>JAQFVV010012421.1:9989754-10350141 GCA_028023455.1 Epiperipatus broadwayi
ATTTTCAATTAAATTTAAAGTTCTATTATTCAGTCCTTACCATCTTAGATCTGATGTACAATTTTTAATTACTTCTCATTTTTTATTCTGTAATATCATACATTTTACTTTCTTCTGCAGATCTTAATTCTAACAACTTTCTCTGCAGTAATCAAATAACATATTTTTCCAATTTAGGGCAAATACTATTTTGCTGAACTTTTTATAAACATGATGACATGAAAACTACTACAGATTATAATATATATATATATATATATATATATATATAAAACTTATTTAATTGGAAATATATTGTTACTGAAATATTTTTTGATGGTGCAAATATTCTATTATCAATACACATACTCTTATATATTTACACACACTTATGGAATCAATGTTCAGTTGTTGGGTTTTTTGTTGAAACTTGATGTGGTGCTTGTGCATCAACCATACACACACATTTATGCATATATACACATAGCCTGATAATTTGGAAGGTTGTTGCATATTTGTGAATGAATGGAAAAGCAATGTGTTATAATTAAAAGAACTTAATTTTAGTGGTTCCAGCAAAGTAGTCAAAAGTTGAATTTTGTTAGCAGTATTTTTGATAATAATTTATATGTACTTATATTATTATTATTATTATTATTATTATTATTATTATTATTATTATTATTATTATTATTATTATTATTATTATTATTATTATTATTATTATTATTATTATTATTATTATTATTATTATTATTATTATTATTATTATTATTATTATTATTATTATTATTATTATTATTATTATTATTATTATTATTATTATTATTATTATTATTATTATTATTATTATTATTATTATTATTATTATTATTATTATTATTATTATTATTATTATTATTATTATTATTATTATTATTATTATTATTATTATTATTATTATTATTATTATTATTATTATTATTATTATTATTATTATTATTATTATTATTATTATTATTATTATTATTATTATTATTATTATTATTACTATTATTATTATTATTATTATTATTATTATTATTATTATTATTATTATTATTATTATTATTATTATCATCATCATTTACTAATTGGTTACTGAGAGTTTTAGATGAAGTCAGAAGATTTTGTGTATAGGTCATATATACTAGAAATCCTGTTTTCATGTTACACATTTTTGTTCTCTGAAACTTTATAGACTACAAAACTTCCATCTACTTATTTCTATTACTACCTTTCTGAAACTATTATATATTACCAAACCCTATTCTCTATTACTCTCTTTTAATTTACAATTACCAAATCCTTTTCCCATCACTGATAAATTTCTTTTTATACTTCTATTCCATTTTAATATAATAAAAAATGATTTGCTATTTTTAATATTTTTTCCACTCATATAATTTTTCCTGTATTCCCCCATAATATTTACTTTCCAAAAATAAAGCTCAGTACATTCTCTTCTACTTCCACATAAAGGACTATTATAATTGAAATTCTTATTTCATTTTTGGCTGTTTTGATATCCAAAGCTCTTGACCTTGCATAAAATAAAATTAAGCTTCTCCTAGTGATATTGTGCATTCTTTTCTATTTCTGATATACATTTTTTTCTTTCAGCAACTTATTTATTCTTCTTTTTTCTAAGGCATTATAGTTTAATTTATAAAATATTCTTATATATTTTATATTTTGTATACAAATATATAAAAATAAATTCTCTATGTTTTAACTTTGCATATTGTATAATATTTTTAGTTTACCATACTTGCTGTCCTCCCTATATACTCCAATTTAATTTCAGTTCTTCTAGCCTATTTTCATTAATAGATTATATCTTCCCAACAATTTAAAATTCCTTTTTAATTTCTTTGGATTTTTAAAAAAGTCCACCCCATTTTTTCACATGTAACCTCATTTTTCGTCCACAATTCTCCATCCAATATTATTTTGATTCTTTTTTGAGTTATATCTAAAAATTTCAGTTCTTAGCCAGTAGTAAAGTAACTCATTTTAAAAACATAAATAAGGTAATGTCACTTTTTTAATCAAATGAATTTCATTTAAAATTTTGCTTTTTCTCTCTCATTGAATTTTTCATAATTCTTTGTTTTCACATTTATGTAATATAGTATCATCCTCTATCTTTCTTAAAAAGCTGCAATATTATGTATTCTCCTGGTGTTATTATGAGAATTCCATCTCTGTTCCATTTCAATCTCAAATTTTCTTAGAAACAAAATAAATAATATAATTTGATCATGAATATCCCCATTTCAATAAGATTTTGTGTTTAACTTCCAACAGTTCTATAACTACTAGTATTTTTAAAAATTAATTGTATAAATTATATGTGTACATAAAACTCCAAATTTATTTCTATATTTTCCAAAATTAATTTACAATCTATTTCCATTCAAAATATAAGTTTCTATTATACATAACAATTGTTTTATTTTCCTATATTTCAATAAAATGAGCAATAATAAATCTTCTATCTAAATAAAATTGATACTGAACCTTCCTCAAGTTTCTATACATTTCAATTTGAGTCTTTTCTCATGAATCAATTTTTCTGATGAATCACATTTTCCTATCACTCTCCATCAACTAAAGATTTGTATAGAAAATTCATCAAGTACTTCCATCCTCACATTCTCTTCTATTTTTATAATAATCTTATGAAAAAAATAATGCAGAAAGAGGAAATAATGAACATTATTATATATGTGTTAAGAGAAGAAATATAAAAGACCATTATGTAATACTGAAAATATTTCAATATAACATCATTATCTTCTTAATATATCTCAAAAATTTTTCATATCCTTCTTTTCTTGCATGTTAATTTCTTTAGCTATGTTCTAATTTTTTCTATCTAATTTTTACCTGCCCTCATCCATTTGTTTTTTTTACCATATTTATGCTCTATTCTTTCACTTTTTCTAAAATATGTTTTTTTATTAGTTATTTATTAATACTAATATTTGCTAAAATAACTTATTTTCAACTTTCTTTACCATATCAGTCCACTCTTAATAAATCTTAAATACACCAACTGTTATAATTCTTTTTAAGATATTATTAAACCTGTTTAAAGACCCATTTATTATTTCTCATATATTCTTAGTTTTTCAGATACATATAATTAATTATATCACCATAAAATTATGATCATGATCGCCACATCCTTGATATTCTTCATCAAATACTTCAGTTCTTTTTATCTTTTTTAGTTCTTTATTATATATGAGCAACAGTGTATTTGAAACTGTGCCTTGATTATGTAAACTCTCATGCTTTGATTAGATTTTCAATTTCATTTAAACGCTCACACGTAATTTTTGTAATATTTGCCATATTCATATTCTCAATTCCATCTGTTTAATATGATCATTCATAGCTACAATCAATATGTGATATGAATATTTTACAATTATTTTTTTGAACTATATCTATATCCCCATCCGAATATTCTCCCATATTCTTCTTCCCTCTCCCATATTCTTCTTCCCTCATACATTCTCCCTCACCCTCATACTTAGATATACTATTGCACACACTCTTTTCTCTATCAAATTATTTCTTACTATTTCTTTCTAAATTATACATATACCCCTCCATATTTCCTATCTTTTATAATTTTTTCCAATATATTACTTATATCTTTGACTTGTTTTTTTAAATGTTTTTTTTTATTATAATTATTACCAGACTTCATATTTAAAAAAATATTTTCTACTTTTCCATCTTTTCCTCTATACCTTTCGTAAGTATAAATATCTCATTTTCTTTTCTTTTCATCTGCAACATTATATATATATATATATGTGTGTGTGTGTTTCCCATCTTTTCCATTCGTTTAACGAATTTGTACAAATTATTGAAAATTAACTGGAAATTATTTTTGAGTTCTTCACTAGCCGCTAGAGAACTTAATATAAAAAGATTACATTTATTAAAGAGGAGAGTTATATTTTAATCCTCTATAAATAATTAATTGAAAAATGCTTTTTTTAATATATAATTTTGCAATCAATTTTTTTCCTGGCTTTTTTATTCTTTCCTTCCAGCAATTGCTCAGATATTGAAATTTTATACCATTTTTCTTCAAACTAAAAGTATATTCTTCGATTGCGTTAATGCCGTTTTAATATTATTCTTATAAATCTTTTATTTAATTAAACCTTATTCACTTTTACAAATGAATGTCTTTCTTAACTACTTTTAACTACATTCACAACAGTCAAAATTAATTTCTTTTACTGTCAAAGAAGTTTTACTGGAAATTTAGAATCCTGAAAACGACGACAAGCAAATTGAATTGAACATTTTCTTATAGATTTGAAATAAGCTGAGAACTTTTTTGACAAGTGATTATTCTAGGTGAAAAATCAGCAGTCAGAAAAGTACACATTTCTCTATTGTTGTCGACTTCATTTAAGAAATGCACTACTTAATTTGTTCAAGCTAAAATAAATTAATAATAATTCCAAATGTCAACACTAGAGAGTATATGCGTTGCTTAGTTTTGGAATTCTATTGCACATGCAGTTCTAGGAGTGTACACAATGATTAGCTAAAGCAGTGAAAAAAAAAGAAAAGAGGCTTTTTCCACAAATAAAATTTTATTTTTTTATAACTTTAAATATTTAAACCTCATCCTTCTATTTCATAACATAGTGGTCAATGTGTCATGCCCATAATCTTGGATTTGAACTAAACGATTTTTTTTTCTATTAGATGACTCATAGCTGATCTTGCTAACCATATAAAAGATAATGGTAAATGAGTAGGTATCTATAGAGTGAAAGATCTAAATTGTTTTGGATTGGATAATTGAGTGTTGATACACTGACTATAAGAATAAAAATATATAATTCCAATATGGTGCAGCCTTGATTATAAGTAAAAAGGTGTTACACTTCTGCAGGAACTTGACCTTTGATTCCCCTTTTTTTTTTCTAATTGAATCCTATAATATTCAGATGTGTACTAAGTTAGAGCATTGTTTGTTTTCTAATTATGCTATATATTTAGTCAATCCCTTTTAATTTTTTTCTTTCTAAAATTTTAACTTATTTGAAATCTAGGATCAATCGACTTGATATATAAAGAAATTACTACATTATTTTGCATATACTTTCTAAATCCATAATTAAATAAATGTTTATTCTGTAAATTCAAAAAATAACTAATTAAAGGTAAATATGTTCAAATGATACTTTACGATCAATTTAAATGTTCATATTACATATCTATTTTTAACAGCCTGTCCTGTTACGTTGTTATATAGATATGTAAATTTAAATGAAATAATTGTCTTTTTTAAATGTCGCTTTAATTGTTTCTTATATTTTATTCAATTTTATTCCTTTATAATGATTTTTAACTTAACTTTTATCCTCAATGCCAGAAATATTTTCTTAATTATAAAATTAAGCCAATAAATATCACATGATCACAATTTCTTATGCTTGCTCATAACTTATTCAAACAGGAAAAACTCTCTATACGTATTGCCACTCAGTGCATAATCAATGGATGCCAGAAGACTTGTGCATAAAATCCTTACTAGATGCAGTGTTCTTAGATACAAGGCTCCTCACTGACCAAGGCCAGAAACCAGAAACTAGTCTGGGGATATTGGATGAGGAGGCATGCACAAGCCTTCTGGCATCCATTGATTACTCTGGCTTTCACTGAGTGGCAATACATGTAGAGAGTTTTGCCTATGTGAATTAAAAAATTATTTTTGTGAATATAAAATTTTGAATTCATAATAGTTTTTCTCTATTAGACATACATTGATTAAAACTGTCTGATTACAATTTAAAAAAAAAGAAAAGAAAGTGAATATCAGACTATGGTTCAAAACAAGTTTATTGTTGTGTCAAAAGAATTAACTTATTTGATATATAATTATTCATAACAAGTAGATCAAAATTTTATTACTAATTATTTTTTTTGAACTGGGAAATAGTCCAATTCAACATTAGGAGATAAATTCTTAATAAATTGCAATTCTCTATCTTATATACTAATTTTAGGGTGTACAGTGTAAAAAATTTTTACAAATCAAAATTTACATATATAATCTTTAAATAATTCTAAATCATATAGCCCTTCTGGAAGTTGAATCAATCTGTTCTTAAAATCATATGATGAACCTGTTTTAATAAACCTAATCAATGAATGAGAATGATAGTAAACATGAAGAGCTATAAATATTGTACTATATACTTACATATTCATTGGTAAAAGGTTTTAGTTTAGGGAATATAATGCAGAAATATTTAACAATAGGATGAATTTTTCATAGACAAAACAAAGTGGATCAATTTATTGTAAATCAAAAATACCGGTCTACAGAGATATAAAAATCTTCATAGAAATGGCAGTGTTTGAATAAAGTTTTATTCACCTTCTTTAGGACTAATGTATGATTAACAGCTGCTATAGCTTTTGTTAAATAAAATGTGTGTGCAATAAAGTATTTTTATTATAGTTTCTGAATCACTCATTTCAAGTTGATTTTCTTCAATTAAAAATAGTGTTATCTATTTCAATTAAAAATAAAAATCAAGGAAATATTCCTTACATTCTGTTATTGTTATTTCTGTTTTAAATTGTTTTGTAAAACATTTTGTGGCCTTTTGCTGCCATATTGTCTGATCTACAATTTGATCTAAAATTTGATTGTAACAGTTGAGATTAGGAGATATAGCGTTCTGAAGAAGATTGCTGGGGCAATCGAAACTGTAAACTGCAGGAAAGAGTGGATAATAAACCGTTATAAAAGTAGTAAACTGTTTGGTCAATTGAATATTATGTAAGAAGACAATGTTTTTAGCATCTTTCATGTTTTGGATGAATTTTTTTGTTTGATTGCTTGTTTTTAATCATCTGTTAATTTTTCATATATAAACATCATTTCTCTATAATAAATTATCATTTTTAAAAATCCTGTTGGACAATTCAAAAATAAAAGTCAACTGAGATGAGAATCTATTTTATAAAAATGCATGATCATGCTAATTATTATGCATCTCATGCTAGTCTTTAATGATTTATTGGGTCTTATAGCATGAAGGAAGTCTATTTTATAAAAAAGCATGAACATTCTAGTCACCAACCATTGATCGATACTTATAGCATGAAGAAAGATTATTTCATAAAAATGCATAATTATGCTAGTCCTCAATCATTGATTGATGCCCATAGAATGAAGAAAGTATATTTTATACAAATGCGTGATCACTCGTCATGAACACTGATTGATACTTATAGCATGAAAAAAGAAAAAAACATAAAAATGCATGATTATGTTAGTCATTAATCACTGATTGATACTTATAGCATGAAGAATGTTTGCTTGTGATACATGTACAGTGTACAATGACTTATTAACTTTCTTATGAAAATAATAATGATTTAGATGTTTTTTTATCATGTATATAGCAAAATTAAAGCTGTCAACATTTAGGAGCAGGGTGAGAATTTTATATGTTGATTAGCAAATGTAGCTGACAAAGATATCAATTACACATGGATGCATGTTTTCACAGGTCTTAATTTTACTAAAAAAAAAAGAATATATGACTACAAACAGAGCTGGCCTGGGTTTCATTTGCTGTTCCAAATAAACTTTTTGTTGCTACCCCATATTTTAGTACTCATGTTAGATTATTAAAATTTGAAAATTATTATTTAAATTTATCTTAAACAGTCTCTGATGGAGATGAAAATAAAAGGAATTCCAATTTTTTTTATTTAAAAAAAAATACAGTATATATTATTTAAGAATAAATTATAAATATATATTGAAACAATAAACAAATAAAATAAATATTTTAAAAACAGCTCCTAGCCTTCTGTGATGCAAAATCTCCAATAGCTCGGCAAAACTGAGAGTTTTAGCTATTGGACTCTATTGAAATTGTAACTAGTTCTGACAATCGATTTTGAGAAATTGTGCTTCTCAAATAATTTTTTATTTTCTATGTGGAAAAACTTTTTTTTCCTATTGCTATTGACACAGGTATTATATTTCCGTTTATGTTTACTAGATAATTATCAAGAGAACCTGATAATTTTTATAAATTTTTCTATTTATTTTCTCAGTATTTTTTATAAGCAACTCCAGAAAAAATTGTTGTTTTTGACCATATATTCTATGCTATATTATTACAAGCTGGAACAAAATAAACTACCAAGATTTTGTTCATAATATTCTGAATTAAATTTTTTAGGAAATATAAGTATATTTTAAACCATTCTTTGCTGTCTTTTTAAATGTAGTATATATATATATTTTTTACCGTCAAATATAATGTAGAAGTGTGCAAGACACGTGATTCTGAGAGTATGATTAGCTTAAGATATATAGAGATGGCAAGTTGCTAAAAATTGATTATACACTTGTGAAATATAAAGAACCTTAAAGATGTAAGGACAAGTTAAAAAAAATATATAGCATTTATTCTGGATAGAACCTAGTATATGAGAACATTCTTAGCATGCAATAAATGTAAAAGCAATTTTAACTATGATTGAGGAACTCATAAAGTTAGCAGTAGAAAGGATTATTCGTAGATTTCTAAGAGCACAGTTTATCTTCTATAAATCACTAAATAAGATGCAATTAAAAGACTTTGTATTGCACTGGTCTTCTTATATAGGTTTCATAAATTTAGGACATATCAAACTTAGACCTCCTCTGTAGTAAATGTGATTTAATTGACAAAGGATGTGAGGACGATTTCCAAATGTACGCTTATTAATAGTGTTATTAGACATTCACGTAGATGGGCTAAAATACAAGTAGTCATCCAAGTAAGGCTGTCACAATGGGATAATGTAATTTTGGACAAAATCTTTTCATTTTTGTACCAAATGTGTCTACTATAGATCAATTCAAATAATGACTTAAATGGATTTTGGGTAGTTTGATTGCCTAAAAAAGATGAAGAATTTTCATAAAGAATGATAATTAACATATGGATTATGTCAGTGTTTGGAATTGTTTTTGTTTATTCTCTTAATAGTATTGTGTTAAAATGAATTCAATGATTATTGCTTTACAATTAATTTTATTATTCTTTTTTAAAAACTTTTGAAAAAGCGGGATTAATAGTATGTTTTCGATTTTAGAGATCATTAGCAAAAAAAAAATAATCCATTACTGCTGGTTTAACATCTTTCACGAAATAATAGTAAAAGATAAAAATCTAACTACATCAATTATTACAATTCTTCCACGTTACTGTAGCTAAATCTCTTTGGCAACCAAATCTTATAATATTTGTAAAAAAAAAAAAGAGAGAGAGAGAGAGAGAGAGAGAGAGAGAGAGAGGGAGAGGGAGAGGGGAGGGGGAGAGGGAGAGAGAGAGAGAGAGAGAGAGATTAATAATTTGTATCGGAACTAATAAATTCTTTATTAAAATGACGTAATTAGATTAAAATCTAAACCGAAACCTTCTAATATTTTCAAGAAGCTTAGCGATTTTCCAATAAAAATAAATTTAATAACTGGAATGTTTTAAATTAATATTGGGAAAAAAATTCCAATTTTCTAATTGAAAGATTACTTCATTTGGAATTTGTCTGAATTAATTCGGACTAATTAATTTATTTTGGATATGTGTGCACATAGTATAATGATCTGCAAGTGTGCACACACACTGTCATGCAATCATAAACACACAAGCGATGCAAATACTGTAAATGTTAAATTATAGACTCAGCGCCTATAGAAATAAATATAAAGTTTCGTAAATTTCATTTATTTTGGTTTTTTATTTTTTAATTTATATATTTTTCTCATGTGTCAAAGCATCGGCCGGGAAGCGAACCCGCAAACCCGGGACAACTGCTTGTAAGGCATCTGTGCTAACCACTTGGTCAACAAAGCTTGATTGATTTTTTATTTTTAGTATAACATTCTTGGAAAATTTAATTTATATGATATTACAGTTGCTTTAATTTATCTTAATAATTAAATATTTTAAATACAAATATAATTTATATACCTGGAGTTTACGTGTAATATAGGGGATTTGAACATAGACTTTCAAGCTCCCTTCAGCTATTAACTCTATCACATACAACCGATACACATACTACCCACATGTGAAAAAGATAAATGATCTCCAATATACGTATTTCGTGTTGAACAGCCTCACCGGTTGGTCCAGATCATCACCCCCCCACCCACATATATATAATCAGTGCTCCGTTTATTAAGATAGAAAATCTTCAAATTGTAATGGACAGCCTTCCAATTACTTCACCTTCCAATTACTCCACCTTCCAATTTTTCAGTCATCCATTCCATTGAAAATCTGATGATGAAATGCCAAATCCCATGATAATGCCAATATTATTGTCATGCCATGTTGACTATCAAGTCAATCTGACCCCACACATATAGAACCTTGCCCATTTAAATTTACAGAAGAGAAATGGGCGAGATATAGGCTTAATTTGTAGTATTATAAATACAAGTATAATTTACATACCTGAGTTTAGATCTAATAATTAAAGAAAAACTAAGACTATAAAGTTTGGCTATAAAATAGAATATAAATTTCGTATTAAATAAGAAATTTAAAAAACTATATTTTTAAAAAAAAAAAAATGGAATGGAGAGTATAAGAAGAAGAAAAAAGAGTCATGATCTATAGGCAAAAAAAAAAAAAAAAAGGGTGGGGTTCATGAAAAATTATTTTTATTTCATTCTAGATAGGGAAATAATGTGACATAGATCGCATTGATATATGTTTAGTTTCAAAGTAGTAATAATTAAATCAGACCTCTATTCTAAATATGGCAGTAAAAGAGTTTATAAAATTATGTATATTGTCTATAGGCAAGACGAAATGATTTTAATTTTCTATAATTATCCGTAATGTGAAAGTGCAGGTGCAAGAAAAATATATGACGATTAATTCAAATATTAAAAGGGAGGATGGAATTAGAGAAATAAATAAAATTATTCAGTAATCTTGGTTGTAAAAAATATATATACATTTTTTATAATAATTCAGAGAAGAGAATCTGAAAATTTTAAACTAAACATGTCGAAACAAAAAATTTAAGGTTGATCAGTTCAATGTTTGATAAGGGAAATATATATGCGATTAATTTAAATAAAGACAAATTCTTTATTATAATCGAACTAGAGACACCTGTATTTCTAATTTATAGGTTTACAAATGCCATGTACTGTGTTCAAGTTATTGATGGGCTCTATAGTTGGTGGATAGTAGAATGACATTCAGATATGAAGAGTAACTATGAATAACAAATAAGCAGTATCTAAATAAGAATCCCCATGACTGCCTTGTAGGATAAGATGCTAAGTTTATCAAAAACTAGTTACTGTTTCTAATACTAACAGGCTTTTTTATCTACCTCTTTCTCTTCCTGTGTCATTTAAATTAGTGTAGCCTTGTCATCATACACCTGTTATGCCATTAGTCATACTTACTATACTGACTATGACGATGACATATGTTTATGCAACCAATTTTCCATCCTTTAACTACATACATAGCATTCAATTCTTTTTTATTTTCTTTAGTTGTACTCAAAAAAATAATAATGGAATAAGCTTAGTAGAATTGGCTGTCCTTGGTTATGATCTTTTCTTAATGCAATGCAATAACTAATGTATTAGTTTGGAACTGGACTTGAAAAAGGAAGCAAGGATTATATGTTTAAGCAGATTTATTTTTTAGTAACTTTGGGCATCCATGATGTTGTCAGTACTTGTGTATTGTACTGAGTCATGATGTTGCAAATTCAAACTAAATGAGTGACAAATTTTAAGAAGAGTCCTAGTGTGTATGTTTATCTAGATGATGTTAATTGGAGCCACTTCCCCTATTTAATTGAAACCTGAAAAGTTTTAATCTTTCATTTTATTTAAAATACTATAATCACAATTTTTGATATGATTGGGTACACTACTGTACTAATAATTATCTTTTCTCTTGATGGTTCTTTTTGTTGTTTATTTAATGTTTTCTTAATAACAGCTGATGGATAACCATTTTTCATAAGAGGTTGTCCTATATAGATATTTTCTTTTTCCAAATCACTGATTTCTGAACAAACTTCTTTTGCTCTGTTCCATGATGATGGTATAACTCCATGTTTTGTGTTTCTGGTGTGATTGGCTAAGTATTTTCCTGTACATGTGTATATTCAAACATGTAATATAAAGTTAAATTTTTCTAAAGACATTCAATACTCATTTTAGATGATGGAAATAGTCCAACATATAAATACAATTAAAATACCATAATCACAAACCTTTAGGAAAACATTAAGTATTTGGTATAAACCCAATATTATATCCAACTTTAGACATTATGAAAAATTATGTCTAAAGGTGACCAAAAGAGAAAACCTTTTAACTTTCTTATGTAAATCTGAAGGATAATTCCTACAGGTTTGCAACTAAAACCTCCAATTCACTCTCAGAGAGCTGAGAAAAATACTTGGAGAGTAAGTAAAGCTCTATTAAGAGAAATAATAAATACTCAAAGGTTTTCTAAATATCAAACATTGCATTCTATTAATAATGTAGAATGTTTTCTAAAAAATAAACTTACTGATGGAGACTTCACAAGAGTTTTTTAAGCAGTAAGAAAATCACATTCTACATTACATGGAAAAATAAAAGAATACCAAAAGAAAAAATTTGCTAACCCTACATGGGTAAATCAAAAATCATAATATAAATAAGCAGTGTACCAGCCTCATCTGTTAAAATTCTCAGTTCCAAACATCTAATAGATACTGAAATTTCTGTTTTTGAAAGGAGATTAAACTTTGCCATTAACTCCACCTAATATCCATTTATTAGATGTAATGGCAGCTACTCATGAAGTCAATCATAAACTGCCTTTAGAAGAAGCAGCAGAATTACACTGGAGAATAAAAAGAACATTTGGTAATCAACAAAAATTGAAGCCAAACATATCGTATGATAAAAGGAAAGCAATTAAATCTCTCAAAGTAGATAAATTGATAATTATTCTCCCTGCGGACAAAGCAATGCAACAGTTGTAATGGATACAACTGATTATGACAACAAAATACAAGAATTCCTCACAGCAGGCTAATACAGAAAAGTGGGAAAAAATCTGATACCAAATACAGAAAGTTACAAGCATTGGTTAGAAAGCATCACCGGTACTTCAGTGCTAAAGAAAAAAATAAAATGACATATTTCAGCAAAATTCCTCACTTTTATGGTCTACCTAAAATCCATAAGAATCATGTTCCATTAAAACCCATTGTTAGTTCTAGATATTCACCTTGCCAACATTTGTCAAGATTTCTTCTCAAAGTTCTACATCCTTTGGCATGCAAAACCCAGTCCTTTGTCAGGGATTCTAGACACTTTGTAGAATTAATCAAGAATATGAAAATTAAAAGGACTGACTTACTGGTAAGCTTTGATATGGAAAGTTTATTCACAAATGTACCATGTGAAGAAGCATTGAATATTGTAAAGAAAAGATTAAATGGTGATAATAACTTACAAATCAGAACACTGATGGTATAATGAAATCATTAACATTCTGCATAAAAACAACCTACTTTCAATATAACACAGACTTCTTCCTACAAAATCAAGGAATGGCTTTGGGCTCACCATTGTCTCCCCTGATTAGCAATATTTACATAGAAGAATTTGAACCCACAGCCATAAACACTACTCCATATCCATATAAAGTTTGACTTCACTATACAGATAATAGATTTGTTGTATGGCTACATGGTGAAGCACTACTACAAACTTTGTGGAAATACATTAACAACATATCCCCTTTAATTAAGTTCACAATCTGGTATTCTTAGAAGTTCTTGGAACAAGACTTCCTCATGGCAAAATCAAAACTACAGTTTACCAAAAATCGACACATACAGGTAAATACTTAGCTAATCACAGCAGAAACACAAAACATGCAGTTATGCTATCACTATGGGACAGAGCAAAAGAAGTTTGTTCAGAAACCAGTGATTTGGAAAAAGAAAAGATCTACATAGAACAAACTCTAATGAAAAATGGTTATCCATCAGTTTTTATTAAGAAAACATTAAATAGACAAAAAAAAAGAACCAAAAAAAAAAAAACAAAACAATTATTGGATACATACCCAAAATATCAGAAAAATTAAAGAAAATCTGCAAGCAATATAACATATAGAACAGCTTTCCAGAGCCATGCCACATTGTGAAGAATTCTAAAATACTATGTGAATGTGGAATAATATATTGGTGAGACCAATCATCTCACTGAAAAGGACTTTCAAGAACACAAACTGATAATTAGAACAGAGAAAAAGATGTGTCTAAGGTGGCAGACCATGTATGTACCAAAGAACATTTGTTCAATTGGGAAAATACAAAAATATTGGATAGAGAAGAAAAGATACAAAGAAAAAAATTTAAAGAAGCTGCTCACATGACAATCACATGCAATCCCATAAGTCAACTTATTGTAACTATACATAATGTATGAAAACTACTAATCAACTTTGCTTTTAGAAAAAATATGGAGAAATCATGAGGAATCTCATAGATAAGTATATGAAATTTATATTGACTGCTGTCTTTGGAGGATGGCTCAGTTGGTTAAAGCATTACCTTAAAATTCAATAAATCTAAGGGTCCAGGTTCAATTCCAATGCCAATACTCTCACTGGTCAGGCTACCAACACCTGAAGAATAGGGGAGAACAGTTGAATGTATTTGGAATTTTTAAATAAAGTTAAATTTTTCTAAAGACATTCAATACTCATATTAGATGATGGAAATAGTCCAACACTTAAATACAACAAAAACATAATACATATTTTATTAAAATGCCATATAAGTTGAAAAAGGCACATATTTTTTGTATACTTTTTCAATGAAATTAAAAAGAACATAAATAAAGTTAGTTTTAAAAACCTCAAAAAAAAAAAAGTTAAATCCTCAAATATTCCGAAATTTACGAGCTTAAATATTATTACAAATATTATTCAGAGACTCAAAATTACATTGTACAAACTTTTTATTAATATGTTCCTAAATTTATAATGATTTGGATTAGCTATTATATTTATTTTAATATTAATGAAAATCGTGAATTAAGATTTGTAAATTATATTTCATGTACAGTATATTTAATTTTTAATTCAATATATTTTATTTACAATATAAATTAAAATATCTATCCCATTATAAAATTCTAGCAAAATATTGCAGTATACTAATTATAATTATTATCTAAGAAAACTTTGAAGAACTACATAACTTCTGATAGAGGATTCAACACCTAAACACCAAATATGTTTGTGAGATTTTTATTTGTATAATAATGCATAACTGTAAAACACAAAGTAAATTGCTGGCTATGAAATCTCAATTTCAAATCTAGACTTATTAAGAAACAACATCAATAATATTTTTAATTGTTTTTGGATAAAAAGCAGCTCAAGACTTAACGTGAACATAAACACTTATTCCCATCATGCATATCGGTCTGGTCATTCAGTGACTCAAATATTGATGAAATGTGTATTTATAATGCGTGGAATTATTCAGTTTACTGATATCTGATCAATACTTCAGAGCATCTAGACTGAAATTTTAAAATTAATTTTTTGTCAGTTCCAATCTAGGATTTCCTTTGTTCTTGACCATGTAATCTGTGCCCCTGTTGCACTCATACTTACAGCAATAGCAGTAATTGTAGATATGACAGTGAATGTAAAAATTAATAAAAGCATTCAGTTAAAAACTTCATAGATTTTTACTGTATAAACAATATGTATGTTTGCTTGGTCAAAATAAGAATTCGGACAGAGAAGGGTTAAAATAAACAAAACAAAATAGTTGTTTTCGTTTAGTTTTTTTTTTTTTTTTAGATTCTATGCAAAGCAAATAAGTACATTCTAAAAATAAATAAGCCTAAAGGGGGAAATATATATGTATATATTGTTTTAAATAACTGAAACACAGGCTTATTCTATAGCTGTGTCTATATATGTAATATATAGGGTATATGAGCACAGACTTTCAGATGACCCATCACTCTCCAATCCATCTAATAACATCGATACACTCAAGCACATATATGCTGAAAAGATAAATAATCACCAATATACATATTTCATGCTAAACCAGCAATCATCAGTTGGTCCAGATTATCATCTCCCACACATATATACTATAAGTGCTCAGATATATATTAAGATAGACAATCTTCATACTTTAATGGACAGGCTCTAATCTACTACACACTCCAACTCTTCAACTGTCCATCAAATTGAAAATCTGATGATG
Source organism: Epiperipatus broadwayi (assembly GCA_028023455.1). Taxonomy (NCBI): domain Eukaryota; kingdom Metazoa; phylum Onychophora; class Udeonychophora; order Euonychophora; family Peripatidae; genus Epiperipatus; species Epiperipatus broadwayi. The sequence continues at coordinate 10,006,102 of JAQFVV010012421.1, forward strand.
GAATGCTTGAAGAGTTGAAGTGTGTAGTAGATTAAAGCCTGTCCATTAAAGTATGAAAATTGTCTATCTTAATATATATCTGAGCACTTATAGTATATATGTGTGTGAGATGATAATCTGGACCAACTGATGATTGCTGGTTTAGCATGAAATATATATATTGGTGATTATTTATCTTTTCAGCATATATGTGCTTGAGGGTATCGGTGTTATTAGATGGATTGGAGAGTGATGAGTCATCTGAAAGTCTGTGCTCATTTACCCTATATATTACATATATAGACACATGTATAGAATAAGCCTGTGTTTCAGTTATTACATTGTAGAGATGTCTGCCCATCCTTGCATATGTATTAAATGGATTATGTCCTGTACATGTGGGGTTCAGATTGACCTTAGGTCAACATGGGTGTGACAAGAATCTCGGCCTCAGGGTGGCCTTCGAGCATTCCATCATCAGATTTTCAATTTGATGGACAGTTGAAGAGTTGGAGTGTGTAGTAGATTAAAGCCTGTCCATTAAAGTATGAAAATTGTCTGTCTTAATATATATCTGAGCACTTATAGTATATATGTGTGGGAGATAATAATCTGGACCGACTGATGATTGCTGGTTTAGCATGAAATACTTATATTGATGATTATTTATCTTTTCAGCATATATGTGCTTGAGTGTATCGGTGTTATTAGATGGATTGGAGAGTGATGGGTCATCTGAAAGTCTGTGCTCACATACCCTATATATTATATATATATTGTTTTGTGATACTACTAATTATTTGTTTATTAAGCATTATATAAACAAGAACTTTTATAACAAATTGTTTTAAATATCATTAAAAGTTTGTCATTAGATTTGCTTTTCATTTTAAAACTAACAAATGATTTTATTTTGAATGAAAAAGAATACTTTTTTTTTTTAACAGAATAATTGTTGTTTAAATTTAGTAAAATTTAAAAGTTAAAAATGGAGGAAGATTTTATTAATTATAATAATTTACTTCAACATTACATTTGAAGCTTTGCAGGCTGATTCTGTCTATCCAATAATTGGAACTATATAGTACTTACCAATGACTATCCACCCCTACCCCCAAATAATAAATCGATAAAAAAATATTTTTATCGATTTATTATTCTTGATTTGCATATATTAAACAAAATCAAAAAATAATGCATTTACAATGAAAATAATTTGTTTGACAAGACAACATATTAATAAATAAAATATATGCAGAGATGTAAATCCGTAATAAATGGAATGTCAAAAATAATGTCATTCGCAACAACAACTGTATCTTTAAAAGCAAACATAATGAGACAAAAAAAATACATTTAGAGAAAAGTACAAAATGTACATTCTTATGAAATGTATACAGACCAATGGGTAAATATCTTAAATTGCAGTCAGCCGTGTTATCATTCTATAACAAACATTATAACAGTATTCCATGATGTTTACTTTGACAACTATTACAGCTTCATTTTCTATACAACCATTAAATTTTTTTTTCACTTGAGTTATGTGTACTACAATGTTGACCCAGAAATTTTGTTGCCAAATAATATGTAATAAAAAAAGAATGTAATATATTTCTTCCACGTGCAAGAAGAATAAACACCAAAAAGAATTTATGATCCACAAAAATCAATTGCTTTCAACAATTATTGATTATGAGTTTGACTACTTTTTGCTTTATTTTATTTAATTCATATTTTGCAATTGCTTGTATTTGATGGACTTGCTAACCATGAATGTTTTCATTTTTGGAATTTTATGGATATGCATTTTCTGTGTAAATTTGATTTCTTGCCCATAATTTTTTTTTTTTGTCTAAATAAATTATTTTCATTACTAAATATATCAATTTTTTGATTTAAACCACTAAACATCACATTATCACCATATTTTATGCTTACACAAGCTGTGTACACAGATACAAACTCTCCATACAATAGCCACACCGAGTGGCACTACTGTATGGAGAGTATTTCCTTTGCATATTTTCTTGATTTTCTTTAATATTCACTAAGAGCTGAAAATTCCAAAATAAATGAAGTTATCTTATTTTTTATTGACTATTTTTTTAAGGGCTATTCATAAATATGTAGGTAGTTATAGCATCCCATATTTTTGATAAAACTACAGTTTCAGGAGCCCACAGAAAATATTTCCAAAAAAAAAAAAGGATGCTAGGAAATGTTATGTTTAACATTTTCATTTTATTTTTTATTATTACTGTTATTTTAAAAAAAAGAAATCATTGTGGAAAAACTTAATTACAATATTTACATTTTATTTATTTTTTGGATTAACTTATTAACAGAAAAATAAATAATATATATATAATATTTACAATTTATTCTTGTCAGTGGGATGATCTTTTCCCCAACTGAATTGACATTAAACATCTATTCCAGAAGTAAATAAGTCTGAGTACAGTCAGAAACAGAATTTTAGAGCCCTCAAACCATGTTCCTTTACAAAGGGATATTCAGTTTAATTAAACAAGATTTCATGTTGCATCAACATTATAATGGTGTGTTCCAGAGGGTAAGATCTTGTATCTTTGAAAATATTCCACTGCATCATGTTTTGTAACACAAAGGTCCAAATTTTGATTATGATGAAAATTTATCAAAAAAAACAAACAACTGCTGATAAAAAGAAATATGCTGAATTGAAACCAATGTTTGACACCATTATGTCACTTCCATGTTGTAATGTAAGTTAAAAAAATAAATAAAATTTATCAGAATTTATTACTTTTTTTTTAAATTTAACAACTGATTTATTAATTTTTTTCTTTAATTTAACAACTAACACATCTTTGGGAGATTGTAGACCTTCAAAACTGTATATTCATCAGAAATACAGATGCCATCTTTGTTTACAGGGAAACTCACAAGTAGTGTATGTATTATACTAGGACATCTGGGTCTCATTTTATGCAATAGATAGGTTCCTCAGAAAACATGCGCAAAAGAAATCGCACAAAAATAGACGTAACTTACCTTGAAAAAGGGGGGATACAGACTGTGATTTTTCAAAAATTGCATAAAAGCAAAGCACCAATGTAAAATTACTTTAAAATTTGCGCAAAAAAAAAATAAGGAAATAAAATATGACTAATAAAAAATTTCAAATTTGAAAACAATTGATACAAGACAAATTTTTTTTAACTATAATATTTAATTTTATTCAAAACAATATATTTTTATGCATAATTTACAGTAATTTACATTTTTTTATACACGTTTTAATTATTATCGCTATTTGCCGATAAACAGGTTCGTTTGCAAACTGGTAAAAAATCAGATTCTTCACAAGAGGAAATACAACTAGTGCCAACTTCACTCTCATGTTGTGTTAATGGTTTTCTGGTGACAACGTAATTAGTAATTAATCTAACAACTAAAAATTAAATTCTTATTTTTGTCTTTAATTTTTTAATTTTCAATTCCATTTAAAAATCAAATTTCGTTTCACATCACATTAATTTCAGGTCACCTTAAGTAATTTTTAAATTGTTAATTACAATTAAAAATCAGATTTTAATTGTCAAATTTAATTGTGCCCACTGCTATTACTCGCCTTTTAAAAATAAACTTGCGGACACTAAATGATTAATAATTGATTACATTCTTTTTTAAAAAGCAAAAACAGAATGTGATTTAAAATGCAAAATTAACATGCACAATGTTTGAACAAATTTACAGTATAATCTCGTAAAATTTAATGTGGGTATACATAAAATGTGGAAATCATGATTTTAATTTCATTATTGCATAAAATCTTACTATTATAAAGCACTGAAAATATTGAAATTATTAAGATGAAAGTCAAATTCCAATAATGTGTTATTACTTTCAATATGATGTAAGTGTGCAAAATTTATTATTTAAAGTAATAGCGCATTATCGGAGTTCGACTTCCGAAGAAACATGAATCGCGTAACTTCAAAATCGCGTTAAATAAATCCGCGTAAAACGAGACCCAGGTGTACTTATTTTAATCTTGTATTGATTAATAGTGAAACAAATATAATATGAAAAAGACAAGGAACTGCATATCATATTGATTTAGGTTTTTTTACAGTCTTAGTAAACAGCTTCATTTACATACATTTTTTAAATTTATTATTAATTGAGTCATAATGTAAATAATTTTTTCTTAATTTTATGATTAAAACAATATAATATGCATAATGTATTACACTAGCAGCCATTCATAGTCATGCATGCTTTCAAATTTTCATTAACATGAAATGTTTATTTTAAACTCTCACAATTTTTCTTATGAATCAAAATCATAGCAATAGTTTCTTTAAACATTATTTTGTGTACCTTCTGTGATTCTATGAACCTTATATAAACTTATATCTCTTCAAATCATCATTATTTGTAGATATTCAATATATAATACTCCTTCATACTGTTTATAATTATGTGGTTGTTTTATTTTAAATTTTAAAAGAAAGATTTCAATCTCTCCAATGCACAATCATTATCATAAGATATATAACTGACAATAATCACCTATTGGAAAAACTGAATGTTCATTTATCAATTTAGAATAAATGAAAGATATTAAAAAATATTTAAAGGGCTGAATCTTTAACTTGAATCTTATAATTGAACATAATTGCTAATTCAGCATTAACAATAATATCATACCAATCAATGTTATTATACCCATACAATTTAATGATATATTAAATAGCTAAGTCAGAGATAAAACTTTCAGCAGAATAATATAAAACAAAAATCTCATTTAGAAATTGTTATGCTCAATATGCTGCTAGAATATTCAAATGTCTCATGAACTGCTAGTAACTACCCATACAATTATTATTATTAATTTAATTATATAATGATCTAGTCTTCTAATTTTGTGTATTGTTTATTTGCGAAATTAGCCAAGCCTTGTCAAAATCCTGGAAAGACTATTATTATAGATCTAAGTGGTTCCTAATTTTTTCCATCTTTTGTGATAGAGCAGAATATATTTATTGTCAGTGTAGTAAAAACATGTTTCCTATTTTTGAACACTATTAATCTTATAGATTTTAATTCTGCACACACAAGCCCTATGCCACAAATACATCCACATCAATTCATAAATCTTATAGGTTTTAATTCTGCACACCACTACACCTCTATGCCACAAATACATCAGCATCAATTCATAGGAATTTATTTTTGTTTATATAATTTTGTATATGTAATGATGTTAGCTATTTATAATTCTTTCATATAGAATGTAATAAATGTAATAAATTGTGCTTATATTCAACTATAGAGAAGCTTGTTATTTCTATAAATAAAAATATGGCTTAGCATTTTACATATGGAGTGTTCTCACATTCATCTTGCTATGAATATGAGCATACCACAAGTTCTCCAAAGTGCTGTCATATTTAATTTATAGAAATAGCAAGCTTCTTTATAGTTGCACATAAACACATTTATTACATAATTTCTGAATATTAATGGACATTAAAATTGTGTTTGGTAACACATTCTTAATTTAATTAAGAGTAGGTTTTTTTTTTAAAAAAAAATAGAGCTTAATCTTATTTTATTATGATTATTAAATCATGCCAAGTTGATATCTATTTCTGATGATGGTATAAATGGTATTTTGCCTATTCATATATGAGAATATTTAATTTTTTTATTTATACTATTTGAAATGATATTTGCTGATGATATAAATATGAACATTATATATTCCTAATATAAATATTTTTAATAAGATATTAGAAAAGGGGTAGTGGAAACTCAATATTTTATTTCAGAAGATGAGTAAGAAAAAAAATTAAAAGTAAAAAATCGCACTTAGCTTTGCGATTAAAGTTACCAAAATCTATACATATTAAATGTACTTCAGGAAGTTATGCACATTAATATATATATATATATTAATTCTACAATTATATTAAAAGGCATTTCTGTATTTTTCAATGCTCTTATTTATGATAGAATTTGTTTGCTTATTTAGGATAGATTTTGAAATTGAGATTTAACATATTTCTATCAAATGAATTTCCTTTAAATTTTGTATATATGTTAAAATTAATTACAATGCAATATGATAATGAAATTTTCAAGTTAGTCATCAGATTTGTTTATTATAGAGGGATTAGTGGACCAAAATGCAAAGTTCAGTAAGTTTTAAGTGACATATATGAAAGGGCAATAAAACTTTTGTGTAAAAAAAGATTACATGAGAAAATATTAATGATTAATTAAAGTAGAAATTAAAACAAATATTACATTTTATAAAATTAAGTCAAAACTATCAGATATTACATAGTGTCATTATTGCTGACATTTTTATGAACTTGTCCTATCAAAGGGACTGATATAAATACTGATTCATAATCTTAGATTAATTAGATCATATAATTGAGTAAAAAAGAAAAGTTCATAAATAAAAAATATACTGTTAAAATATGCAGGAAAGTAAGATCGATATTTTTTATTATTATCTAAAAATAGATAGTTAAGATATTACAAATTATATTTCCATAATTCTGAATCTTAAATCTTAGCTGTCATTTATTATCATTATTTATTTAATTTAAATAATGTATCTTTATATTTTATTATTTGTTTAAATCATCTTTAATATAGCACTCAAATGAATAATAATTAATAAAATATATATTCTGGTTTTTACATATCATAAAATCTATTTATTTAATATTATCATCATTTATTTAATTTAAATAATGTATCTATATGTTTTATTATTTGTTTAAATCATCTTTAATATAGCACTGAAATGAATAATCATTAATAAAATATATATTCTGTTTTTTTACATATCAGAAAATCTATTTATTTAATATTAGACCTCTATTTAATAAATTACATGCAATTCATTTCTTTTTTAAAAAACCATTTGATATTTATCTATTATCACCAGGCCAAAATGTCTATTTTTTTTTCTACTTTATACAAAGACATTTTAATCTATAGTTTATTCAAAAAATCACAGTTGTACTTATATATTGGACTATTTTCATTGGCTAACATTAAATCACGAACATCTTTAGAAAAATTTAAATCTTTATTTTAATTTTCTGATAACATTTAATTTGTATTAATAGTACTCAGGTTAGTGTATACACAATGTTTTACATGATCTGGTCAGAGCATTATCTTAAAATTCAATATTCAAGAATTAACAATCCAGGTTTGATTCCCATGCTAGTATTGTCACTGGTCAGGGCAGCAATACTTGAAGAAGAGAGGAGGATAATACCATTCAGAAGAGAGGAGAATAATACAATTCAAAACATTGTGTATATACTAACCTAAGTGTGCTAATAGTTTAATGTAATTAGAAAATTTAAATAAAGTTCAAATTTTTTTTCAGAGACATTCATGATTTAATGTTATTTACAACTAAAGTACCATCATTACAAACCTTCAGGCAAACACAAAGAATCCTAGTGTTATACTTTCCCACAATAGAACTTACCTCTCTTCTAATTTTCTTTAAAAAATGTATTTAACTTAAACAAGCCAATAATTAATAAAAAATTGCATTCATTTTTCTAATATAATTTCAAAGTCTTTGTAGCTCTTACCGACATATCCTATTGCAAATATTGTTAATAAAAAATATGTACTTCACATTTATTTGTATGCTAATGCTTTCTTTTACTCATTATTATCATAGAGAAACTTTAAATTACATTTTAACTTAATTGTTTTCTTTAGAAACAAATATACATCTTTTTATTAAAAAAATTATTTCAAACTAATTGCTGTTTAGCCGTTCATTATTTAGACTATTGTATTAACTTTCATCTTGAATATTCAAATTTACTGATCGCTTATGAATTATATAAATGACTAAATTAAACTTGCAATATTTTTTTTAAATTATTAATCTAAATACAATAAGTTCAACAAAGAATTTATATATATTGCAAACTTTTTGCTAGCAAACTCAAGAAATAAAAAAAATAGTTATTTAAGTAAACATGAAAAATATATGAAATGTCGATTTCATCATTCTTTGGTGTTTCTTTTCTTCTTTGGAAATATAAAACTATAAAATCAGATTTATTTTCTGAATAACAGAATTGCATTATTGTACGTTTATCATGTTAGTAAATTGTTGCCCTGTAGAAAAATTTAGTTCATCAGAATCTCTACATAGATATAGTTCATTCATACTTAACTTCAGCAGTTTTATTTCGTAACATCTCTTTCTATTAGTGAATTTCATATCTGCAGGACATAAATTATTCGTGTATTGTTTGCACATTTTTACATGGAAAATTATAGATATCAAACCTAAATGGACATTTCAATTTAAAGTTGTTTTCCATGAAAGTACTTAACAGTTGTGATTATATTCAATGGTCTAATATAGAAACTAAACAATCTGATTGATTTTATTCATCAAAATTCCAGCTTTGTCAAGCATTGTTAGCCGAGAGATCAGTGCAGCAGCCTTGCAAGCATGCAGTTGGTTGCAGACGGTTGTTGCGGATTCACCTCCTGGCCAATGCTATGACATATGGGAAAAAAAATTCCAGCTTAAGAATTATTTAATTAAATAAGTTGGATTGCTATCAAATCTAAAACTTTTAACATTTTCTTTATATACTATATATGAATATTAAGTACTTTTAAAAATCTTTTTAAAAGTAAGCACAGTATCTGTAAATATGCACATACAAAAGCTATAACATGTAATGTTGTAAGTATATTATTTATATATTGGGATATGATTATCACTTATAAACACACATAAATTATCAATGTTACATTATTCAAATATATTGTACTAAAAATGTAATGTAATTACAATAGAAATTGAATGCATACTTCAAGAACAAGGCCTTGAGCATTCCATCATTAGATTCTCAATGATATGAATGGCTGAAGAGTTGGAAGATAGAGAAAACTGAAGCTTGTACATTAAAGTTTGAAGATTTGCTATCTAAGCATAAACTGAGCACTGATTGTACATATGTGTGGGAGATGGTGATCTGGTCCAACTGATGAGTGCTGGTTTAGCATGAATATGTATATCGGAGACCATTTATCTTTTTCACATGTATGTGGTCATATGTATCAATTGCATAAGATGGAGTACGTAGCTGCAGGGATCTTGAAAGTCTGAGTTCAAATCCATTTTAATTACAATGTTACTATTGTAACTTAAAAATATAGTAAGCAGACATATATAATAAATCCAATTGTTTACAAACATAAGATAGAGGACAATGTTAAGGTATGATAACTTACTTAAACCATCTAACTAAATAAAATTGTGTACATAGAAAGGAGCACAACATATTTATGGACACAGTTATCAAAATATAATTATATGATGGAAATATAAATTTTCAGAATATAGTAAAAAAAATTTCTCATTTTTTTGTCATATATCTTGGTTAATAATATTCTTTACATTAAGGTATTAGAATTTATATATCTATATATTACAATGAAATGTGAGTAAAATGAAATTATTGCATTTAATTTAACTCGTGGTGCTAGAATATCACATGACGTTTTGAGCAGTTAACTATATGATTATTGTATTTATAATATATAAAAGCTATAATTATCTTTATTTTTTGTTTAAAAATGACAATTATATTTGTATCAAAAGTGCACCTATATGTGTGTGTATATATATTAGGATCATTGTTTTAGTCAATCTTGAATATTTCAAGTTGAAATAACTTATCGTTTGTAGGAATCAATAACAGTTGCCATTGATGATAATTAAGTTCTTATTATTGCATGATAACAGCGCATTGGGCAATGGCACTTTTTTGTCTACAAATCTTTTTAACATTATTTCTTCTTCTATATATATCCCCACTATCCTTCATATATATGTATACATGTGTAGCCATTATTTTAGTTATGTACTCTTGTAAGAGTGTAATTCTTTAAAATAATTTTTCTCATTTAACTCAACTAAAGGGAAAGTTGATTTTTAAGACAACATTTTTGCAGATAGTTTTTTTTAAATAATAGAAATGTCGAGATACTTTGTCCTGTAACGTTTAATCCAATAATAGAATGGCACAGCCAAGAGTTTTAAAAAGTTCATGATTAATATCCAGATAAGTAAAAAAAAAAATTAGTGAGACCAATAATGTGGAAGGTCCTCAACTTGACAATTGGAGACTGAACAGGACACGATCTCCAACAAAGTTGAGTTAAATGATATTAAAAATATTCATTTATCAGTGATATATAAAACAATAACAATTAATAGGAATACTTGTAAAGAAGAGGAAAATTTAATTAGTTTGTTTATGTTTTAAATATAAAAAATTGTAATCATAATATATTACTGCTGATATTTTATCATTGTAAATACTGTTTCTTCTTCTGCAGTTATTTTAATTATAAAACAACCATTCAGCAATTATTTTAATTCTAAACAACGATTTATAAGTAAAACTGCTAATCTCATGTTTAATGGTTTTGAAAGCAAATATTGATTTTAAAAATTGAAGAAAAAATATATTTTAGGAGAAGAATGTATTTTATGAAAATCTTTTTAGCTAAAGAAAAAAAAGATTAGTAGTTGCAGAATAGTAGAAATACAGCAGTTCGATCAAACAGAACTTTAAAATGTTTCAAATAAGTAATTTATCATTTTCTTTTCTATCAGTTGCAGAAATAGAACAAAAAATAATAAAAAAAGAAACATTGGATAAACTCATTAAAATAAATAAATTCCTAAGTCAAAACACAAAACTAGATGTGATTTGTGATAATATAAATTTAAAAGCTTGTCTAATTTAAATAAAACGAATTGCTTTAGTTTTAAATTAACTTTATTAGGTTTACTACATACATTGGAAATTATTTACAAGTCTTATTGAAACAAAAGAGATTTTAAGTAGAAAAACAATAAGATAGATAATGTTCATATAACTGAGCAATAATCAATATATATATATAATGCATATTAATTAGTATATTTAATAGACAAGTCACTGGGTTGTTATTAATAAGATCAGATTCTATGTAGTTGCAAAAATATCAGCTGGTACATGGGTTTAATCTGTAATCTAAATGTTATTTAATTTTTTTAGAAAGAATGATTTAGCTTTGTGAGATGAAGGATTAAAGCTTAGATAGCATCTTATGAACCAGAGTGTAAAAAGAATGAATGTAGTAATTCTTATATTGGGAAGAGGACAATTTTGTATATTTTTTTATGAGTTTGTTAATTAAACAAGGCAAAACTCTTCATACAATAGTGCCACTCTGTGCCAACCAGTTGGCACAGGATGGCACTATTGTATGGGGGGTTTCCTTCTTTAATAAAAATTATGTGCTAGTATAAGAGATGGTGATCATGTGAGGTTGTTAATTGTTAGTGAGTTTGAATGAGTCATGTCAAAAAAAAAGTATTTGGAATGTTTTTCCATTTCTACTACAGAGGACACATAATGGATCTATATTTGTGAAGTGTGGTTTGTAGAAAAAAAAATTAATAGGAAAGGCTTTGACATTTTTTATTAAGAAATCCAGATATTTGGATTCCAGTTGCCAATATCTGAACTTTTATATATATTACTTTTTTTATAAATCTCCTCATATACACTCTAATGCAAATTTTTAAATAATTCCTCCTTTATTTCTCTAACAGTTTTAACTGTCCTGCAGTCTTCATAAGAGCTACAACATTTAAACATATATTCATATAACCATTATAGTATATACACATAAAATACATATTTTATATTATTATTCATAATCATATTTTATTTTTATTTTTAACTCTATATCTTTACTACCTTATTTCCTAATTATTATTATCTTATTACTTCTTTATTATTTCTATTTCCTTCTTATTTTTTATTTCTTCTTCTATCTTATCTATCATTCTACATTATTTTTTAATATATCTCTATCACCTTTCTATTTTATTTTTTATTTTAATACCTGTTAATTTAATTTCTTTTTTTTCTTTCTATTATTTATCTATACTTATTCTTTTATTAATAATTTTTATTCCTATTCCTATCTTTATTAATTATTTTCATTTTTAATTGAGTAGTCAATAAAATTTATTATACAATAACAGTCATTTTTGTGTTAGAATATCACATGTGAACATATTTAAAAAAAAAACAAAATATTCAAACTCATAAATTTAATAAATTTTACAAAATGGCCTTTGCCATTTTCCCATCTCAAAGCAGCACATGCAATTATGATTATCAATAACATTTCTTCAGCTTATTATTATTTTTTTAGAATTTGATTAACAGTCTTTTCCATAATAAAATGTTTTACAAAATTTAAAACATTTATAAAGTTAGTATGTACAATTAGGAATGGCATAGTCACTTATAATGAGAGTATTATTATGTTTATGTAAAAAAAAAATCATTGAAGAAAAAATGTCACCCAGTGCATATTTAATTGCAATGAAAATCAAAATTCTGTTATTTATTTTTATTTAAAAAAAAATAAAGATATGGTTCAGCAAGTTTTTTTTTCTCTTTTAAGTGAATGTGAATAAGTAAGCACTTATATAATAAACACATATGTTAATGTAATTCATCAATTTATTATTGATAACTACATTGTTATTATTTTTTAATTTATTTATAATATATATAGACCTTTTTTATACATATAAAAATGCATCTGGGCTATATGTATATATGTGTGTGTTGAGACTATACACTTGCAGTTCAATAAACAATATATATTTTGTTATAACCAAAGTTTATCAACAAATTCATGATGTACAATGTCCGTGAGGGGATCAGTGAATATCACAGTTCTAATGTACACATACATATGCATAAAAACACTAACACATATCCTTTCAGTCAGTCATCAGTTTTTTATACTTCTAGTTAAGTTTTGTTGCTTTGACAGCTTCAGGGTAAGAATAGTAGTCTTTTTTGACTTAAAATTCTAATCTGCCTACAGTTATTTTTTTTAAGATAATATTTTCCTAAGCAGATTCAGAATTTTTTCAGTTATTCATCTGTTAATCAAAATTCAGATTATTCATTGAATATTAAATGAGTATTAAGATAATTTTAATTGGAGTGATATGACAATATTTATGGCTTACAGGGTTTGGTACAATGATAGAATAGTGGAATCTGGAGTTCAAGATTGATTGATCACTACCCACCTCTGTCATTTCGGGTGCTTTACTTCTTGTGAATGCTCACGTGATAAACCATTCAATTATTTATTTAGAAGTCTTTCACTATTTGATGAAACAAACATTTTAGATCTGTGATCACTGATATGCTTGACTACCATATTGTTGTCAATTAAAATATACAGCACATTCATGTTGCTAACTCTTTTTAACAGTGGATGGAAACCCATATGACATGACTCACTATATTATTAAATATTAATTATATGTTATAGAAGCCATTATTAATTTACAATAATTTAAAGAAGTTATATATATATAAAGAGATATTGAATTCTGTCTCTCTAGGTGTTTTATGTAAACAAATGCTTGTACGGAGATTTTGGTAAAGCTCCATCTATTGATCATAAATGCAAGCTATAGCAAGTTACGTGATTTATAACTTGTTTTGTTTTTCATAAATGTACCTTTGAAGGTTTTTGCAATGATATATATTGCAGAGGCTTTTACTATGTGGTGAAACTGAACTGATTTCAGACCCATATAGCTATCTGTTTTGTTAGGCTGGATTTGAAGACATTATGTGTCTAAAAAAGTCATGCCTGCAAACTGATAGAAACATGTTTCATAAACACTATTAGAGTTAGTGTTTAGATCTAGTTTCTAGTCCCTACCCTTCACTGTTGATAGCCAAATTAGCTTGAAATCAGCTGATCTGAAGGTGGAGACAATGAAAGAGATATTAAATTCTGTCTTTCTTGGCATTTTATGTAAACAAATACTTGTATGGAGATTTTGGTAAATCTCCATCTATTGATCATATATATATATATATAAAGAAGACTATGGATTCAATAAAATCAATTCTACCACTAAAGCCATAATTTTTCCTGTATCTAAATATTCAGAACTTGTGCTTGACCACACTTTCCTAATGCAATGACTAATAATTTCCATAGCCAATGAATGCAAAGACCATGAATTGCTCTGAACAATTTTATCAGAATCCAATTGCATCTGGAAAAATGTAATCAAAAATATTAAAAATATATTTCAACTTTTTAAATTCAGATCTCCATCTATTTTTAAGCTGCTAAAAAATAATATGAGAGTTTTAATAAATATGAGAATGATTTAGCAGACCAGAATGAAATTGAAGTTATTATGAAATAGTCTAAACCAAATAAAATTATGCTGGAAATTGGTTCAATATGAAACCAAGATTCTTATGAAATAGATAGCTATTACTTATTGTACATTATATTAGTAAGGAAATCAAGTCATACATCACATGACTTAATTTAATAAGCTTTTATTTACAAATGTAAATATAATGAGCATGAAATAGCTCAAAACAGCTTTTTTTAGCTGATGGATCTTGTTAGTGAGGCACTAGGAATCCAGATACTAGATCTAAAATACAAACTCAAGCCCAGCATTTATTGAATACTTAACTATTAAGTAGAAAATCTGAAAATTTCAGATATCTATATGTCTCCAGATTCGGCTATCTAACTTAAGTAGTTATATGAGATTGAGACAAATTCAGATATACCATATATTAATAGTCTTAGCAATATAATATCACCACAAATCTCAAAAAGCAAACTATAATATTAAAGAAATTGGATCATATACCATGTGACTTAATTTAATAAGATTGTATTTACGAATGTAAATATAATGAACATGCTAATAGCTCTGAAATTTTCAGACATCTATACGTCTTCAAATTCATCTATCTAACTTAAATAGCATATGAAACTGAACCAAATTCAGATACATCATATATTAATAGCCTTAGCAATATAACATCACCACAAGCCTCAAAAAGTTAACTATAATAGTAAGGAAAATCAAGTCATACATCACATGACTTAATTTAAGTTTATATTTATAAATAATATGATAAGCATGCTAATAGCTCTAAGCAAGCTTTTTTCCCCTTTCTTTTCGATATTATATTGTTTGATGGAAAGTGGAATAATTCCAAAAAAAAATTTGATGAGCAGAGAACCACAATTACACTTTCGGTATGAGTTCTCGAATTTTAAGATGCTGAATGGTAGTCATTCACTTTCTAAATGATATTTATGATAAATGAAGTATTAAAATGTATTTATACTATGACATTATTCTCAAATAGTTTTACTATATAAAAGTAAATCCACTGCTTTTTGCTGACCATGTGTGTTAATGTTAAGTGATTGAATGGATCATAGTTTTTTATGATGATAAATTATTTTTTACTGCTGGTATATGCTGAAAAGAATTAAACAATAAAAATACTGATCATTGACAGCTGTAAGATATTATTTTTAAGTGCCCTATGCACTTTAGCATATTGGAAGAACATCAGACTCTGGAATGTGGGATTCTAGGATTGATTCTATGCTGTCATCTCTTGAATTCAAGAATTTTATGAGCTATTAAGCAATACATTAGTTCAAATATTTTTTGCCGTGCATGGTTTCACACAGTGGTAGACTATGGAGCATAAAGTCATAGGTTCGATTCCGGTTCCAGCATTCCAATTTCTTCTGAACTTGTGAGCAATAAAGACATATAATGTTTTGTTATTTTCTTTTGCATTAACTCAATAAAAGTATTATAATACTTGTAATATTTTAAAATATCATATTAGAAAGCAAAATTATTAAGACTATTTATATAACTTACTTTTATTGGGACATTATTCGCATCCAATAAGCAGTCAATCACAGTCAAATTCCCATCTTCAATAAGTTGTTGGAGGACAATCCCGTAAATGCCTATCACCCTATTAAAATAAAACACAAAAGTTAAATATATCAAAAGTTACAAAAATTAAAATTTTGAGCTTTGAATATGATTTTAGTATTTTTATTTAAAACATACTGATCATCATCAATGCTCTGGCTATTTAGTACCATTAGTATACTGGCCAACTATAAATTTAATTTTTATTAGAGACTAAAATGAAATAAAATGTAGTACATGGATTTTAAAGGATGTATTCTTAGCACCAAATCAGGACACATCAACTGGATGTCCCTACACTAAGATATTTCCCCTTTTATAAAAAGATTGCAACTGGAATACATTCCCATATATATAACTGACATTTTCACTAGCAGGAGTATCACATCATCATATGGAAGCTTTACATGAATAAACATCAATAGTTAACCAGCTTAAATTCTGACACTACCATAGATATTTTCAGTTAACTGACTCAAATGCTTTGAACAATTCACTTTCACTCATAATACTTTTCTTGTATTATCCTGATAACATAAACCACATCTATAGTGCTTCTTGATATCCTAAAATTACAATGAATCTGTAGTTATGATTAAACTAAGAAAGTACTTTAAATATACATCACATGATCACCACTTCTTATGCTTACTTATAACTGTTATTAAAACAGGAAAAACTCCCCATACAGTAGTGCCACTCAGAGCAAGCTAGATTAATCAATGGATACTGGAGGGTTGCATTAGATCCTAAGATCTAGGTGCAGTGCTCTCAGATCCAAGGCGCCTCACTGATGAAGGCCACAAACCAGAAACTAGTCTGGGGATATTGGATGAGTAGACACTAGATAGAATTTATGCATAAGCCTTCTGCATCTATTAATTATTCTGGCTTGCACTGAGTGGCACTACTGTATGGAGAGTTTTGTCTATTTTAAATATAATTAATAGATAGCAGTAGCATTCAATAATAATTAATATAATCTTTTCTATCCTATTCATTTTTTCAATAAATTTGAACAATAAAAGGAATCTTAAGATTAGGTAATACAATTTTATGTATTCTTATATTTTCAAAATATTCTAATTGTTTTGAAGCAAATATATCACCATCATTTTTTTTAAATTTCTCTAAATGTCACTTCACAGAACTTGCGGTCTTTCTGTTTTAAGATTACAAAAAAGCATTTTTTTTTTTTTTTTAAAAATATTTTTTTTTTTATTCATTTTAAAGTTTTCATCTAAATTTTTGTATCTTTCTTCAAAAAAGATCAAAACATTTTTATTATTGCATAAAAGGAGCTATCTGTGGATAAAACTGGATTATGGTATTTTCTATGTTCATATGTTACTTTTAATACATAAAAAATATCCCAAATGACTATGATCAACAAACGATTGTAGCTCTTTTGCAGTTTCAATTTACCCATTAGGCTTTGTGTCATTTGTTGAACTTCCTCTTTTAAATCTCTATGTGCTTATAAAATTCTAATGTTGTTTTTCATCAATATAAAAGTAATGACTATCTAAAAAATATTTATTTATCTATGTACCGATATATTTAATTATTTAAAATTTATAGTAATTTTGATAATTATTTTAAGTAGAAGATGATTTAAAATAAAATGTGTAATAAATATTTTTGTTTACAATTTACCATTAACAATTATATTTTCTTTTTAAAGAATAATAGATTCTTCCACAATTAAAATGAAAGAAACTGAATTAATATATTATTCCCAAGGCATAATTTTATTTTTTTGAAAAGCAAAATTAATTAAAACCTGACTATAAGCTGAAGCTTTTAATCAATACTGCATTTGCATTTAGCTTAAAGGAACTTTAAAAAATAATTAATTTTAGTTTACCGGTTGCTGAAGTATTTACTGTAGTTGAGAAGCTGAATCTCCAAAATTTCATGTGCTTCAACCGACCTGGCAACGGGCCACTCGAAGCTCTGAAAATAATAATAATTGGTTATAATCAAATGATATACAATTTATATGTAAATTACTATTTCTTAAACATTTAAAAATCTATCTATTTATTTAAAATGTATAAATGCATAAATATCTATATAATATGGGTAATGTAAAACACACTTATTATTGTATAACATGATTGTATGTGCATTAAATTCTCTGCCAGAAAGCAAGTAAAGAAAATAGCATTAGAATATTATGATTAAATGAAAGTACTTGATCTGCTTTTAGATTATTATTACATATCTATTTTTCTTTCTGATATCTCAATTTTAGAGCTGCCTTATAAAATTATAGTGAGCTGCTATGATATTATGCAGTGGTCAAGGTAGTTTATTACTTTATAATTCAAAACATACTTTTAAATACTCTAACTTCTAAATATTCAGAGTTTTTTTTATTGTTTATTACTATTAGTTCTTATAATATAAACTTTTCAACCAATTCCTCTATCAAAACATATTTCTCAATAACACACAATAAAAACACAGCAACTTAGAAAGAATTATACTTAATTCAGAGTGACAGCCTGTTAAGCTAATTGCGCAGACGCTGTGAGAATGTTATTAATAAATGAATACCTTCGAACAACCACATGATATAGTATTTGTATAAGAGTAAAAAGGAATCCTCTTACTCTTACAACTCAAATGTTTATAAATGAGCAAATCTGAAGTAGTTGTAACGAAGGCGTGACTACATAATAGTCACTTTAAATTACTATATATAATGTCTGTATGAATGATGCCAATGAAGTTTTCTAGAATTTACTAAACGCCACTCTAAACGAAACTAAATCATATACATGAATAAGCATTTATTTTATAACGTCTTGCGTACGATTATAATTACAATAGAATGACAGCCTGTTAAGCTAATTGCGCAGATGCTGTGAGAATGTTATTAATAAATGAATACCTTCGAACAACCACATGATATAGTATTTGTATAAGATTAAAAAGGAATCCTCTTACTCTTACAACTCAAATGTTTATAAATGAGCAAATCTGAAGTAGTTGTAACGAAGGCATGACTACATAATAGTCACTTTAAATTACTATATATAATGTCTGTATGAATAGCCAATGAAATTTTTTAGAATTTACTAAACGCCACTTTAACTAAATCATAATAAGCATGTATTTTATACGTATTATAATTACAATAGAGTGACAGCCTGTTAAGTTATTTACCAGCGCTGGAGAATGTTATTAATAAATGAATACCTTCGAACAACCACATGATATAGTATTTGTAAAGAGAAAAAGGAATCCTTCTTTAACTCAAATGTTTATAAATGAGCAAATCTGAAGTAGTTGTAACGAAGGCGTGACTACATAATAGTCACTTTAAATTACTATATATAATGTCTGTATGAATGACATTATATATAGTAATTTAAAGTGACTATTATGTAGTCATGCCTTCGTTACAACTATTTCAGATTTGCTCATTTATAAACATTTGAGTTGTAAGAGTAAGAGGATTCCTTTTTACTCTTATACAAATACTATATCATGTGGTTGTTCGAAGGTATTCATTTATTAATAACATTCTCACAGCGTCTGCACAATTAGCTTAACAGGCTGTCATTCTATTGTAATTATAATCGTACGCAAGACGTTATAAAATAAATGCTTATTCATGTATATGATTTAATTCAGAGTGTAACAGTAGAATCTGTAAACAAATTTTCATCTATAACCTCTTCCATTAACCAGATGCTGTCATTTGATATATAAACACTATAAACCTCTGTATAAGTTTTAGTCTATTCATTACAGCTTCTTTTAAGTTCCTACAATTATTTTTAAAATATGATTTCTTTATTAACCTTAGTAATAAGATAACCTCTCTCTAAAAGTGATAATGATCATTCAAGCTGCATTGTATTTTATAATTACATTTTTCAATGTAATGGCTTTTTTTATGCAATAAAATTTTTGAACAATGTAATTCAGATATGTTTTTAACATCTTCAATTTTACTCTTTTGCTCAAATCTGATTATTTCTAATATTCACACAAAGCCAACCATAAGGAGTTCAGTACTCAAATGCAACTTTTCACTAAGCATCTCATAAAATAAAGTTATTACAAGATATCAAGATCTCTATTCACATAGTGAATAATGTATGTTTTGATAAACTTACAGACACAAAAGATGTGCACACACAAAGCTATGATTTCAACAGTTTCAGTATGATAGAAAGGAGTTGAAAAATTAGTTATTTGTAAGATAATTTATTACTCAGAATAGTGGTTAGTAGACTGTCAATAGTTTTGATTCCACTAGTTAAAAAGTTGCTATAAGCATTTTAAAACAATCAGTTTAATTTCATGTGTATGTGATTAAAGTAGGGTTTCAGGTATTAAGTATATGGTTTCAAATATACTAGACATTACTATATATTTATCAAGCAATTTGAATTTAAGATTGACAAAAAAAGAATATAATTGGAGTCCATTAGTTGAGAAATAGATAGACAGATGAAAAGAAGTTATTTTTTGTTTTATAGATCTTTAAAAGGCATTTGTTGGAATGGATTGTATTAATTTGTTAGATATATTGATGTTTATTGAAAATATATATAAATCAAAAGATTTAATGTATTATTTATAAAGTAGATATAGGAAAAATATAGAAAAAGATTTATGATAAAGATGTTGTCTAACTCCTGTTTTGTATAAAATATATTTACTTGATATATTGAAGTGTGTTATTTGATCAGGATGAAATTAGATTTGGGAATAAGGAGAGTTAATTATATATAATTTGTTGCTGTTATGGCAGTATTTATAAATATTGAGGTTTAATTCAGGAAATGTTTGTATCATTGACAAAGATTGTAGAGAGTTTGGGATGAAAACTAAAATCAACAAAAATAAGTAGGAAAAATAAAAGATGAAAATTAATTATTTGATAGAAAGTTATAGAGCAGGTCAATGTTTATAAGTATTTAAAACATTGGATAATAGATGACAGAATTAATGATAAAAAAATTAAAATGCTAATTGCAATGGCTATACAAATTTGTAATAAAGATAGCAGTATTAAAAAATCTTATTAAATATTCGCTTTAGAGTATTGTTTTACGAGAAGAAAATGAAATGGGCAATTAGAAAAATGAGTTGAAAAAAATTTGAGATTTTAGAGATATGGATTTGGAAAAATAATGGAATAAACTTATAGAAATGGTAAGATCAGAAAAGTAAAAGTGTTCGAAAGAGTAAATAAAAACAAATTTGAGCAAATATTTGTAAAAAAAGAGAACTAGATTTTGCAAATATTTAAAAGCAAACGAATTGTTGAAGATGTATTGGAAGGACTGTAATAGGTATAAAGAAAAGATGTAGAAGTTCATTGATGATATTAAAGAAGAAAATAGTTATAAATATTTGAGAAATAGAGACATGTACTAAAATATAATTGTGTTGGTAGATAATATCTGTCTTTTGTCAAAAAATTAATGATAATGATGGTGAAATGTATCAAAATCATAAATTTTACTATATTAACAAAATGGTTTGAAAAGTAAAAGTATATGAATCAATTCCTCAAACAAAAACAAAAAAAAAACTATTTGTTTTATTAAGTAGAATTTTTGTTCTTAACTTGTCACTAAAATGCTTATCTCAAACTGCCTGAACAACCAACCATGCAATTATTATTATCAATGAACCTAAAAATAGATATAGTACTGAAGCTTAGTGTTTTCCTGAAGATTTGTGATGATGGTATTTTTGTTGTATTTATATATTGAACTATTTCCACCATCTAATATAAATATTGAATATCTTTGGAAAAATTGAACTTTATTTAAATATTATTAAATACATTGAAAAGTTAGTAATGGGACACAAGTTAGTGTATGCACAATGTTTTGAGAATATTATTCCCCTTCTACTTCAGATGTTTTGGCCTGACCAGTGACAGTACCAGCAGGGGAATCAAATACTGAATTTTAAAACAATGCTCAGGATCCAGGCTCAAGTCTAGTTAGTACTGTCACTGGTTAGGCCAGCAACACCTGAAGAAGAAAGTAGAATAATACCTCCTGAAACATTGTACATATACTAACCTGTGTGCTATTAATAACAGTTGAAAGTATTTGGAATATTTAAATAAAATTAATTTTTTTTAAAGACGTTCAATACCTATATTAGAGGATGTAAATAGTACACTATATAAATATAAGTACTGAGATTATTTGCTGTTTGTAATACTTTGATAATAAATAGATGAACAACAAGATATCATCCAAAGTCTGATAAAAAAAGATTTTGAAAGTTTTTTGACACAAATACATTTTAAAATGATTGGTTTACTATAATAATATTACAGACAATATTAGTTTTTATATAGATGTTTTGTAATTAAAAGAAATTTGAACTCAAACTTTTAAGCTCCCTATAGCTATCCACTCTATCTTATACAACTGATACACATAACCACATACATGTGAAAAAGATAAATGATCTCCAATATATATATATATATATATATATATATGGAGATCATTTATCTTTTTCATATATATATTACACTGAACCAGCACTCATCAGTTGATCCAGATAATCTCTCACACGCATATATAATTAGTACTAAGAAAATCTTCAAACTTTAAAGGACAGGCTTCAATCTTTTCCACCCTCTAACTCTTCAGTCATGTGTATCAGTTGTATAAGATGAAATGGATAAATATAGGCAGCATGAAAGTCTGAGCTCAAATCCCTTCTAATTACATTAAATTCAGTAAAGGTAATATACTTGTATTTAAATATTATATAAATGTATTGTTAAATTATATAATTACTTATAACACACAGTGATATCAGAAGAAATAGCATCTCTGATGTATAAGCAACTGCCAACAAGAGGAAATGATCATCTTCTTTCTCAATGACATTTCAACTCTCATTTTTTACCTATGTAACAGTCCATGACAGAGACCACACTCTAGAATACCTGCTTAGCTGCTGGACTTTACCAAATGAGATTAGTTAAAGATACACATTTTATTTATAACTAATATATCATATGTAGTAACTAAATGACACATGGTATATTAATCTTTAAAGGAAATGACAAAAAATGATGGTGCATGGCTTATGGTTAAAAGAATTAATGACAGAATATATAGCAAAATAGTATTGTGGTATTTGCAAGGTAGAAAGTCCTAGTATCTCATTCCATTTCTAAACAACAGTGAACGTGATTTGAGGTTTGCTATTAAATAATGAAAAATTGTAAACAACAGTTTATGTCAGCTTGTCATTACTTGGATAATCAAGGACCACATCCCTTATTAAGGAACACAAGCAAGAATTAAAAAAATTGAATACTGGAAAGCAAAACATGGTACAAGATTTAATGCAAGAGTAAATAAATATAGTGTGGAATAATGAAGGACTAGCACCAAAAAAGGATATAAAAATCAGTACATAGAATGTTAAGAGTATTAAATAGACTGATATATTGAGATTAACGGATCATGAATTGGAAAAAAATGAGGTATATGTTTGCATTTTGGCAGAAACAAAAAAACACACAGAATGGAGATTACATAACATAAGATGGTCATATTTTTATATCATTTGAGAAGGAATAAAAAATGTGAGCACATGGTTAACAAGAGAAATAATTGGCATTGACATTCTTGTTCCAGTAAAAAAAAAATCTAGTAACTCATATGAAAATCTTCATTCATGGATCTGATAATCATCCAATGATATACACTTATGAGACTAGCAACATATATAGATATGCAGTAATTCAATGAAATATTGCAGTCAGTTTACCAGAAATGAAATTATGCAAAGTGTTCGAATTATAAAAGACTTGGTGAAGCAGTGACTGAAAGATGTGGACAAGAAAAAACACAATGTAACTGGACAAAATCTGATAGATTTATGCAATCCAAATAATTTAGCTAACACAAATACAAAATTATCACAATATGAATGAAGAATTTAAAATTGACTTCACCAGATGATGTTACTAGAAATGACATAGTTGATATAATATAGGAAAAGGTTATTAAGAAGTAAAAAATGAATGCAAGAGCTGATGTAATCATAAATCTGCTTTGATTGCAAACATGAAGAGGAAATTGCATAATATTGAGATGTGAAATATTAAAAGACTGAGTGCAGATGACATAGTCAGTGGTGAAGTAATTCAATTTAGATTCTTGATTGAGTGTAGCAGATAAAAATTAGCATGGTGAAAGTTTGATGAGAGATCACGGAAAATCAACAAAGATGTTTTATTTATTAACAGTGAAACTAATGAAAAATGATAGATGAAAAAAGAAGGAACAAGAAGGAGGATCCTGTTAAGTATAGTGAGAGTTATGAAAGAGTATAAAGTCACAAACAGGAGCTTATAAATAACTTGTGCATAGAACTTGAAAGGGAACATAAATGTTAATACCAAGAAAATATGTTATACCATGACAAAACTTATGGGAAAGTTCATACCAAAATTAGTTATAATAAAAAGTAAAGCTGAGAAGGGGCAGGGATTGTTGTTGACAGATTCTAAAAAGGTGGTCAGTTGATGAAAGTAGTTTTGTGAAGATATATGTAAAGATAGTACTATACTATTTGATATACTGGTCATAAAATATAAACCACCATTATTTAAAATTGAAAATAATGAGGAGCAATATCAAGGGTTGCTAATGAGAAATCACCAGGTCCAGATGAAGTATTTGAAGAGTTATTCAAGTAAATAGGAGTTTAATTATAAATAGATTACATAGTTTGAACTTGACTGTATGAGACAATGAAGATAGGTCTGAGAACTGAATTGCAGTAACCTTTATGCTAGTATAAAGGAAAGAGATCTTAGTCAATGTGGTAATTAAATGACAATAGCTTTAATTTCACATGCCAACAACATAATTTTAATCATAGTGTTGAATAGAATAAAGGCAAAGATGAGATGAAAATTTTTTACAGGTACAGGCAAATTTTAGATCATAGCATCTAAACATTGTCAATAAGCTATAGACTTTAAATATCCACATATTTAAAACATTGGATACCAATGTTTTACATTGTTTACCTTTTACATTTGATGAAGGTAACCATTTTTTTATGCAGGAGATAAATATTCAAAATGAGAGTAGTGCTGACAAGCTCATATTGGCTTCAAGTTGGCAAAGGGGTTTGCAGGTCTGTGTGTTATGACTATCTATATTCAATATTCAGCACATGTGTCAATGAGAGATGCTTTTGGATAGATTTTAACCGGATTCTATATTGGAACAAAATATATGTGCAATTTGTGATTAGCAGATAATATAGTTTTGATTAAAATAGCTGAGAAAAAAGTAACAAGTTCAATAGAATGATTGGCAAAAACAGAAACAGAGTATGAGCCAAGATTAAATATAAGCAAAATGGGGGTGATGTGGTTATCTGAAGAAATAATAAAGATAATAATGGAGTTTCTTCAAGTGTGAGTATGTTTAATAAATCAGGGTAGAAAATGCCCTATAGAAATAAAAGCACATTTTCTATTGGCAGCAAAAGTATTTCCAAAAAAATTAATTGTCATATGGAAAAAAAAAGCAGAGATAAAAAAATGTGGACAAAATGTAAACTGTTGAATGTGTGGATGTTGAATGTATGGATGTGAGGTATGAATATTGAAAAAATGAGATGGCAAAGATTTGTAATTGAAGGATGCATGAAATATACTTGGATGGCTAAAAGAACTAAGGAATAAATTTTGTTGAAGACAGGATGCACAAAGACAACTGTTGGAGTAGGCACAAGAGTAGAAAGCTACACTATTGCAGTGAAACAGACAAATGACTGAAATTGTAAATGGTTCAAGAAACAGAGAAATTACCAAATATGTCATAGATGAATAACATCAAAAAAACGGATGAGAATAACAATAGTGGAATTTTGCAGAAAAGTTGGAAGAAAACTGCTCTGGAAAAAAATTAACTACATTGAGCCTATGATCAAAGCAAGGATTGAATGATGATGATGATGTTTGTATATTTACATCCATATTTAAATTTGTTAAGTACTATGTCCATATTGGATTACTTTAAATTTTCTAATACGAAGTGAACCTACACATTATTTACTTAACATCACATGATTACCTTTTCTTATGCTTGCTCATAACTTATTTGAACAGGTAAAACTCTCCATTGATTATTCTGGTTTGCACTGAATGGCACTAATGTATGGAGAGTTTTTCCTGTTTTAATAATTTACTTTCTATGTTAATCCAGTTCTGCATTCAAACCAGATTATTATAACTGGCTCCCATTATAAGACACATTGTAAAACAGTTATTTAAAATGTTTTTATAAATATAAAATTTTCATTTATATCTTTAAAATATAAAACAATGTGTAAATAGCTACTTCAGCATTCATTTCTAGAAAAAAACAGTGCTAAAAAAATTGGAATTTTTTTCTTTTTTGTTTTGCCCTGTTGCTAAGAATTATTCTGCTAGATTGACTATGAACTAGTAGCATAAAAAATCCTAAGTGAAGAAGTAAATCACTGCATTGAGATATTAAATCACTGCATCATTTTTGTATGTATATTTCTATAGCAATATTCATATTATTAGCATTTTCTGTTCTCATGGCCACATGAATTTAATAATTTAAAAGTTGTTCAAAATCTTGTTCCCAAAAGATTTCTTAGATCAAGACGATCTTGTTGTTTTAATGCAAAGATTTCTTCATTTTTTTAAATAATAGGTAAAGGTTGATAAATTTTATATAAAACTATAGTAGCTGGCACTGTTAAACATTTGGTAGATTATATAGTTTTATCATCAGTAAGCCTATCCGATACTTTTCAAGTGAGTCTGTCAAAAATTTTCATTAAAAATCTTAGCAAATTTTGACTTTGATATTCGAACTGAAATTAGAAAAAAATTGATTTATTTATCATCTTTTTTTCTTGCTTATTATAAATATCTTTTATTCGTGCTTTATATCTATTCCATATTTTGAATTTATTACGTTTTCTAATCTGCTTTTAAAATTTTATTATTTACAATAACATCATTAATAACAATTTGAGTTCAAAATTTTTTTATTTTTCTTAATTATTATTTTTTATATATTTTGCAATATTGCAATATTTTTGTCACAAATAACTAAATCTCAAATAGCTCCATAGTACTAAACCTGCAATTTGGATATGTAAATGCGACTAGAGTTCAGAGCAAATGATCATGTGTTTCACTTTATATTAAAAACAATCAAATACAATGATTAAAAGTGTTTTTTTCAATAAAAACTTATATTAATATTGCTTTATGCATCTTTATTCTTTTATTTTCGTATTTATTTTACATTATATTGATTTTATTTGACATTAATAAATGAGTAATTTATTTACCTTTAAAAATAATTATTAGTAATCTATTGTAAATGTATTCCTCAAGTAATATTCTGCTTTAATACTTACTTCTTCAAAGAGTGCATCTTCTTCGGAGTTCTCTACAACTTTTGAATAAAGAGCCACACCTGAAATAAGAGAAATAAAATTAGTGAAAATATCTTTCTATTATAATCCTGTTAAACGTTATATAATATTTTGTAATAAGTATAGTTCTTATGTTTTTAATAGAGCTCTGGTTATAGTTCGATACAGCTACAAACATTTTTAAATGGCAGTTAAAAATTCAACAGAACTTTATGTTCATTGGCTATAAATTTTAATTGATTAACTTTTCTTCTATATCTTGTATTTAAGTAAAAAATAATATATTACTACTTTTTCACACTAGCATCTCAATACCACAGTAATTAGTTTCATTAAATAATAAATATTTATTATGATTGGATGTTGTAAACAAAGGCAAAACTCTCCATACAGTAGTGTCACCCTGTGCCAAACAGAGTAATCAATGGATGCTGTTTGACACAGGGTGGCACTACTGTATGGAGAGTTTTGCCTTTGTTTACAACAATTATGTGCTAGTATAGAGATGGTGATCATGTGATGATTGGATGTTCAAGTACTGAAGTTTTTTGATGCATTATTTACTAAAATGGAAGAAAAATAATGAGAAATTACAAAAAGAAAGTATCAATATGAGAGTGTGGAAAAATAAACAGGAAAATGCAAGTAGATATAAAAAGATAAAAGAAAAATATTAAAGAAAATAGAATCAAGTAAAACAAAGTAAAGAACTTAAAGCAGAAAAAAATAGATGTAAGAATATGGGAGAAATAAACAGGAATATCAAACAATGTTAAAGAAAATATAATAATACAGATAAAGAGATAAGAAATAAATAAATAAATAATATAGTAAAGAAAATAAAGAGAACAAAACAAAGAATACATTTTAAAGCAGAAGATAGTAAAGATAAAAATAAAATAATAGGGAGAAATGGATAATCTAAAAAGCAAATGTTAATTCATGATTAAAAAGTGAAACAAGAATTTTGAAGAGAAACCAAAAGACAAGCAAAAGTAACAAAGAACAGATGAAAGAAATAAGAATGAACATTTTGGGTTATGGAAATATATATTTCTTTTTATTAACAATATTTGAATGTTAGAAAATGGTACATATTTTGGAAAACATTAACTATAAAAGTCATTGCTATAATAATTACAGTCAAAATTCAAGTGAGAAAAATCCTGTTCGAAAAAGTTTAATTTGTAGTAACCAACAATAGGAAGATGGCAGGAAATTGTTTGCCTACAAAATTCATAAGAAGTACATTCTTTTAATTAAATTTGTGTCCTAGGGATGGAATATAGTCTAATTGTTATCAAGGGATAAGGAAAAGTTATACTAATATAATTTATAATGTTTATAGGAGTGAAGTTATATATATATATATATCAGTAGAGGAAATATTTTGTTGTTCCATCAATGGACAAAGCCAAGTTCAAACTCACAGAATATCAATAACTTAAAAATTGTTATTCTTTATTTCGGAAGAATAAAATTTTTCTGAAAAATAAAAAATGGAGTGAATTCTCTCTTGGTTGAAAATACCCGTTTAGTGCAATTATGATAAATGTTCTCATAATAAATCAATACTTATTACAAAATGATAATACTTATTGAAAACTCTATTTATAAGCAGTAATTTAACCATAATAATAATAATTTAAAACTAAGTGTTTAAGCAGTCATATAAATTGTATAATGATAAAATATCTGGGAAGGAAAAATGATTTATGAGCCAAAATCTTGAATTTGTTGTTAGTAAAGTTATATGAGAATTGCAGATATTTGGTTTCTCATATTTTCTTGTGAATTTGCTATTATGAAGACTAAACTATTTACTGGATATGTTTCTGAATGCATTTGCTTAATGAAAATTAATATTCTATGGACCTGAGTTATTTATTTTTACAACTGGATAATTCATATAAGGTGTGTAAATACTATATCTAGTCTTGTAATAGAAGTTATTTGTCAAATGTGTAATTTCTAAACATATTCCAGAATTTAAACCACTAAACATCACATGATCACTATCTCTTATACTAGCACATAATTGTTAATAACAAGGTAAAACTCTCCATACAGTAGTGTCATCCTGTGCCAAACAGAGTAATCAATGGATAGTCCGGGATATTGGATAAGTAGGCACTAGATAGGGATTTTATGCACAAGCCTTCTGGCATCCATTGATTATTCCAGTTGGCACAGGGTGGCACTACTATATGGAGAGTTTTGCCTTGTTATATTCCAGAATTTTCTGAAAAATTTATTTGAGTTTTAATTTCTGGTCATATAGTGATCCATTGCCAAATGAAACTCAAAAAATATCCCAATTATATTGCACCAAAAATTTACAAAATCATGAAAGTAGAAAATTGTAGATAAAATTTTATATAATTCATAAATTACTGTGGTGAACATGAAGTTACAGCAACCATTACTTGACATTTAAAACAAATAGTATATTCAAAATGACATTGCAATATCACAGACAGCAAACCACATTAAAGTTTTGTCTGGTACACAAAATGGAATTTATAACAATCTAAATTGTTATTTTTGCATTTTCAAAACATGAATTTTTATATATAATTATGAAAGAGATCAAATTTACATATACAATGATAAAGCTGTGATTTTTTTCATATAGATTATAAAAATAAAGATACAATATAAAATACAAAAAAGGATTCATATAAAAGTAATTGTGACAATTTCAATGTGATATGTGCAGACATACAGGGAAATGTTAAATGAAAGAACTAAAAAATATAACAATACTATTAACAGGAGAGACAATGAATCTGCTTTATACATTCACTATTTTACATTTAGATATAAACAGGAGAGACAATGAATCTGCTCTAAAAAGAAGACAAATATATGAAACAGTATACTAAGCATAACATAAATACTTGAATGAATATTTATAAAATGTCAATTAATTTTGTTAATAATTGACCAATTAAAAATAAATGGAAAATTATATTAATAGTATATAATAACATGAAAGGCTAAAACCTTTGACAGCAGAGTATAGAAAGATGAATAAAGCATGTTTTTATTTATTTATTTTATGTATTACTATGTTATATAGTTAATTTGTTTCAGCTTTTAATAAATTTCTAATAATCTGCATTGCTCAATCATAGTTTTTATTTTGTTTTATTCATGTTTATTTTAATATTATTATTGTTGTTAATTTTACTTCTATTACAAAACTGTGGGTAGCACTCTGTGTGCACTAATAGTTTAATGATTTAAATAGATTTGATAAGGGCATAAAATCATATATCAAAAAGACTTTATATATATATTAAATTGATAAAAAATCAAGTCAGATGTCATATAACCTAATTTTAATAAAGCTCGTATTTAAAGCTTGTTAAGAGTTTGTTTTTGCGAACTCTATATATAACGTTTATATATATATCTGTTATACATGATATATTTATTTATATATATATCTGTTATACATGATATTTTTATTGTGAACATATTATTAAGACCATTTGATCTAAACTTACATGGAAAGTGTAAATAATACTGTAAATATTAAACATTAACTAACAAACACAGATCAAGCATATCTGCAAAATACTATATGAAAATAGAAAATGGAGAATAAAAACCCTACCTTGTGAATGCAGATCAATTATATTAGGTAAAAGCCTGAAATCTGGGCAAAGCCGCTTGGAGCATTGATGCTAGACAAAATCAATGAAATATAACGTTACCGGGCCGCTGCAACTTTTTTCTTTTTTTTTATACAACATGGTTTTTTTTTTTTTTTCTAATATCGATTAAACGAATAATTTTTATTTCATTTACAATATGATTTCTTTATTATTAAACAAATTTTGATATTCATTTTCGTTACTTTTTGTGGGTTTTTTGTTGGAACCTAATATTTTTTCAACAAATTTTGCTAATTGTATTTTTTTTTCTTTTTATCATTTTAAAACTTCGGACCTTTCACAACGTCAAAAAAATTTGTTTGAATCCCATAGTCGAAAAAATAAAATACAATTATTTGCGATTTGTTTAGAACTTAATTCTACCTTTCTTTTATTTATTTATTTTTTGTCTTGACTAAATGGTTTTTCTTCTTCTTATTATTAATTTTACTTTTTTTTTTAAACACAACTTGTTATCACTTTGATTTAGATTATGTTTGAATTAGCCTTTTTTTTTTGGCTACTACAAGAAACAGCTTTTTGAGTGGGGGAACGGGGATTCATACTGTTTATTATTAACAAAAAGGCAACAAAAATAGTCAATTATTTTAACAGCGCTGAAAAAAGACAATCAACTTTGGGACTTGTTTTGAATTTTGATTTCTTTTTGGTTGATGTAATTGTTTTTCTTAATATTAAATCCAAATTTATTTTTGTGTTTTTGCCGATTCAAAAATTGTTTTCAAACACCCACCCCCACCCACACTCGGAAAAAGAATTGTAACCAAAAAGTCAAGAATTTAACCTTTTTCTTCTTTTTTTGGAACAACTTTTTCTCACTTTTTACTTTGATTTCTATTTTGTTCGAATTACCTTTTTTTTTTTTTTGAGCCTTCTACAATAAACTGCTTTTGGGGGTGGGGGTGGGGTGTATTTCATAATTTGTTATTCTTAACAAAAAGTCAACCAAAGTCGTCATTTATATTAACCCCGCTGCAAAAAATTGAATCCAAATACTTGTCAATTTCGAATAAACTAAAAAACCAAAAAAAAAAAAGGACACAAACTTTGGACTTTTTAAAATTATTTATTCGATTTTATTGCTGTAATAAAAAGTGGACATTATGTATGCCTGACAAAATAAAAAAAAAACACAATCTCACACACTTTCTGTGCTTGGCAATTTATCTGAAGAAAAGTTTCAAAATTGCACGTTCATCTCAGATCTTTTAGTGGTCTCAAATATTTTCCTCACCAAACTGAAACGTGACTTGGCATGTGAGCTTTATCGAAGCCTGTTCGAACATACACTTTTCCAATTTTTTTACATATTAACCTTTTTTTCGGGAAGGGTGGGGACCATATGACAATTCTTAATAATTAACAACATTTTTTAAATCGAAATGACATTACTCTATTACAGAGAATTGAAAAAGTCATACCGCCTTGAAATTTAAACACCCTCAAGCGATATGATAATCAGCTATGAAAAGAACAAATACGCATAAATAGCTTCAAAGCACAAAACAGGCCATAATATTTTTGTGCGATGTCACATAAAGTGGCCTAGCTCAATGGGTTAATACAATACGTAAATGTTGTATTAGCCTGTAAGGCCGCAGCTGCCGAAACGGCATTTTTATGTGTTTTGACACTAAACAATGCCCCAAGTGGCTGTGCCCAGATTTCAGGCTTTTACACACACACACACACATATATATATATATATGATACAAAAAAGATGCCAAATAGATACAGGTAAAGAATAACTTCAAAGTACAGTGCAAATAAAAATATTTTCAAAACACAACTAAAACCTGAAGAGTGGGAATCAAATATGTTATCATAGTATAAAACCAAAAGCATATGATGTCAGATGAAAAATATTTGCAAGATGCAAAATCAAACTTTAATGCATGCAGATCAAATATATGAAGATGTTATAAATGAATATATACTCCAATATTAATTTAAAAAACCAATTATTATTACTATCATACTCAAGTTTATCAACATAATATTTCTTCATTAACAGTAAAATGTATTGATAACAATGAGTAAGATAATAATGCAGTAGAAGTATGTTTTATTTTGTATTTCTGCTATAGTGCCTTCATATTACATGTAATAACAACAACAACAACAACAAAATTATTATAACAACAACAACAGCAATAATAATAATAATAATAATAATAATAATAATAATAATAATAATAATAATAATAATAATAATAATAATAATAATAATAATAATAATAATAATAATAATAATAATAATAATAATAATAATAATAATAATAATAATAATAATAATAATAATAATAATAATAATAATAATAATAATAATAATAATAATAATAATAATAATAATAATAATAATAATAATAATTGTGGTCCTTCTGTGCTGTTTGTTAGATGTGTTAGATAAAGGTTTCCAGCAAAAGGTGAAAAAAATATGGAGTTGGAAAAAAACTGGTTTTAAACATCACCTGAAGATGGTTAATGGTCACACCTATCAGTAAAAATGGACTTTTTGTCAAAAAGTAGGTGATCTGTTTTCTTAAGCGCTACAACCACATCAGATTGCAAGACAAAGTTTGGTGCAGATCAGACATCATGAACATATAACAATGTTAGAGCACAGACAACATATGTGAATGTAGCAAAATTAAATTCACAAAATTGATAATTCAACTAAGTATTTATTCATATATATATTTTTTTTAAAATTATATCAACAAAAATAAAAAGCTTTGCTTTTTTATTGGAGATTTTGAAGAACTCCTGAATTTTTTCACCATTCTTTTTTATTCTACAGGTTTGCTAAATAGTTATATATATTTATTATAACAAATGTCAATAAATAAATTAAATTTTTTCTATTCAAACTTTGAAAAGCATATGTTATTCTGTTTTTTATTGTACTTGTAAATTTTTTCCATTTTATCACTGCAGGTTGTAACTAATATTTGTTTTGTAAAAAATATTTTCATATTCAAGTCTTTTTAACTGCTTTTTAATAGTGTGTACTTTTTATATACTTCTTTTATAATGTATTTTTATTGTGTAATTTTTTCAACATTTTTGATTGAGTTGATTTCAAGTTTCAAAATAATATTTTTAATAATATATCAGGTTTTATAATATGAAAGAAATTATTCAAGGTTTCTGATTATATATATATATATATATATATATATATATAATCATAGAAACCTTGATATAATTTATGATACAATATATATATATATATATATATATATATATATATTGTAACAGTACAAATGAAGTGTAATTGTGGGGAGATGGCAAACATCATCCTCATGAAACATCAAATGAATGATGTGTATTCTAAGCATCAATTAATGGTATCAATGAATAATCATTGGCAAATATAAGAAGAACATGGGAGAATCAGCATAGAATAAAATAAATAGTTATAATAATAATGTCATATTACCAGCATTAGACAAAAATAACTGACAATTATCTTTTGTGACTGAGTCTAAAAAGGTTCAATATCGAGATGTAGACTAATTATTTAGCCAATTCAAAACTTAGAGAACATATAAAAACAGTCATCTGCTGGTAAATACATGCATTCTAAAGTTTATATCATAATAAAAAACAATGTTGAGATCCTGATACATGTTGATTATCATTAATTCTTTGCTTTGACCATGAGTGTACATATCAACTATAAACTAATTTCTAATCTTTAAATATAAAGTATAGTGTGTAGATTTTAAAGATGATATTGACTGATGAACCATCCAGAGACTCAACTGGATATCCAAACACAAATATATATCACCAAGTATATATAAATTAACCATTATTGTACTAGAGGTCACAAGGACTGTGACTATGAACAGGAGAAAATATAAATGCCACACTTAATCAACATTGATTTAAATAGTCCTACTGGGGTAACTATAAATTCTTTAAAGCACTATGCTATGATGAAATCAAGTCACATGCACTGCCAATTTACCAAACAGATATTTGGAGAAATAAAGACATTAACACAAAAAATATTTCCAGAAACTTATTTTTTTATCAATTATTTAATAAAGTTAACCAACGAATAATAAATAAAAAAATAATAATATGACAATTTGAAATCTAGTATAATCCATACAAACAATATAATTTTATATAGCAAACAAGATTATTTTCTGATAATTCATATCAATTAATTAACATATTTACTTTAAGTGAATTATTCCCCATTTCAATAATTAAAAACTAAAAAATAACATTTCACAATAAAAGATAACAATTACTAAGATTAGGCAAAATCTTCTTTCCATTTTCATATGAAAATGGGAAGATTGTAAACACTTTATATTTTTGAGAGGGAAAATAAAGAAAATGTGTTTTAAAAATCAACTTTAAACAAACTTATTCATCAATATCAGTTATTACTTAATATTAAATATTTATAAATGCATATGTGCTCAATTTCCCTTAAAAAGTTTTTCCATTAACTTCTTTTGTAAGTTTAAGTTCTTAATTTCACATATTCATCATAATTTCCAGATTAACAGATTTCCAGGTGAGGTTAATATGTGCTAAATTTAACCATACAGTATTATAATTTTCATATTAACAGTCAAGTTAGCAGCCATGTTTTTGGATGGATAGACACACAAAGTTCACTGTAAATTTCTATTTTTCTTTTATATTCCCTTTGGTGAGACAGGTTACATGGTTAGGTAGAAGACGTTCAACTTTTAGTTAAAAATTATCTTTATGAACTAATATTGAGGTTAGTATTACTTCAGAATACAAGATTAACTAGAACTGAGGTTCTATTGCAGCTCTCTTTTCAAAATCTGGTCAAGACTAGCTGTTACTGACTGGATAATGAAGTCTAATGCTTTAACCTACCTCCTATCTTATTTTTAACACAGTCTCTTCTTATCCATCCAATCACACACTATCTGGAAATAGAAGTATTAAATTCTGACCAATTGATTTTATTTTTACAAAATGGTTATTTCACATCTTTTTTAATTAATTAAAAAAATCCAATCATACCCTTAATTATTAAAAAATGACGATAGTTTTTTTTAATTACCAGAAAGAAGGTAATCATTTAATTGTACTTTGATTTGAAAATCACTATAAAAAATCAACTGTAATTAATTACAAACAGCTTTCTTTATGATTTCACTGGCTTACTTCTCATTCTAAAAGTTATTAACTAATGCATAAATAAAATTACTGAAGAGAGAGAAAGAGAGAAAAAACAATTAATATTTATTTTAAACAATGAGGATTGCAATTCCTCAACAAGCTTATACCATATAATAAATATAATATAATGGGGGTTTGATAAGCAAGGGCTCTGATATTCCATAGTGGAGCCTAGTAGGAGAAAATTTTGTGGATTCATTAATAGTGGTGTTGATATAACATATCACCTGTGGTAATTTGTAAACCCACTGTCTATGATCCTGCTTAACATGAACTCTAAACAATCTCCCCAATTCCCTCATAATCCATTCACATGGATTGGACTGGGGTTTCTGATGGAACTGATAATTTTTTTGATATTGTTCTGCTGACCCCATCTTTTCCACATGTCAGATATAAATGCGGTCACATGATCTGAAAGGATTGTAACTGGTTTACCTACTAAAGGTATTTGAAAATTTACCAGGCATTTAATTACACTTTTGGTGTCTGTCCTTGGCACTGTGTATGCTGATAAGAATTTAGTAAACAAGTCATACATGACTAAAATAAAATTTTGTCTATTGAAGGGTGGAAGAGGGCCGTAAAAATCAATGGCTACCAACTCATTGGGAAAAATAGGCTGTGAAGTACCCACATAGGATCTATTGCTAAATTTGGTCCTAATACATATGTCTCACTCCCTTAATTTATTTGTAATGGCTTCATGTATTTTATTGAACCAAAAGAATTGTCTAATGACGGGCTCAATCTTTTGTATCCCATAATGACCATAACTACAGTGGACATAGTAAATAAGCTTATTGATTAAAACACTAGGAATTATAACCCTCCATGAAGTCTCATCCCCCTTTCTTAATTTCTTCATAAGTATATCATTATGCATTTTATATCCTTCCCTAATTCTGACTGTAAAATTGTTATTTCTAGCTAACCCAAAGGGTCCCCCAATAAATCTATATTCCTTTTAAGCCTAGCTTCTTGCTTTTGCAACACTTTTAAATTTTGATAATCCTGAACTATTTCATTTTCTAATGAAGGGGATAAATCACAAACCACAATATTATCTGCACTGGGATTCTGGTAATTAATGGCAACAGGATGACAGCTAAGTATATCAGCAATAATGTTATCCCTACCAAGGCAATATATAATTTGATACTTAAATTGCTGTAAATAAAGACTCCACCTCACTAATCTCTTGTTATTTAAATAGCTTCTATTTAGAAATTCTAAGCTATGGTAGTCTGAAAGTACAATAATCTCTGAACCCAACATAAATTGTCTTAATTTTTGAAACCCCCATACTACAGCTAAAGCTTCTATTTCTGTAGTAGTATAATTTAATTCAGCCCCCCTAAGATACCTACTTAGAAAATACAAAACTCTGGGCTCCCCACCTTCACTTATTTGGTATAAAATGACCCTAGACCAAACCCACTGCTATCAGTTTGTAGATAGAAAACCCTGTTATAAAGTTGGGGTAAGCTAAAATCACTGTTTTGAAAAAAATATCCTTTATAGCCTGAAATTCTAAAGCATGATCCTGGGTCCACCTCCATCTTTCATTTTTCTTTAATAAAATTGATAAATGAACTGTATCAGCAGAAATTTTTTTATAAAATCTGTGATAATAATTACACAGTCCAAAAAACAACCTCAAATGTTTCCTGGTCTTTGGAACTGGAAATTTCTGGATTGCTATAATTTTTTCTGGATGGGGTTTAATTCCCTCCTGAGAAACTAAATGTCCTAAAATGTGATTTCATGGGCTGCTAATGTACATTTTTCTAAATTGATTTTGATATTACATCTGGGACACTCTTGTAAGAAAAGAGATAAATGGTGCATATGCTCTACTATATTCATGGAGGCAATGACTATATCATCAACATACATGATTAATATGTCTCGAAGTTCTTTTCAGAGAACCATATTTAGGCATCTAATAAGGTCCACCCCACTATTTATTAAACCAAAGGGCATCCTTTGAAATATATATGATTGGCCCTTATACCAAAATGTGGTGTACTTTTGATCAGAATTATGGAGTGGGATTTGCCAATAGCTGGCATATGGCTCTCCTTTCAAACTTGGTCAACAGTTCCTGTACTGGTGATAGTATATCATGCTCTGGGATAGTGTGGCAGTTTAATTGGTGAGCATCCAGGCAGACCCTAACTGTATCATCTTTCTTTTTAACTATCACAAGGGGATTGACATAAGGAGAAGGACATGGCCTAATAATTTGCCATTCTATCATCCTTTGAATTTGTTGCTCCACCTCGGCCTGGTATTGATATGGGATGGAATAAGTCTTTTGCTGAAAGGGTTCATTATCCCTCAATTTGGCAGAGATATTTTAAATGCTTTCTCTGGCTAAACATTTATCACAAAGCTTGTTGAGAAATTGGCAATCCTGATTGTTTATAACTTACAAGCTTAAGAGAATA
The DNA here is from genome assembly GCA_028023455.1 of Epiperipatus broadwayi. NCBI lineage: Eukaryota > Metazoa > Onychophora > Udeonychophora > Euonychophora > Peripatidae > Epiperipatus > Epiperipatus broadwayi. The sequence continues at coordinate 10,044,753 of JAQFVV010012421.1, forward strand.
GGATCATGTGATCTATGACTCTTATTTTGACTATTTTGAATATTTATTTTATTCTCTTTTTTGTCTCTTTTACAACTACTGTAACAAACTAAATATTCATATTCTTATAACATCAATAATTATGTGCTTATAACACTCATAAAGAAGTTATATATATTATTAAATTTGTTTAAAGCTTAGCACTTTCAAAGCTCTATGGCTTCATAATCATAGCTGTATGCGGTAAAATGTTTGGAATTTTATCATATTATCAATTAAAGAATGTAGCTTTTTAATAAGTAAATAACTTATTCTAAAAAACATGAAAAAAATCATTATTCTCAATATATATATATATACACTTTGTTTTCTTAATTATTTATATTTACTGTAGCACTTTATTCCTATAAATATGAGGAGAATGCATTTAAAAGTGGTTCCCCTTTTAGATTCAAAAAGTGTTTGTCTGTTTTTATTGATCACTCTCTATATCATCTGGTGATTTTTCTAAAGTAAAGTAGAACATATATTTCCACATTCTGAAAAATAGTTCAACAGTATTATCTGTTAAAAATTATTAATTTATAATATTCAACTTTGGTGAAAGAATCTATTATAAGGTAAAATAAAAAAGTTTTGAGTCTTTGTTTTCTTAAACATTAATATACTTATTGCTGCACTTTATTTCTATAAATATCAAAAGAATGCATTTAAATGAGGTTCCCTTTTTAGATGCAAAAATTGTTTACAGTTTACTGTTTTCATTATCTATACCACTTGACTGAAAAAATCCGAGCATATGTTCAATTTGATATGAGAATTATTTTTCCCCTATCCCAAACTTTCTTGTCACAAAATTTTAGTACAGATATTGCAACATTGCAATTCATTGAACTACTTTTTGCTGAGAAATTGCTGAAAATTATCAAAAATATTAGTTTATAAGCTAATCAATAGATATGAAAGAGCATAAACAGGAAGCAAGAAGTGACCTTCTATCTCAATAAAAATAAGTATTTTATATTGTCATGATGCTTCAAGACTTGATGCATCAATATTTGTTTATGTCAAAACGAATACTTATTATATATCTTTTTTTTTTTTAAAAAATCTTCAACAAAAAAGAGTCAAGTACAAAACATTGTACATTTTATGAAGTTATGGAACATTTGAGAAGATAGTTTAGTGCAGTGCTTTATACATCCTAGAAAAAAAAGTTATAGTAATGAATCTTGAAGCTCTATAAAGATACCTAATGTTTAAAATGTCAATTTCAACAAGAAAATTCATTTCAAAATGAACAAGATAGCTGATAGGTTTGTGATCCTCTTTTATATACTGGAAAAGTATCTAAGTACTCAAAATTATGTGCTTTTCATCAGATCCATAATAATTTGAGAAAAGAGTAATATGTTAGTAGACAGATGATAAATGATACCAGATCATGCAGGTAAATTCATAAAGAGATTATAGATGATTATATTGCACTGTCAATATCAAATGAAGTAAAGAGTAACCTCAAAAAGGGCAAGAAATGAAATGATATGTCTTGAAATGGCATGACAATAGAGCAGTGAGGATTTTGAGAATTATCTAGAATGCTATCTAAAAATTGCCATATTAAAGCAGGGAAAGATATAGTGAAATCCACTGCATTATAAAAATATAATAGTACATTGAGTGAATGAGTTGTTGCATTAAAAATTATCATTTTGCCTTCAATAGGATTAAATAAAAAATGTTACAAAAAGTCTTTGATTATTTCATTGACCAAACATTTTGAATGATTGTGTCTTATGTAGAATACATTTTGATTCTTATTCTCATTTTTTGACAGGCAAAACAAAGGGTTACTGGGTAATTACTTGAACTACATACTAAATCTGATTTCAAATGTTTCATTTACACTTGACTCTTTGCAATCCACATTCTATCCACATTGTCAAAAAATTTCTTCAAGAATATGTCATACATGCAGTCCCAGAAGAAATGCTAATAGCAATTATATCAGAAAAGAAATAAAATACTAATGCAAAGATTGCAAAATTGAATTTGTTTCGATCTTAGTTTCAAAACAATTCACACACAAAAGAACTACTGATACTATTTACTATTTATAATTTATAAATTTTATGAAAAACTTAACTGCTTGCTAACCATTTTAGGGCTAGATAAATAGAAGGGTCATTGAGGAGCATCTTATAAAACAAATAAAAGCCTCCCATTAAGTATATATTGTCTAAAGTTTGTAAATTTTATAGAAATATATATTTGTCTTTTCTAACTTTTGAACCATGTTAGATTTTAAATGACACTCGTAAATGGATGTTTAAAACTATTTTAGAAAACTACTCCAAGATTTTAATTTAAACAGACCTTTGTCAATATACAGATATTTATATAAAAACTTATTTTTATAAGTAGCTTATATACAAACACACACACACTTATATATAAGCATTATATATTTCATAAAAACAATAATTTTATAAATATATATGAACATCAAAATTATGTCTAATCAGACAAAAAGGTTTTTATTTGAACATTATCAAGTTAGAACCCTTATAAATTTTCTTTGTTTTCTCCATAATTACTTTTATAATTTTTTTTGCACATAAAATTTTTAAATTTTATAAAAATAATTATCTTTATAACTAATATTTAAATACATGTATAATATATATACTTTAAGCTAAATATAATTAGAGGGAATTTGAATCCAGATTTTTAGACTCACTTTAGTCAGTCACTTTACACAACTGATACACATGACCATTGTGAAAAGATAAATGACCTTCAATATACATATTTCATGCTGAAATAGCACTCAGAGTTGATACACATCATCATCTCCCACACATACACATAATCAATGCTCAGTTTATATCATTGTAGCAAATCTGAGGGTTGCATGTTCAAATCCCTTGTTGCCAATTTTATAACTATTAAAATATTGGCCTTTAAAATCATTTCTATAAAATATGTATTATGACCACATTTTATTTGGCTTTTATAATTTAATTAATATTTTTCAAAAAATATTATTTTTTTTAAAATTTTTTAAATATATATATAAATTGTTCAAATCACATGTCTAAATGTAATGTTTTTTCAGCAACGCCCTCTGTGAAAAAGTCTGATCTTCAAACAGCAAGCATTGGGATAATTTCATATATATATATATAAACACATATTTGATGGTTAATTTGAGAAATTAATAACAATATAAGAATTAAGAAGCACTATGTTAAGAAGTATATTTATATATATGGTTTGGATTTCATTTTCATTGAAAACGAAGTAACTAAAGAACTTACTTTCAAAACTTTTTAAAAGATTTTTCAAAGAGAATACGTTAATTTTAAAAGTTGATTTTCTGAGCCAAAAAACAGAAGGATTATCTCAAAAACACATATTTAAATCTATTATTTATAATTAAAATTATAAATCGTTCTCACTTATTAATCATTAAAACAAATTTTTTGTATAAACAAACCAACTTTTTGTTAAATGTTAAAAGATATGCGCATCAACCTTTTCTTCCATCTTTCATCTACATCATATGATATTTGCTTGCGCAGATAGATAACTAATAATCAGAAATTCCTAGTTCTCAAGCCTATTTCAATTAAGAATTTTTCAGATTTCAACAATCCCCCCCACCCATTTCTTATAAACTCGAACTCTGCTGAAATTTTAAACAGCCATTAATTTTATTATGTATATTTTGTATGTATCAAAATAATTTTTGAATACTATGTAAATATATCACTTTAAAGTATAAAATATACTTATATTTATATCAGCATATAATTTTTATATGATACTAATGAAACAATTAATCAAAACAATACTATCTAATTTTATTCAGATAATAGAAAAATTTTAATTAGAAGTATGTGGATTAATGGTCTTCGAGCTGTATATTATTGAATTTCCAGGTTTTTTTTTTTTTTGTTTCATTATTATTCTAATGCAGTATGTTCTCCCCTGATTAAACAAAAAGTACTCTTAGAAAATACTTTTTTTAAATGTTTCATTTATTTAAATGCAATTTTCAACTAAATTAAAATAATAAAAATAAGTCTGAAACAAAGGAGGATAAATTCTTAAGCAGTCAGTTTTAGAATATTTTATTAGCAATAATGTTTGATTAAAAAATTGTATATGGTGCTTAAAATATATATATATTCAATTACTATTTATAAACGTTTCTAAAATAGGCGGAAAAAATTACTAAGAATCAATTCAATTATGTTCTACTTTTTTGGACAAAAAAAAATGTTTTCTTTCTTTTAGTTAATACAACGAATTATTTATTTATTTATTTATATATATACAGTATATAAGTTTAGAAAGAGGAAGAATTTATTTCATTAAAAAATAATAATTAGTATTTATAAGCTCTCAGTAAGTGAGAAAGAGCAGATGATCTTTTAACATCGATATATATATAAATTCCACGATCTTTAAAACTATCCATTTCTTTGATAATGGGTAAATATTTAGATATATACTCAAGCTAAATCCTCACATCTATTTTGATCTTGGACAAATAAAATAAGAAATTAGAATTTAAAAAAATACTAATATGCTCTTTTCATTCGATTTTTTAGATTTCAACATCTAACTCCACAAACAAATAGCATGATTTTTATGAAATATATTGATATTATTTTGAGCTACAATCAGCAAAACATCCAATAGTTAATGAGAGTACCAAAATCTAAATTAATAGTAAATAAAAAATAATAAAATTAACATTTTTGATGACATTTTTATCACTTAAGTCACATTTTGGTTTAATAAAATAATCTTTTTATTATCCTAGATGTGTAAGCAAAAAGGCTAACATATGATACTGCTTATTATAATCAGGGCCAGGGTGTAATCAAATTAGACATCGTGTTACATTTATTTCAATTGAAAAAAATATATCTGTTTTATTTTTGTTCGTGTTCTTTTAATTATTTATACATTTTTTTCATTTATTTATATTATTCTAAGAATTAAAAAAACAGTTTTAAAAAAGTTTATTGCATTTTAGATAATAAAAAAATATACCATAATAATCAAATAATGCAGTGAAATGAATAAGCAAAATTGTATCACAACCCAGTTATATTGGTCTGTAATCAAGATGTTATTTGAAGTAGAAGTTAAGAATGAATGATCTAGTATTACTTGTTGAATATTTGGAGCTAATTTTTGCATTTGAAAGTTATTTTACAACTCATTACTTTGACTTCTAATCATTATTCTAAATTAGCTGTCATATGTCATAGTTCACATGTTACTGACAGAGTAATTATCGAATTTATATTAAATTTCAAGAAAATTAAAAATATATATTCCTCAAGTTCACACACAGATAAAAACAAATGAAGTAACAATCAAAAATATGATAGATATTCTATGAATAGTAAAGCAATAAAAAAATAAAAAATATTAACAATATTAATATGTACATAAGACAAAAGCTGTTAGCATTGATTCACTGCTTTAATTATTAATCAACAAAGTTTAGAGAGCATACTAATGATAAAAAATTATTAGCAATAAACAATGAAATGAAAATTAGCAATAGTGATAATGTTAATAATAATAATGATGTTGATAAAAACAGTGTGTCTACAATTTAAAAAACACACACAATAATATAGAATAATAATGTTTGAAGAATAAATTGCGTTGCACAATAATATAGAATAGTGATGAAGAATAAATTGTGTTGCGTTTGGAGACAGCCTAAAGATTTTTATTATTCTTTTGCTAAAATTGTAATTAGCATAAAAAGCTTAAGCGATGGTTTCAAAAAGAAGAGCAGCAAATAAATTCCAAAAGTCAAAGAACTGCTTGAAAACTTCACCATCCAGATTTCCATGGAAATTGTTCATTATCAGTGTGAATTTGTATAAATGTGACCAATAAAATACCTTAATTTTCATCATAAATGCTATCTCCTTTTCTTCCTGCCTATTTACTTTATTATTCGCACATCCATTTTTTCAATATTTATATGTTATATTTGCAGTATTCTAACAAAAAGGAGTGGGTTGTAAAATGATTTTGACAAAATATGAGAAAGAAAGGCCTTTCTTTTGTGATACATTTAATTTCAAAGTGCTGTTTTATTAATAATAATTATGTATGTGTGTATTCATATGGCTGTATGTAGCAGAGTTTTTATTTTAAAATTTATTTTAATAACCTAGTATACTTTTAGATTTAAAAGATCTGTTACTCCATTAATTAAATTCTATTTGCTCCTGATTTCTTATATGTTCATTCTGTTCAATAAATTAGTCTTGTTTGATTTTCTATTTTTATCACTTTTTCCTTACAAATATCTTAACCAATACCTGGATGAATTTCACATTCATGTGACATTTAGTAGAGTTAATTTTAACCTTCTTGTACATATATGAATACTGCATCATTTTCATCCTTAAATTCACTTTCATTTCCTCATAGCAAACATATAAAGACAATCCAATTGGCTATATCCCACATAAGTAACATTGCCTATTATTAAACTTCCACTTATTATTAGAAAATGGCATTAATATAAAAATTTAAGGGCCAAAGCCATATAAGCCCGTGATTATTTTTGCATTGAAGTAATCATTTATGTAAGTTTAAATCCAATAAAATGATAAACCAATCTAATGTTAAATGTGCTGTGGAAGGTAACCAATTGGATCACCTATATCATTAATCATGGAAAAATCATGAACATAGGTTCAATTGAGATATTGTTGAAGTGGTTTGTGAAAAAAGATATTATAGAAAAAATCAAAGAAGGTTTAGTTTATTAGCCAAAATAAGCATGATGAATCAGAAAACCAATAGCATCTATTAAGTAAACAATCTTTCTTCTAAATGTTATTAAATGTTGCATTTGTCATATGTTGATAATAACTTTGAGTATGATATGAATGGGCTGACTAGGTTTTAAAGTAAATATTAAAATATAAACTTTATTATAGTGTTTTTACATATATGTATTAAAATTAAATAATTAATTTGTTAATTTTCTCTATATATGGCATTGAACACTCAAATTACAGCTTGATCATGGCAGTTCTATTCAGTTGATGAAAAGTAACAGGAATGGTATAATAAAAAATTTGTTTATTTATTTTTAATTCTTATAAATTTAATCTCTTTCAAATTAGTATTTATTTGATGCAATACACTGGTCTAAATACCCTTTATATTTTTCAAAATAGTCTGGAAATACATGCAAAGTGATGTCTTTTAACACCTGCAGAATTTTTTTCACCATTTCTAAGTCTGCAAAAAAAAAAAAAAGACACATTTTTTCATTTGAGAGATTAAAACAAAATTGCACAAAGCAAGATCGAACAAATATGGTTAATAGCCAAGCTCTGGATTTAATTAATGTGTTTCACACTCAAGACTTTGAAAGATGACATTAGTGGGTGAAGTTTCCACTATTTTCTTTGCCACAAAATGAGATGTTTATGTTTTACTACATCACGTAAATGTTTCAGAACTTGTGGATAAAATGCCAGCTATTACGAACTAAATCTGAGAGAAAAATACCATTTGTATATATATTTTAAAAAAAAATCAGCATTATTTAAATATTTCAGCCATTATTAAAAAAAATGACAAATACATGAAGTACACTTCACAAAAAAATGTGCTATTTGGCCCCAATATCATTTGGAAGATTGATGCAAAGTATGTAACAGCAACTGTATATACTACAACAGGCACCCAAACAGAGGATGATGCTAGTTATTTTTGGTTGCCTCATTGTATATTTATATTAAACTACTGTTTTTTCTTCTATTTTTTATATCAATTATTATTATCTGAAATATGTATTCAACTATAAACAAATCCATTGCAATTGCCATCGTCACTGAAAATATGATCAATTTATACTAATCTAAAAGCTGTCTATATAAGACTGAATAACCAAAAGCATCAGACAACAGTTTCAATCAGATTTCCACATTAGTTAATGGCTATTGTTTTTTATCGCTAAGAAGCACTGAAAAGCATTCAAAGATTCTAGTGTGAAATCTAAGCCAACTTAGTTGTGCAAATGTCAGTTAACTTGGTAATTATTATAAAACCATTTAATATATTAGATTCATATAACATTATAATCCATTAATTATAAGTCAGTAATACAAAGTACAAATTGCATAAATAACATAATAATAAAAAGAAAAACGTACACAAACACGTATATTCTTGTATATATCCAATCTTTATATCAATTAAGTCATTTTATATTTTAATAAAAAAAAGAATGATATGGAATAAATGTTGCAATATTGAAATTCAATTTAGAAAGCACCTTTGTGATTACAGTTCTTTTATACACTTAGAACTTTATAGTTTAATTTAATTCTTTTATCCAAAATGAGGTGGTTAAAATTTCTATCCAGTATATTCTCAATATTACATTACATTATTTCTTTAACTATAGGATTATAGGCACAGACTCCCAAAATAAATTTTAAAGCATAAACAGATCTCACCAATTCACCAATTGATGATAATAATTTCAATTCAATTTATTAAGCATTACTTTATTATCATAGAAAGGTAATTCGATGTTAAATTAAATATTAAATATCGTCTATGAATATTTATTAACATACACATGATCACCATTTCTTTTTCTGGCATCCATTGATTACTCTGGTTGGCACAGGGTGGAACTACTGTATGGAGAGTTTTGCCTTGTTTATTTATTAACATAATTATTTTTTAAATCTACATTACAATATTTTTTTTTTTATATTCATATGCCAAGATTAGATATAAATATAAACTTTTCCAGTAATAATATTATGTAATAATAATATTAATAGTCCAACATTGGTTTATTAAGTAAATGGAATATGCTCAATCCGAAGCACAAGATAAACAACCATTTACTATGTGCTTCTTTAAAGATACAATTAGAGATATAAAAAAATGGAAGTCATGCAATTCACCATGAACCACATCTAATTAACTGCAGTCAACATACATTTTTCTGAATGTACACAGTAATAATTATATCAATTTACTTTACAACAACATGCATTTGACTTTATTGCTCAGGAGTTCACAAAAAGTTTGACCGCCAAAATCGATCCTAGTATCCCCTGATCCCAAATCGGTTGCTCTATCAACTGCACCAAACCGCAATTTTTATTGTTGAACTGATATATACGGCATTCAAATTCAGACTTTCACACAACCTACAACTCTCAGTGTCATCTTATATTGCTGATCCAATTGATCATACACATGTCGAAAAGATAAATAATCACCAATATACATATTTTGTGCTGAACCAGCACTCATCAGTTGGTCCAGATTACCATCTCCACACATATATATAATCAGTACTCAGCTTTATATTAAGATAGCCAATCTTCATACTTTAATGAACAGGCTTCAAACTACTCAGCCCACAACTCTGATCAGGTGGGTCAGCAATATAAGATGACATTGAAAATTGTGGGTCATGTGAAAATCTGAGTTCGAATCCCATGAACCTGGCAATCCCAAGATAGTATGCTCTGAAGCCAATGACTGCAAAAGAAAAATCAAAGAGGCATATTTTGTTATCAGTGATAACAATTCCATCAATAGACGCGACAAGTGTTTTTCTATCTCAAAAAAATGGACAAACTAATTTGCATTAACATTTGCATATTTTATTAGTTAGCAACATTACATAAATGATTTATAACTTATGTTGGCCATGAGTATGAGGGAAAACCTCGAAAGCGCTCGGCCTATTTAATTGTTTTGGTTTTTGCAGCTTCTTCGTCAGCGGGTAAATCGCTTTTATATGCTATATATTACATAAATAAATGCAGGTGTTAAGCCTGTACAATATATTAAATGTTGAAGTGAGGAACTTTTGATTATTTCAGCGACTTCTTTAAAAATTTTGTTTTATTTCACTCTAATTGTAGTAATTTATTTTTATTATTTTGATCAATACATGTATATATATATATTAAATTCACCCACAATTTTTAAAATTTCTATTTGTACCATACTAATTTAATTTTTCTACTATAATTATCTTGAACTCAGGCTTTCAAAATATCCACAGCTATCCAATCTATTTTATGCCACTGATACACATGACCTCACACATGTGAAAAAGATAAATGATCTTCAATATATGTATTTCGTGCAAAACCAGCACTCATCAGTTGGTCCAGAATACCGTCTCTCACACATATATACAATTACTGCTGAATTTATATTAAAATAGCAAATCTTTAAATTTTAATGGATAAGCTTCACTCTTCTCCACTCTCCAACTCTTCAGCCATCCATATCATTGAAAATCTGAGGATGAAATTCTCAAAGCTCTTGTTGATGCCAATATTATTTTTCTACTATAAAAATATATTTTTAAATTTATTTCTAAAACATTATAAACTGCTTATTTTATTCAATGTAATAACATTTAATGACGTCTACATTTAAGAAAATTAGATTACTTAAGAATTATGTAATAAATAAGAATTTGATATTGATGAACCAAATTAAATCATTTCAATTAATATATTTGTTGTTTAATAATAAATAAACGCTCTTCAACATTTCTTTTATTTTCTGTCATGAAATGTTAAGCTAATAGCTATTCAATATTGAAATATATACATCAACAAAAAATGAAACCCTTTAAATTCTTGACAGGAAAATAACTAAAGAGAAGGAAGGAAAAAATTAAAAAAAACTCTTCATTCTAATTATAAAAACGGATCAAATTTTATTTCTTAAATAAAACAAATTGGAAAAACTTTGAAATACTAATGTAAAGATCTACGTTTTTTTGCAATTTATTATTTATCATCATCTACAGATCATCATCATCTATAGACAATGCAAAACAATGTATTATTATTGCAATCACATCGTTCTATCTTTAGCATTCATATCTGCTTAGGAAAAACAACCGATTTCAGATCACATTTTTACATTTTTGGCCTGCTTTTCAATCTTCTATCTAAAATTCTGTCTTCGAAAATATTTGGTATTACTTATTATATATATGATATTTGCCTGAAAAATCTTGGTGTATCAGAAATAGAATGCTACAAATGATAACGTTTTACCATTATTTCTCATTATATTTCTATCTCTAAGGACATCTTTTATCTATTTTTTTATAGTTTTATAACAAATGTCTTTTTTTCATTCTTGTAATTTTATAAATTAGCACACTCATCTGCCAGCCTTTACTGCATGACATCAAATCCTGATGGAACTTTGATATATTTTCTAGTTACTGAGGATTTCCAAAAAAGGTTCAAGACATTTTAGGTAGCTGACCAACTTAACCTTATTGATTAGTAAATTGGTACTTAGCTATTCTTAGTAAGAAGGTAAAAACAATGAAGATAAACCAGAAAATTCAGTCAATAATTGAGTGACATTATAAGGTCTTCTCCTTGATTATTCTTTTTATGGAAGAACATTGAAAACATATTTACTCTTCAGTCAACTATTTAAGGACTGTTTAATCTAACCTAAGACTTTCCTTATTTTTTAAATATTTCAACATTTATGAATTTAAAAATAGTATATCATAGAAAAAAAAATAGTACATATCAGAAAGAAGCATCTCTTTTTTTTTCATGTGACAAAGCATCGACCAGGAAGCAAACCCACAATCCCAGGACAACTGCTTGTTAGGCAGCTGTGCTGACCACTCGACCACCAATGCTTGACAAGAAGCATCTCTTTTAACTCTTAATTCACTAATCCACCAAACAATCTTTTTAAATCTTACATAATCATTTTCTTTTAAATTCCATTATCAGTTAATCAATTTTTAAAAGTTAAAAATCATTAACCTACTTCATACATTTCTCTACTACTGATATTTTGATTATTTTCACTGATTTAAATTTGATATTGAGTTTTTTTTTTTTTATCTTAAAGTATAATTTAGTGTCACAAAAGGAATGAAACTGGTAAGCCCTGAATGAATTCAGAAGACTAAAAAAATTACTTAATTAATTGGCAAATATTAGTACAATATGCATATGGACTGTAAATTTTCAGTACCCTATTCCTCAATATCTCTTTCACTTTTCCTCTTTGCACAGACTAACCAATTATGTTGCATTGAAAAGCAACTTATTTTTAAGATACTATTCCAGTACACTTATTCCAAGCATACATACCTAAGATAATATTAAAAGTTCAGGATCATTTGTTAACTGTCATAAAGATATCCCAGTTTCAAAAGTTTTGATAGCTTATGTAGCACTTTAGGTTTTGTAATTTAGATAGTAATAGACAACATGTCATAAGGAATATAGAACTTGGAAATGGGTAAAAAAGAAGGCTAGAATAGAAGTGTGATTTTCCAACCATTTAAAATTTTATTTAAAAGCAATGATACCAACAAAGTTAAACTTGTTAATCACATTGATTAACGTTTACGATCCTTTTACATATGAAATGCTGAGAACATGGACAGATTCAATACATTTTTCAGAACTACTATGAGAAAATAGTTGAAATACTAAGTTTATTTTTTCCCAAAGCCACTGATAACTGTATAATATTATTGATTTAATTTAATTTAAGAAATCAAATGGACATAAAAAAGTATTACATTTTGTTATGTAATTAAAAATGTTAACACATACAAAAATGAATATAGTTTATTCTTAAATGAAGCTCTAAGAGATATATTTATAAATAACATGAAAAACCATGATTTACAAACTAGGTTATTTATGAATTCTGTGGACAGTATTCAAGACAGATGCAGCCAAAGTAATGTTTATGAAGACTGATAAGCCTAGACATATCTCTGTTAGATGGTAAAACAAAATTAAATTATTAAAATCAGAACCAGGGAATATAGAAAAAGTCAATTGGGAGCATATGTGAGAAAGAATGTGAACTACCAGTATGTAAATTTAGCAACATAAAATGTAAATATTGCAAAATGTAGATGGTGTAGAGAGGACATACTTAACAAATCATGAATTCTCTTCTTCGAGGCAAGTAAGAAAATAGAATAATACTGCAATAAAGGGATATAAAATCTAAATTTTTGAATTACCAAAAATTGGAAAATCATGGGGATTTCGATTTTTTGAAACAATCTTCCAATCAATATTAACTTGATTATGGGTCATCAATTTCATAATAAGCATTTATTTTTATAGCGCTGATCTTTAATGTGTTATAAAAAGTAATAAAGAAGAGAACTGCTAACTTTTCCAGAACAAGAACAAAAAACTCAGAGCAGATTTCCAGGGTGGCAAATTATGTTTATTAATAGAAGTTATGGTAAGTATAATGTACAGGAAAGTATAACAAAGTATTATACTCTTAATTACATTTATTCACGATTGCAATATGATAATAGGAAGAAACTGGTTTCAGTAATTAAAATATGTCATTAAAAGTCACTCAAACAGCACATATTATAATGCATTGGAAGACTTCAGGAGATTATTATCATCATAGTGGGATATTACAAAAATCACCTACCTACTTAATATTAAATAAATGAATTTAAGCAATCAAAGGATGCAGCAAACCAATGCTATATACATTAAAACTAAAATTCACAAAATCTCTCAACCGCCAACCAGATAAATGCATTATAGAAGAAATTATTCATTCCAAATGGTTCAAATTTACTGTATCAATGACAAAGGTGACCAAGAATATTAGATAATATAAGGATTATAGACGTACTAAAAATAGGATTTTGTAACTAACAATTAACCATTGTCATCAATCAAACATTTATTATTGTCATTGATGGGAGAAATATATTTTATAAATTTAGATTTAAAAAGTAAATATTTACAGACTTCTACATGCAATTAGTTAGATAAAATCCAAATCTTATTTCACTATCTGCTAGACCAATTAAGTAGAGATATTTTAGAAGTATATCATATTTAGAAGAATTTCTCTTGATAACTTACTTACTAAAACATCTGTAGAAGATGGAAATTGTAGATAGCTGACTAGATTGGTACTGAAATGTTTTACTATTTTATTCCCATTTTTATTAATCTTGTTAAAAAAAAAAGACAAATACGTTGATTGTATACTTTGTATGCTATTAGATTTTTTTAATTTTATTGTTAATAAGCACTAACAGATCCAGAAGCACATCAAATAATATATAAAAAAGTGTAAAATACTTATAAACTACTGTTTTTTGAAGCATCTATAATACAGGTTGTTTTGTACATGTGTTTTAAAATTCATAAAGATCAAAGGTATAAAATATCAATTAAATTTTTTGAATACTTGTAAGTGCTTGCCACACAATTCAAAAACAGTTTAAATTAGATTTCATATGTGACACCTATTTATAGTATGGTATTGTAAACAAATTATTACATCTACATATTCCTGCTAATGCACGTGTGTTTTCTAACCATGTCCAGAATGCTCACATTTAGACAACCAATGTTTAGTTATAACTTGTGTTTTTTTGTGTTTATTTGCAAATGTAATCATTATAAATATAGTTCTATATACTGCAATTGATAAACATATATGAAGAGTTTATGCCACCCCTCCATCTTAATTGTACTTCAGATTGTTACAACTCATTGGATCATTACACTGCCCAGATGGGGCAGTATTTTCCACTTTAAGAACACTGGATGAACTGGAAAGTGATTTGGCATTGATAATATCTGAGAAAGAAAATGAATCCACTGTACCTGAGCAAATATTAAAAAATATTCAACAAAATATATTATCTAAAGATTTCTAGAAGATTTTTTAGTAGTCGTAGCTATTATTGATAGGCAAAAAGTAAATATTTAAGTGTGATGGAATGAAGAGAGAATGAATGAAGTTGTCTTTAACACAAATATTAATGTTGATGTTGCTGTGTATTCAAAATGCAAGCATTCTGAATACCAACAAACAAAATAATAAATAATAAGAATAGTGAACAGTCTACTACACTTGCAACACAAATATATATAGAGTTTTATTTTGTTCACTTCCCTCGATGCACTTTAAGACTGGCTGCTTTCAAGATGGTTACCACTAGTCTTGGTTTCCCAAAAACTTTGGTCCCTGGTTTAGTTCAGCTGCATGCGAATACAACTGGCTTTGTCATAGAGCAATTACTTCCATCTCTCTGCAACCATCCACTTGGTAAACTCACTGGAAATCCACTGGAAAATCAACAACTTTACATCTAGCTGCTATCTAGATGGTTTCTTCCAGCTTCGGTTTCCCAAACTCTTTGGGCCTGTTCATTTGCTGTCCATGAACACATTTTCACTGAGTGCTGCACTCTCACTGAAGCTACTGTCACTTAGATCCCTCTCCAACATGAAATGGAAAATAAACCATGCACCTTGTTGCTTATTCTATTTATAGTTTTTAATTATACAATTAATTACTTTCTTCCATATACGGTAATATTTTTAGGTCTATAACTAATTAATTGGTGTCTTATAAATTCACTTCCATATAAGGTAATTTATAGTCTATTCCATTAATTAATTAGTCTTTTATCAAGAAATATTTGTAATCAGCAAATATTTTTTGGAATTATTGATTGCAATTAACGTAAATTATTTAATTAAATTTACTGCTTATCAGTTCACAATCTAAATATATTTCTCTAATATTTTCTACTTTTTCTGGAGAGCACAAACTTATACTAATGTAAATATTAATATTTTTACAAAATGTAGCACATATGATGGATAGTTATTTGTACAAGACCAAGAATGAATAAAAAGTAGTTTTAATAGAATTGTTAAGAAAGGAAAAAATGAAGTGTGCATATAGAAGAATTTAATTAGAGTACTGAGAATATAATACTTGCAGAATAACAACTTACTATAGAGTAACAAAAAATAAATGTAATGCTTGAGATAGTACAACTTATTATAAAGCAATCAAAGATAAATATAATATTTAGGATAGAACAATCTCCTATGAAGCAGCCACATATAGTGTAGAATTTTGTTACAGAATTTAATTTAAACTATGAATAGTGTGGTGGGGTTCTAAGATTAATATAGATCCCATAGAAGAGAAAGATGATACACCTAATATGGAAGAGTCTAAAGAAATTACTGATGATATATAGTACTTAAGATAAAAGAACTTACTGCAGAGCAATCAAAAATAATAAAAAACATAATGAAGCTTATTATGATGATGATGTTTTTAATTAGAAAGATGAATGTAGAAGAGGATCATGTCCAGCAATTAGGTATGAAATCAGTGATTGGAAAACCTTTACTGTAATAGTTGAATCAAGTACTACAAAATTGTTTCAGATTACTATATTGAAAAGAAATATAATCTTTATTTATTACTGCATTTCAAAAGTAAACTGCAGCTACATGAAAAAAGAATTAGACCTGAGATTGAATTTAGAAATATATATATAAAAGGAAGATGAAGTTTCAAGATCACTTTTATAAACCTAAGAAAAAGAATCATATTGAGAAATGTCAAAGCAATACCATCATCGTGATTTTTAATCCTTAAATCTTGAGGATCTTTTCTAGATATAATAAAATATTTAATAAATTTTCCATACTAGGACACAAATGATGACCAAAGTGGCATATATATATATTGTAACGATATATAAATATGTCGTTACATTAATTTAAAATAAAAACTTAAAAGTTCGCAAATAAAAGTAAAAAACTAAACGCTAAAATTAAAATGTTTGTTAAACGTATATATATTCGCACAGATGCTAAACTTTAAAAAAATTTTTTTTTAATAAATAAAAAAAGGTATTTGAATGTATTTTTTTTTTATAAAAAAAGATTTAAATATAAAAATAGTTTAAAAAAGAAATAACGTAAGTAAAAATAAAAACAGGTATTAATTAATTCCTGTAATCTGTAAATGGAAATGATTGTTTATTAATTATCCAAAAGCTGTCTAATTAAAAAGTCAGAGAGTAAATTAGATAAGAGAATAAAGAGATTTTAGCTTGACCAATGGAAGCACCAAGCCTCAACCCACACCCGAACGAAAATTTGGATTAGTGATGTCTTTGTTCATTCAATCTGGAGATTTAATATAAAAAGGAAAATACAGTTTTTCTGACAGTTCCAGCGTTGTGTGTTTGAGAGGTGGTAGGACGCACATACCACACTCTCTATTTAAATAGGAAAAATGAAAAGACTGTGATACCTTGAACCAGCTATTGCCATCTCCAGAACATTATCTTCCAATGGAGGTGTCGCGGGAATTAAAAGCAGAAACCTGGACTCTTCTACCGTGAGCTATGAACTTTACAAATTAACAACAACCAAAAAAAAAGTATTTACAAATTAACAACAACCAAAAAAAAGTAATTAAGAACTTTCGTCATTGATTTTTTTTTTAAAGATTCAGCTAATTTAAATTTTAAAATGAACTCTTATTTGATTTTCAAATTAATAATTGATTGTTTAAATTTATATAGTTAAGTTTTGCTAAAATCATTTCCATTTTATTATTTTTATTTGTAGTAATATTTATTGTAGAAATTATTAAATGCATTACATTTAAGTTGGGTATAGACATTGCATAGATTTGTTAGCAGTTGATTATGTTGTGGTTTTCACAGTCGATTGGAATATATAGGTCAACGATGTTAATGCGGGCATCTTACGATGAATGCCACGGAGCTTTGTGTATCCCCTTTGCAATTGACATGATCGATGATTTTGTATTTTGATCGATTGTGTTTAATTTGGATGTTTTTGACCGTGGAATCTGTGCAGCCGATCTATACCCAACATTTTTAAACAAATCTGTGCGAACGTATTTAAATGTTAAATTTAAGTCGGGCGTGAATGGCTATATAGTTTTGTAAAGTTATATTAAGGGAGGGTAATCTTAGGTTATTCATTTCATAGTTGAATTGGTTCAATGGATTGGATATATTTGTGTAATTGTAGATGTAGTATGAGGTCCACTACGGGCAGGATTATAGATATACGCCACACACCCTCTGTTTGCCTATGGATGGGTTTGTAAGTTGGCAGAAGACTGCAGTCCATTCCTATGGAGTTTTTTGTTTATTGTTCTACTTGCCAACAGATGTCACATTCCTATTGGTGGAGAGTCAATGTCTTCTCTATTTCTACTTATTGTTCAGATGTACATTCCTGACAGTATAGTATTTTGTGTTGTCATATCATGCTACATTGAATACATGAATGTATCAGATGGATTGGCGCCAGTTGATTGCGAAATTTGTTGCCTAAGGTTAAATCAGGGAAGAATATTTTCTTTTCAAATGCAGATCTATGTAGTCTATTCATACTTGACTATCTAAATAAAATATTAAACTCATTGAAACTTAGTTAAATGCAAAATTAAAAGATTAATATAAAAATCTAAAATGTTAAACTTATTCCTCAAAATTTAAATGTTATTTTATATGTGCGTAAATAAATATTTTTATGTGTTAATTTCTGGCAGTGGCTTTTATTTATTGATATTTAAGATATAAATTAAGATATAGATTTTTATCTCTGCGTCTCCGCTGAGCTAGTGACTTGGGCTAACAATCGGAATATTTAAATAAAGTGGAATCTTAACAGCGCGTATCTGCCTACTCTATAAATTTTTCTAGGTTTAAATGCCTAGATGGCGCCCCGTAGAGCAGATATGTAGTTTGCGGTTAGATTTGATCTCCACTTGCATTTCGATCATTATAATTGGCGTCCCAAGTGTGGCCTTACCTCAGAGATTGACCCTGAGAAGGGGAATTGATGATGATGAAATTTTCTATCTTTAATAAATCACGAGTGCCTGGAGAATTTTAAAAGTGAATCATGCCTGTAAATTTTTTTCTGAAATTTTATAAATATATTTGTTGTATTGACGTGGAGTTACAGTTTGAAATTTTGTCTTAAAGGTACTGCCAGTAAGAAAAATTGTGCATATGTAAAGAGAAATTCGAGGAATAAAAACTAATAAATAAAACGTAATAATAAATCTAAATCATATTTTTTTTTTAAAAAAAAAAGTCTTGTATAAATTAAAATCTAATCGTTCAAACTTGCCTAAGTAATAGTTAAAGGTAGGAGAAATGAAAGTTGGAAGGGAGGGGGCAGAAATTTAGCTGGTAATGGGGAATCAACAGTCAATTTTTTTTAATCATTATATTTGTGTGTAATTATTGTTTTGTCTTGTAAAAAAAAAAGTTTTGTCCTTTTGAAATTTTCATATATAATCAATTTGTGTAACATAATTACTAACACTAAGTAAATTCTTTTTTTTTTTTTAATGTTTTTGTTTTTTGAGGAAGTTTACTGATATGTAAAGATATATAAATATGTCGTTACATTAATTTAAAATAAAAACTTAAAAGTTCGCAAATAAAAGTAAAAAACTAAACGCTAAAATTAAAATGTTTGTTAAACATATATATATTCGCACAGATGCTAAACTTTAAAAATATTTTTTTTTAATAAATAAAAAAAGGTATTTGAATGTATTTTTTTTTATAAACAAAGATTTAAATATAAAAATAGTTTAAAAAAGAAATAACGTAAGTAAAAATAAAAACAGGTATTAATTAATTCCTGTAATCTGTAAATGGAAATGATTGTTTATTAATTATCCAAAAGCTGTCTATTTAAAAAGTCAGAGAGTAAATTAGATAAGAGAATAAAGAGATTTTAGCTTGACCAATGGAAGCACCAAGCCTCAGCCCGGATCCGAACGAAAATTTGGATTAGTGACGTCTTTGTTCATTCAATCTGGAGATTTAATATAAAAAGGAAAATACAGTTTTTTCTGACAGTTCCAGCGTTGTGTGTTTGAGAGGTGGTAGGACGCACATACTACACTCTCTATTTAAATAGAAAAAATGAAAAGACTGTGATACCTTGAACCAGCTATTGCCATCTCCAGAACATTATCTTCCAAAGGAGGTGTCGCGGAAATTAAAAGCAGAAACCTGGACTCTTCTACCGTAAGCTATGAACTTTACAAATTAACAACAACAACAAAAAAATAATTAAGAACTTTCGTCATTGATTTTTTTTTTAAAGATTCAGCTAATTTAAATTTTAAAATGAACTCTTATTTGATTTTTAAATTAATAATTGATTGTTTAAATTTATATAGTTAAGTTTTGCTAAAATCATTTCCATTTTATTATTTTTATTTGTAGTAATATTTATTGTAGAAATTATTAAATGCATTACATTTAAGTTGGGTATAGATGTTGCATAGATTTGTTAGCGGTTGATTATGTTGTGGTTTTCACAGTCGATTGGAATATATAGGTCAACGATGTTAATGCGGGCATCTTACGATGAATGCCATGGAGCCTGTGTATCCCCTTTTCAATTGATGTGATCGATGATTTTGTATTTTGATCGATTGTGTTTAATTTGGATGTTTTTGACCATGGAATCTGTGCAGCCGATTTATACCCAACATTTTTAAACAAATCTGTGTGAACGTATTTAAATGTTAAATTTAAGTCGGGCGTGAATAGCTATATAGTTTTGTAAAGTTATATTAAGGGAGGGTAATCTTAGGTTATTCATTTCGTAGTTGAATTGGTTCAATGGATTGGATATATTTGTGTAATTATAGATGTAGTATGAGGTCCGCTATGGGCAGGATTATAGATATACGCCACACACCCTCTGTTTGCCTATGGATGGGTTTGTAAGTCAGCAGAAGACCACAGTCCATTCCTATGGAGTTTTTTTTTATTGTTCTACTTGCCAACAGATGTCACATTCCTGTTGGTGGAGAGTCAATGTCTTCTCTATTTCTACTTATTGTTCAGATGTACATTTTTGACAGTATAGTATTTTGTGTTGTCGTATCATGCTACATTGAATACATGAATGTATCAGATGGATTGGCGCCAGTTGATTGCGAAATTTGTTGCCTAAGGTTAAATCAGGGAAGAATATTTTCTTTTCAAATGCAGATCTATGTAGTCTATTTATACTTGACTATCTAAATAAAATATTAAACTCATTGAAACTTAGTTAAATGTAAAATTAAAAGATTAATATAAAAATCTAAATTGTTAAACTTATTCCTCAAAATTTAAATGTTATTTTATATGTGCGTAAATAAATATTTTTATGTGTTAATTTCTGGCAGTGGCTTTTATTTATTGATATTTAAGATATAAATTAAGATATAGATTTTTATCTCTGCATCTCCGCTGAGCTAGTGACTTGGGCTAACGATCGGAAGATTTAAATAAAGTGGAATCTTAACAGCGCGTATCTGCCTACTCTATAAATTTTTCTAGGTTTAAATGCCTAGATGGCGCCCCATAGAGCAGATATGTAGTTTGCGGTTAGATTCGATCTCCACTTTCATTTCGATCATTATAATATATATATATATTGATTCATATTTTCTTCCGTTACATAAAATATCAATTAATGTGTTCTAATTAGATGTAAAATATACATCTTTACACAGTCAGATATTTGCTTTTGTTCTATCCATCATTTTTCTACATCACGTGTGTATGCATTTTTAAAACTAAATTTTCATAAGCAAAAAAAATATGTTTCATGCTGGGTTTTCCATTACTAGTAACTATAACTAAGTTATTTATACTTCTCTGATATTGGCAGGTAAGATCTGACAAAAAATTTAGTCTTAAAATAATAAGAATAAACTAACTATATTGAGGAAACTGGAAAAATATTCATATATATATACATAAGATAAACTATGGTTTGTCCTTAACTCAATGCAAATGTTATACAATGATTATGTAAAAGTTGGTCTATATTGTTAATTTCTTTTTAAATCTAAATTACATTTTTATCACAAATACTGTTTTCTTTTTCTTGCAAATTTCTTTCACTGGCACATATCCACACCTAAATCACAATATTCTTTTATGTTTTGAAAATTCTCATCTCTTATATCATAGACGAATATTGTAGCAAATTGTTAGTATGCTGATTGAATGTGGGATCTCTGCACATAAGTCATTTTGGGCCCTATTTTGTTTTTTTGCTAAAACCCCTCAGCTATAAACAGAAGAGAAGCTTTACTTCTGCATTTCCAAGCGCTATAGTCAATTTGCACAAATCTATATAAGGCTTTATTACAAGCATTTCTCAATTAGTAACGAGCTATGCTTATGGGAAATTAGACTTCCTGAAAGCGCTCAGTCGATTAATTAAGATTATTAATTACTACTTATATAGCTTCATTACATGTGCATAAACACAATTATAGAGTTAAAACCTGTTTAGAGGAGATATTTCTGGTTACTAAGATAACACTGGTGTAAGTCTGTTTTTTTTTTCCCAATATGTCATAGCATCAGCCGGGACGCGAACCAACACCCATCTGCAACCAACTACTTGCTTGCAAGGCGGGTACGATAGCCTCTCGGCTAACAACACTTGACAAGTCTGTTTTTTAAAGCATTAAATCATTCCATTTGCAATAATAGTGTTTCAATAAGATAGTAATGAGAAATGTAGAACTTAACAATAAACAACTCTATAAGTATTTACTGATGTTCATTTTTATAAAATAAATACAAATGATCCTGTCAAATGTAAGTAGGCATTATTTAGGTGAATATTTAATAATATTCATCATCTGTCCTAGATCAAGATGTCTACGTAGTAAGCTGTAATTAGGAAAGAATAATACATGATCATCATTTGTGAAAAGTATTTTTTGTTTTTTAATCTCTGACACAATTATTTTATCCATCTATAATTGACTCCTTTATGAGTTATTAAAATGAGTAGAGTTAAAAGAAAAAATCACACTTTAAATCTAAATATGGTCAAAAACTATCATTATGCTGAAACAATTTAAATGTCATTGAGTAAACAACTTATATATATATTACCATTGAAACTCCAGATATATGAATTATGCTTGTTTTCAAAAATAGTATATATAAATATTGTAAACGCAATTAAAAACAAATGATAAAATATGAATAATTTAGAATTTTTATTTTATTACTTATCGACTATTTACAAAGCTTTTAAAGCAGTTGATGGTACCATTTAGAAAAGCTCTTCAAAATATTAAATTTATTTTGTTTTGTATTTTTATTTATAAATATCGTTTAAGTATTAATCAAAACTGCATTTATCAATTTAGGAAAAAAATAAAAAAACATAAGGAAAAAATATATTGCATTTTGTATCTTTAAAGACAATTGTAAATAAAAATATTAATGTCATCATAAAATTTGAAAATAAATCATATGACGTATATATGTAATACGTGGTACAATTAAATAGCTCTTTAATCCCCAAACATGTATTTGTTCACAAATACAGCATTGCAATAAATACGTCAAACTAATAATAAAGGGTTCATCATTATATTTTTCATTGGCAAATATTGCGAATATTAATTCATAATTTGCAAATAGTTACATGATCTCATTAACTGTAAATTTATCGCACACTGTGAAGTGTGTCATGATTTTTCACAACTTTATATACTAATATTATATATTGTTTCCAAATTAAAGTTTATATTAGCTTTGATTAATATGCCACATAAGTGGACTTTTATTTTAATAAATTGTGACTATGAAAAAAGATAAGCAATAGTAACTGAATATCATTTATGATTATTTAGTATTAATTTTCATTCCTTAATTCAATTTATTTCAAAAGCTTTGCCATAAATTGAAATAAAAGCCATAAAATATATTTTAAAATCATTTGTTATAAGCTTGTTTAATCAATAGATACTAAATGATAATACATCTTTACCCCATTTAATGCTTGGCCTTTATGTGATGATTCATATTAGTGATCATCATCTATTTGTACCCACTATTTTGATTTACAATCGATTATTCATTATAACAATGATCTATAAAAAAAATTAGAAAAAAAAATTTTTGGTGGCCATTTTTTAATTGGCAGCCATTTTGTAACATTGATGACATCATAGAATAGTTATTAAAGTCATCTCATGCAAAAGCAAAATAGTGACTTTCACACCGAAATTGTATAGCATATATTTTATTCATAAAACACAACATTATAGTTTTGCATTCAATATTTTGATTATAAACCCAAAATATGATTAATGAATGTACAATGTTTTATTTAATTTTCATCCAGTGTTTTTATGAGATGATCAGTATTTCATAAATGATATATGTAAATGAAAGATTTTCATTGTTAATGACTACAGAAGCAAAAAATAAATAAAAAAGTTCATTCAGTACACGAAACACAGCACTGTAAAAATAGAAAATTCATTCAGTATAAAATTAAAAATATACAGTACATACATTAGCTAAAATATTCAGTCAATTAATTTTGAATTAAAATTTTTCTGTCAAATCACCATCGCTAATTTAAAATATTTTCATTATAAAAAAAAAGGGGGGAAGCAAAGAAGGTAAAACAATCTCAGATTTATACAAGTAATACCAAAAATTACTAAATGTAAATTAAAAATAACCCTTACTTTGCTTCTTTGAATTTAAATCATTTCATAATTGTTTTCAGATATCCAAAGCAATGGAGACATTACTACACATGTATAAAAAAAGCAATACGGAGAAAAAAATATAAATTTCATTCGGCATAAAATTAAAAATAATTTGTGATCATATGTACTGTCAATAGTACATTTTAAATTGTGTATAGTATAAATATTAGCTAAAATTTTAGACAATCAATTTTGGATTAAAATCTTTATGAATGCTAATTTCAGTTAAAACTAAGCAGTTTTCCATTGTATTTGAATTACATTTTTGGTAAAAATTTGAGGATGATTTTGTGCAATTAATGATAAAATGCAATACAAATAAAGTGAATAAGATTAATTAATAACTTTAATTTTTACTTAAATAGCCCATCATTCTGCCATTGAAACATATCGACAAATTGCTAAATCATTGCAAAACATGGCTATTGTACTTGATAAAATAGTGACATGTCATGCCCAAAAAACCCTGCTACAGCTATTGTATTTCACAGCACACATTGTAACAAAAGCCTTAAATATTGATTACAATATGCAAACACAGAATGTATAAGATTTTCTCCCCCATTTTTTTATATGCTGATTTTTTAAGTTGATTGTGATTAATTTTTTGTAATGTATCATATATTTATTTGGCTCTTATTATGGTATTGACAAATAACAAGTCTTTACGGTTAATCAAATGATTTGTTTTTAAACGTTTTTTTAATTTTAATAATTTCATGTAAGTAATATAATATAATATTGTAGTACAAATTTAAAAGAAAATGAAAACTCAGTATGGATTTTTTTTAAGCGTAATGAAAACCAGTCATGCTGAAGATTGCAAAAAAATTATTGGATATTAGTTTAGTTTCACTTTCTCAATCTATTTTGCTGTACTTTTTGGACAGTGAAATCACAATTTTTTTCTAGCAATATTAAACTTTTTTTAAAAAGATTTTGTTTCAAGTTATCTTAGCAACATGAAAAAAATCAAGAAAATCTTTGAACTTGGAAACCAAATTGGATAACAATGATTTTGAATGGGTTACAGGAAGTAACAACTTTAACCTAAGTATTTTTTCTTTTTACATAGATTTAAGTTATAAATACATATTTTAAATGAACACCTGCATAATACACACAGCACAACTATATAACTGTTAAGGGTTTTTTTTAATTATTAATGTAATATTCCCAACTTATAGTATAATTTTTTAGCTGGAGTAATTGGCTATTATAAATACTTATTCTGCATATGATATTCTTGCTTAATGATGAGTTTTGGGGGACCAATTTTTCTCACTAAATGGGGTAAAGGCATACTACTATAAGCATTGTATGAAAGAGAGATATTGCATAGAATACCTTGCTGTTACATAGAATGTGTAGCATTTGAGGGGGAGGGATATGTAATAAGTTTATTTAAATTTACATAACAAAGTTATTTGTTTTTTTACTATAACCTAAAGTTGAGTGCACTTTCAGTGAAGTCCAACACGATCATGGCTTCACCAAATAGCTCTCAGCTTTAGGTTATAAAGAATAAAAAAACTGCAGATGAACAAAGAATTATAAATATAAACAAAGGGAACAAATCAATATTAAATAAAATTATTTAATTTTTATGTTATATACTGTAAAGGATAGCTTACAATGCACACATTCCTAAAAAGATCAAGCATATTTATTGAACCTAATCCATTTGGAATTTATAGTAATAGTGGGAAGATTATTATTTGTTATTATTATTGCCTATATACATTATAATACACAATAAATTATTATATTTATAAAATAAAATATGATTTAGAAAGTACTATTGTATATATAAAACTATTTGATTAAATAAACTGTAATGTATATATATTTTTAATTTAAAATTGAATATTAATTAATAGGTAAATGAATTTGGGATGACTTGAAGTTAATTAGGTGGGTACATATGTATGAAAATAAAACTGATTTTATTATTTTATTATTTTTATTTATTTATAATAAATGTAAATGTATTTACACAATAGGCAGTTAAAGATATCAGCATTCCTGGAAATCTACGCTTGTGAAAATGTATAAAAACAAAAGACAGTTTACAAATCGTTCTTCTTATTGTTATAACAACTGTAACAAAAGACAGCAATTAAAACTAAAAATTTAGAACGCTAAAATGGAGTTTTTACTTTTTCTTTTAGTTAAATTATAAACATTTTAAAAGTCGAATACTGTAACTAAAAGTTTATCAAATCCAAAGGACAGAAAGTGAAAAGAAGTAAGAATAACTGATTAATTCTTAAATAATTAAATCCTGTTTAAAAAGTTGTTGGAGTAAATTTGAATTTTTTAAATCTTTTCAAAAACAATAATGAGAATTAAATTTGCTAAAAATTGGAGAAAAAAGAAAAAAGAAATAATTTTCTTAATAATATGAAAATGGGCTAGAGCAAAACATGCTATTGTGTGTCATGGTATTTTCCTGCCAGTATATATATATATATATATATATATATGCCAGTATATATATATATATATATATATATATATATTTCTACTTTTTTGTAAACATACAAGAAGATGCCTTCAGTCCAAAGTAAACAAGGAATGGAATACATTATGGTGAATCAAATGAAAATCAAGATGTTTACCATTAAACACAACTACAGGAGAGACCATTGTACCTATCTATCCTTGCTAAGGAGAATGATTTACTAAGTGAAACTGCTTTGAAGAACAACTTGCCTAACTATCAACTACTACTACTACTACTTCTATTATGATGATTTTTAGGAACTTTGTTCCAATTACAATTTTTAATCAAAGAATCAATATTGTAAATTTTTGTTTATTTATTATTTTTTTATTTTATTTATACTATCTGTTGTATTTTCACACTCTGATGCTGAAGCCTCATTTTTCAGAATTAGCAAAAAAGAAAAGGGGGGATTTTTCATTTTGATATTTTTTTTATATTTTCATTATAAATAAAATTTAGGTAATACCACCTGCTTTACATCAAGTCATCCACATAAATATTGAGGTAAGATTCTCTAAATTTATATATAGGTTAAATTATAACACATACAGAATACATATTATATGTTTTATTTAGTGATTAACCATGTAGTATATTTTCCAGTATGTTTGACTAATCAACTGGGATCTGTCTCTATCATATATATAAATTGGGGAAACTTGTTAAATAGATTAACATTTGTAAATATATAATTTAGCTAGCCAGCATCTCAATTATATTAAATAACTAAAGTTGATTTTTCTATATAATTATGATTTGCAGAGATAGAGTGACATATGTGGATTTCTACCATGGGGTATAAGGGTTGGATCTAGAGGATAATTAATTAGTAAGATGGTAGAGGTCCATTTGTGACACATGTACATATGATGATTATATATATATATATATAAATATATAGATATATATATATATATATATATATATATTATCATTACTATTGTCATTATATTTAATATTTATTATTGTTAATAAATGTTTGAGAGTTTATATTATTCTGGTCTCTGGTTTACTGAGTTGTCCTGACATTCTACAGTTTATAAATAATTATACATGCACACACATCTATTTTTCTTATTATATAAAAGCTTGAAAATAAAACAAATATAATAAATGCTAGTTTTAACCTATATATAGGTGCAGGAGTTGCTGTGTATATTTGTTCATACCTGATAATAGAGTTAAAAGCAATATTCTCTCTGGGTTTGAATATTAGGGCATAACGGAATTAAAAAGGGGAAAGTGGATGAACTAACCTAAATTGCATTTAATATTATTAAATAGGGATAGAGTTAATCAATTAAAGGGTATGCAATCATTGGTTAAGCATTTCATCGGGTTCTCATTAACACTCTATCAGATGACCCACAGTCTGAACATAGTTGGATGCAACTTTCTTCCCTTGTAAGCCTGGTAGGTCTCTGCAGATTGTTTCATTAGGGGTAATAAATTAGAGCATATTAACTTCTCCTCACACCATATTGATACATCTACATAGTAGTACAATCTGCAAGTTAGTTGACCATCCATTACATCTGGTGCACCATCATTGGGCTTGGTTAGTTTATGACTGTTGATAAAGAGTACTGCCCATTATCTGGTGTTTGCAGTGTTTGGGATTAGTTGTAATCATTCCGTTCATTATATATGGCATCATCATCTTTTGGGGCTAGTGGTCATCGTTCCATCTGTTATATCTGGCACCAGCAATGTTTGGGGCTTGATAGATAGGTGTACTATCACATATAGACTTTGTATAAGTTGGTCATACATTGTGATTGAACCAGCTGATTGATATATCTGATAGATATATCTAGGTGCTAATTGTTCTGTCCGTTATAATACTTTAGCTAAAATTTTAATAAAATGCCTAGATTGTTGAAGGAATATCTAGCATTTTTTGCTAAACTGTAATATAGTGTATTATAAAAATTTTATCCCATAGTTTATTACAGGATGAACACTTTATTAATGAATTGAAATGTATAAAATCGAAATATAATAAGCAAGAGATATAAAAAGGTTTTATTATTTTGAAAAACCACAAAAATGTTTACAAAAATCTATGCTATGAGATGGTTTTAATAATAATTTTTAAATTAGTGGGGAAGGGGTGCACAGATCCTCATAACATTTACCTTGACCCCATTGAATTAATATGGGAAAAAAAGAAAATATTTACACCAAATAAGTAACAACCAGCTAGTAGTAAAAAATATTTTTTTGGCTGCAATTTTACACCTTGACTGAAACAAACTTAGCAATGTATAGAATAAGTAGGAAATGGAAATATTATTTTATAGATTGACTTGGAAGTTTTAAAACGATTATTCACACTAGATTGGCAGTGCTATATCCACATCACTGGGCTAATTTCTGTTTATTGGCTGCCTTAATTGATGATGTGATGTGATATATTTGGCTTCTCCTTAAACGAAGTCAAGAATATCTCAGCAATTATGCCCAGATAAACCTGTTAGCCATTTTATTCTCCATTCCCCACTCTTAAGTCTTCCCATATTCTGCCCCATCCCATTTCCACAACATAATCTTTGTCAACTCTATGGCCTTTATATTTAAATCCCCCTTACCTCTTCACAAACCCAACATAAAAACCAATAACTCACTTTCTGTATAGTCACTTTGCTCATGTCTATTCTCCCATAACTTCATTATCTATACCCTTTCTGCTTTCAAGCATTTACATTCAATCAACAGGTGCCTAATATTTTCTATACCTTCCTTACACAATTTTTGAAGTTAATAGTGTACATCCATGCAACCACTTGATATTCTTTGATAATAAGTTTAACATGTATGGCTTAAAAAAATATAATAAAGTAGAATAAATTATTGCTTTTATGGCAAATATTAACTACATGAAATCTTTTATATGCTTCACCATCTCTAATGTTTAGAATAAAACATGTTAATGTATGTACTTCTGTTTTTTATTTTTTTAAAAAGCAATTTATTTACTACACTAAAAATAATTTTTCAAAATATATTTAAATTTGAACTACAAAAAGCAGGCACGCATCAGCAAGAATTAACTTGAGAGGAACAAAATAGTTTCAAATGATGTTAATATAAAATGAAGTATAAGATTACAATGTTATTAGATTTGAAATGAGAGGAATTAAATTGTCAAATTCATTTATAAATGCTGCTAATGATCAGGATATTGTTAAGATTTGGAATCAAACCTGACAAAAAGTAGTTAGAATATCTTCAATCCTAAATTCATATTAATTTTATAACGCAAAAAATATATATACTAATTATATCGTATTCAAATTTTATATCAGTAGTTTATGCATATATATGGAAAATCTTTAAAAATAAAGTAATGGAAATTGTAAAAATACTGGATTATAAAATTTCTTCATAATCAAGTAATTATAAATAACGAATTTAGATTTACTTTTATTTTTTGAGAATAAACGTCAATGAATTACATTTAAATATTCGCTTATACATTATTTTTAATATGTAACATTTTCCATTTCAAATCGTTGAAGGTGTCAAGCATTGGTGGTCGAGAGGTCAGCGACAGCTGCTTTATAAGCAGTTGTCCCGGGTTAGCGGGTTCGCTTCCCGGCTGATGCTATGACACATGAGAGAAAAAAAAAATCGTTGAAGGTTTTACTCGAGTGATTTTATTCAATTTTGAAAAAACTCGAGTTTCGAATTAATGGTAGACTATCTGTAGTAGTTTTCAACTATAATGAAATAACGCATAAGCATATAAATTTAATTAGACAATAAGGCAATTTATCAAGCCATAATACTTGATCATCATCGCTGGTCGTTTTGCCATTCATTTTAATTATCCTCATCACTATTTCTTTTAGTATCTCAATATTTCTAGCGGTATCATTAAAATATGTATGTAATTAAAATATTTATTACAAAGAAGCAAAAAAAAAAAAAGACATTTTTATTAAGAATTGAGTCCTAGCTAGTTATATTAAGTAATCAACAATTTTGTCAATTAGAATGTTTTCAAACTGACTAGACAGATTTTCTTACATTATTAACTCTTATTTTTTTACTTCAAAATAACAGAGGATTCACTTAAAAAACAAATAGTTAATCTCCTTTATATTGTGACTGAGAACACTTTGAAGTTGTCAAGTGAGCAGATAAAATCTTTGTACCAGTAAATCAGCTTTAAAAGTCACTCTCTTAAATTGTTATCTGCTCTCTTCACCAGTTATAAAAATCGCCCTTTTTTCTCCTTGACTGATCACAAAACTTTTCATCACGGCAGAATAAGTTATCCAAAATTGAAGACGTCACAAAATAATTTCTTCACCAGTTGTCATGGAAAAATCATTTTAAATTTTTATAACTTCAAATAGTCATTTATAAATTTAAAAAAAAAAATTTTTTTTTAAAAGTAATGTCTTTTTTTTTGTTTGTTTTGTTTTGTTAATTTGTGATGGTTGGTTCATTAAATAATATAAACATCACATGATTACCATTTCATATGCTTACACATGCTGATAATAAGAGTATCAAACTCTCCATACAGTAGTGTCACCAAGTGCAAGTCTTGGTAAGCAATGGATGCAGAAACGCTTGTATATAAAATCTATATCTAGTACATACTCATCTAACATCTCCAAACAAATTTTTAGCTTGCTGCTTTCATCAGTAAGGAGCCCTGGATTTGAGAACACTGCATCTAGAGCTTAGGATCTAATGTAACCCTCCAGAAGCTACCTTTTACCTATTTGGTTAACTGTAAAGCTAGGAGCACAAGATGATAACACCACAAGGTTTCCAACCCAAGCTTATTCACTTGTATAGTCATATAGATCTGAACTCAGTTTAGCATTCAAACATTTTGGTGTTTTTGTTTTTTCAAAAACCATACTCATCATAATCCTATGGACAAAATAGATATAAAACCACCAAAACCTCACATGATCACTATTTCACATGCTTTACACATGCTGTTAATAAGAGTACCAAACTCTCCATATAGTAGTGCCACCAAGTACGAGCCTTTTTAATCAATGGATGCAGGAAGGTTGGGCGTAAAATCTCTAGTGCCTACCCATTCAACATCCCCAGACTAGTTTCTAGCTTGTGGTTTTCATTAGTGAGGAACTTCAAATTTGAGAGCATTGCAGATAGAACTTAGAATCTAATGCAACCCTCCAGCAACAACTTTTTATCTATTTGATTAACTATAAAGTCTGAGGATGTTGGATGAGTAGGCATTAGATAGAGATTTTATACACAAACCTTCCTGTATCTATTGATTATAATGGCTTGCACTTGGTGGCACTACTGTATAAAGAGTTTGATACGTTTATTAAAACATGAATTAAAATAATTTGAACAATTCAAATATCAGTATATAGTTTTAACCCAATAAAAAAATGCATGTTAAATGATTTATAGCAAAACAAATTATTTCCAAAATATTTGCTTTCATTAGCAATGGGCATTAAGATGAATGTAAATTACTGATTCAGAAGATATATGATTGTAATATATTCTTAACAGTTATGAAAGTTTTGCAATATTATACTCACTGACATCAATGTATTATCTATTGATGTCAGCTCAATTTGTTTGGGATTTATTTTGTTAACTGAAAATAGTTAGATACCCAATTACTAAGCATTTTTAAATAATAAGAATTGCCCTGTATAATTTAGTGCAGTGGAAAAACGATAATTTAAGAGATAAAAGTTTTTAGATCTAAACTCAACCTATCACTTATGGAGCTTGACTATTAAATGACTTTCCAAATGATTAACCATTAAATTATTTATAAGGGCACAATAAAAGAGTATAAACCACTGTTTCCTATTACATTGCCCAATGTATATCATATAATATTCAATTGACCAAACACTTTACTACTTTTACAATGATTTATTATCTACCCTTTCCTGCAGTTAACAGTTTCAATTGCTCCAACAATCTTCTTCAGAATGCTATATTTCCTAATCTCAATTGAGATTAGGAGATATAGCATGCTGAAGAAGAATACTAGGGCAATCGAAAGTTTTAACTGCAGGAAAGGGTGGATAATAAAGCACTGTAAAAGTAATAAAGTGTTTGGTCAATTGAATATTATATGAAAAGAATATAAATATAGTAAACAACATTCACACTACAACACTTTTTTTTCACATCATATGAATAATGATACAATGAAAGACAAAGATTCCAAAATGCATTTCATGCTGAAAACAGCACTCATCAGTTGACAATATTTAGCTGAATAAATGGTTAGTGATGATCATTACTTTATTTATCTAAAATGAATGGTGTCAATGTTGTGAATGGAGTAAGTTTAACACTTATAATTAAAAATAAAAAAATAAGTATAATGTAGTTTTTAAATTGAGATGCTAAAATAAGTCATGATAAGAAAATATTTTCTTGGTAGTAGTATTCTGTTTCCAATTATTATGTTTCCCTTTAACCATAAAGGTTAAGATAATATTAAATAATAAGCTAAAATGGCTATGAACCAGCTTCTTTAGCTTATTTTGTAAATTCTCAGCTATGGGGATGGGGAAAAGAAAATTCTCGAATTCTCTTAAAATTGAACCTAGATCAGAGTCATAACATTTTCCAATAGTTGTTGTGGTCAAATAAAATATAACTCTTCATCAATAATTGGGTTTGTCATGCTTTTCATTAAATATTTAACACAAATTATTGCAAGATTTAGTGCTGAAAGTTATATTATCAAACAATCATCCAGCAAACCACATACATAGGTATAATGTGGTTGTTAATATTTTTTATTATTCAGAATAAAATGTATTTGCATTAAAAATTACACTTAAATTGAAAGCTAGATGATATCTAATAATAAAAAAATTGATAGAGAATGAAGACATCCTCTTCATAATAAATTATATATGACTAGTTAAATGTATTGGTAAAGTTTTTGTGCAGATTTATAAACGTACATAGATATTTATACATTATAGATATATTAAACAACCTCCATACATCTCCATTCTTCTTAAATTCATATAAATAAAGATATAATAAAAAAAACAAATGACCCCCAAGATGCATTTTGTTCTGAACCAGCACTCATCAGTTGGCCTGGGTCACTATCTCTTATATATATAAAAATTAACGATAAATACAATATTATAGTCTAAATTTTTTTATAGCACTTTTGATTACATGGTAATCCTCATCAGCTTTAACTGAATTTCAATTCAGTTAAAGCTGATGAGGATTACCATGTAATAGAAAGTGCCAGAAAAGAATTTAGACTATAATATTGTATTTACTATTAATTTTTTATATATATATTTTATGACAGGTATTGTATTTTACAAACACACACACACACATATATATATATATGAAGAGTATTTATCTATAATAAATTGTTATTATTTACCATTGCCAAACTCACTCCGTGCACAACATTGACACCATCCACATCAGATAAATACAACAATGATTATTATTAATCATTTTCTAAACTAGAGATTATCTCTAGCACAGATATAAATCTGAGTTTTTAACTTTAAACATGAACGCACATGAAGTTATTCATCTTTCTCTTTCCCATGTATAATATTTTTATAGATATATTAAATAATCTCAATACTTCCCCATTCTTTTTAAATTCATATAAATAAAGACAAATGACCCCCAAGATGCGTGCTGAACCAGCACTCATCATTTGGCTCAGATCACTATCTCCCATATATATCTCTATTATATAAAGAGTATTTATCTATAGTAAATTATTATATTTTTATTTACCATTGTCAAACTCACTCCACTCACAATTTTGACACCATCCACCTCAGAAAAATACAATAATGATTATTACTAATCATTTTCTAAACTAGAGACTGTCTCTAGCACAGATGTAAACTTGAGTTTGATAATGGTAAATAAAAATATAACAATATTTATATGTATATATATTATTAAAAAAATATTAGATAAGGTTTTACTTCTTTCCAAAATAATTTTTATCAAAATATTTCTTACACTTTAAATTTTGATTAATCTGTTCTTATAATTACTGCCTCATGATCATACATGCTCTCTTATTCATCATCATTACTATTATCATTTTCAGTCATGCAGGATGAAGATCTTTTCAAGCTTAATCTAGCTATTCTGAACCCTAGCTTCTCTTTAGTATACCACACTAACCAACTTTCTTATTTTATCCATTATCTAACATGTGGTTGGTTTCAAGGTCTTTTGTAAATTTCTTGGGATTCAATTTAAACCATAAACTGCCCAGCTATTATATAATCTGCTTTAGGAATATGTCATCCCAGTTTTATTTGAGTCTCTTCATTTTTGATCTTTTGTTTTTACTCCTATCATATATTTCATTTTTGATCTTTTGTTTTACATTAAATGGTCTGAAGTTTCTGCAGCGCTCTTTTTTTTGTTAAGTGTTCAAATCTTAGATTCATAAGTAAAAACTGGTAAAACACGTTTATTAAAAAATCTTTCTTTTCCAACATGTAAGAGTATTTCAACAATTAAATCAGGCAAAACTCTCTATATAGTATTGCCGCTCAGTGTAAGGCAGAGCAATAAGCAAGCATAAAAAATGGTGATCATGTAATGTTTATTGGCTTAAGAGTATTTCCTTTTAAAGTTATTTTTATCAAAACCTTTCATCCAATTTTAATTCTACGAATAATTTCATTCATTATATTTTCATTTGATGCAATAACCTGACCAATGTATTTATAGTTATTAACTTCTTTTAATTCATGGTTTTCAATTTTTTTTTTCTTCTTCTGAGAAAATCCATTGAACATTACTTTAGTCTTTTTAGAATTTATCTTCAGTCTTAATTTTTTATTTTCATCTGATAATTCTTGCAATATTTTTTGAAGCTCTGAAACATGATTTACAAAAAACAAACATTTTCAAAATCTAAATGAGTCAAATAATCTTCACTTAATTTTACACCCTTAAGTCCCCATTTTAACTTACAAAACATTTATTATAAAATTTCTGTAAAAAGTTTTGAAGCTAGGAAATCATTCTGTTCTACATCTTTATCAATGGTAATATTCTTAATATGTAATGTAATCATTGCTGCTGTATTTTGATATGTATTCTCTACAACATAGGTTCCCAAACTTTTTTAGGCCACTGCCCCTTTTGCAAGATATAAATTTTGTAATGCCCCTCTCAAAGTATAATAGTTTTCCATGTTCAATCTGTTTGATATTGTTGATGTAAATAACAACTAATGGTACTGTACCGAATGATGCCTATCCTGTAATTCATACGATGTACACAAGATATAACATGATGTCTATATCAAGCATTGGAATAAGGCATTAACATAAACTCAATATCAATATTTAAAAAGAAAGAAAAAAGATCTTTAATTACACTTAATGGTCACTAATTAAACCTATACATTCTTTTAGAAAATGTTGCAGCTTATCTCAAAATCAAATCATACTAAATATTTTAACAAAATTTTAACAACAATATATTATTATTTTTTTTATAGTAGAATAAGCATTTTATTTCAGCAGAATTTTTCATTAACTCATATATATACGCTAGATGTATATATATGTTTGACTAATAGGTTAAGCAATTTTTATTAATAGAATGAAATTTATTTAAAACAAAATATTTAAATGTAATACACATTTGATAAGCATAATTATTTTTAACTCTAATGCAAAACCCTGCTGATATTGAACTATAAACTTAATTCAGGTCTACAATACTAATTAAGTTTATAGGAAGATGTGAAGCATGGATCGGGCTTCAGATCCATTGCTTCAATATCAATAACAAGGAAAAAAAATTAAACTTAATAAATTTAAGTTTAAAAGAGTGAAATCAAACCAAAATCGATTATATTTCCTGATTTCTCCCTATCCAAAACTCTAATTGGTACACTAAAATTTATAGCAGCAAGACATAATGATAATAAATAAAAAATATAAAAAAAAATTACCATCCGGCTTCCTTCTGGTTTCTTTCCATTAACCATCTCTTAACTTAGTAACTATTAAGTGTGCTATAAACCATGACAGCAAGGTGATGAGGGCTTCTCTTGATCACAGAAAGACATAGGCATTAAAATGTTTATTATCATCACCTAGCATCTGTGGATAAATGATAGCAGTGTAGGAGTCTGGCTAGTGCACTAACAATGGGAGTTTATTTCCTTAGCATTTTAATGATAAAATGTAGGCATTTTTATATTTCTCAGCTTTCCCTAAAAAGCTTTATAATAACAACAGCAGCCAACCAAGAGTCTATCATGCAATTCTGGACAAACAATAATTCAAAGCTAGGTACAGCTCTGCCTTCTTTCATAAAGTTCTCCACTGCTTTACAACTAGAATATTTCTCTTAGTTCAGCAAACCCTTAACTGCCTAGCAAGCAAAACATAGCAAGGAAAAGAATAAACTCAGAAGAGACCCCCCATCACCTTCTGAAAAGCTTTTATAGCATACTTTGGCAATACAAATTGAGTACCCCTCTTTCGGTATTACAATTGTTATCTCAAATTTCTTGAATAATTGATTTATATAACACAATTGATATAGCTCTTTACATCTTTTTACTTTTCACTTCTTTCATTGTCCATCAGATTTTTAATTTTTTAAGGAATACCATTTTAATAATATGCTGATGTGTTGTAGTGAAACTTTTCTGCATAATAATTTCTGCAGGCTTTCTATATCATAATTTCTGAAGACTAAGTGCTTTCAGAGTTTTGTTACTCCATAATCATAGTCTCTTAGATTATTAACATCATTATATGCAAATGTATGCAAAACTATATCCTATGTTATTCATTTTCTGGAAATGGCAAAACAAATCTTTTCTATTTATTTAGTTGATATCACTGCTGATAAAACAAGCTTCCTTGATTTTTCTCTTGATATCATTTCTTTCTGTGCATAATATATCAGCCTTGGGGGATTCAAATCTATGGTTGAGCTCTTGCTAGTGGTCAGCAAATACAGAACCGCCTTCTTTTTGGTTATTGTTCTTTTATATGTGTATTTGTGTTGAGCCAATCTATTGCCAATTGCGGCATGAGTTTCACCATAATAAACAGCATCACATCTCACTTGAAGGCACACAATTCTATATACTACCTGGGAGGTTGCTTCAATGTTTCTTTTCTCTTTGGTATTATTAATTAGCCTATTGGTGTTTGGTGGAGTTCTAAATTCTAGTTTAATTCGTTCTGTAAAGTTTTACAGAAGTTTTTTTACCACTGCAGGTATATATGGTACAGTCAGATGTTGTCTGTCTTCCTTTTTTATTTTGCTGAAGTCTTTTATTAAAGCCTTCAATCCTGTTGGCTATTGCTCTGTGATTAAAGCCCACACTTATTAAATCCCTGATGTAGCTGGTGATGTTGCTTTTTTTGTCCATATACTTTCTAGTTTTAATACAATGGAAATAAATTTTTCCATCTTTACAAAAGATTCAAAACAAAAAAAAATAACAAATCTGAGATATGAAAATTTTTTAGATTCTCTCAGCTAATATTGATCTTAAATAACTTTATTTTTTTTTTAAAAAAATATAATGCACAGAATGACCACTTCTATCTATTATTAAAATTTAAAATTAGCCATACAATAATAACCTGCATTCCTTTTAACTTGATAATACAAAAAAAAAAAAAAAACCAATCAAAAATGTGCAAAACCTTTACAATTATTCTGATTATCCCCTTTTTTTAAATATTCCCACATAAACAATTTATGAAATAACCATAAAATCAGCAAAATAATGTAAAAATTAGGGGTTTGAGAGTGAGTTAAAGCCAATGATCAGTGTATCTGGAGAAAAGGCTAGACTACCTGAATGCCCCCCAAATGCTTCTGAACCCACTATTGCTCACCCCTAGAAGTCTTCATTGCCCATTGGGGACAGTACTTCCACTTTGGAAAACACTGCTCTAGAATATGACAATATCCTAGATCCATATCTTGATAATCTATAAATCCAAAGGACAACTCACAGTCATTGGATCTTTCTATAGTTTCTCCAACAATTGAATAAGATTCATTGTGTTAAGGCTACTTTCAAATCCAACTTATTCTTTTGATTGTTTAAAATCCAAAGTTACATTATTTTTTATTTTCTTTTAAAAACTTTAATTATCTTTTAAAAGTAGAAATTGAAACTTATCAATAATTTATTGAATAAAAAATATTTATCTTGATACTGTTTTTCAAAACTAAAATTAATAAATAAAATTACTGAAGAGAGAGAACAAAATAAATTATTTATTTTATTTTATACCTTTCTCTCTCTTTTAAAAAAAAACTGCTTAGAATTTTCATATTATTATTTAATAAATAAAAAATATTTAAATAAATTAATATTTATTATTATAAAAAACATGAAAAAATTAAATATTATTTCCCCATTCTAACTTTATTTTTATAAGCTTGTAATATTTGTTATGGTCAGAGTTGGCTACTATCTACAATATTATAATATACATGAAATTAAATTAACACTTTTACAGATGTAATTAACATATTTGTATAGTGAATATTTATAGTAGAAGCAACACATTTGATGTGACATTTTTCTCACTTTCAGTAACATAATTATCATCTGTCTTGCATGGAAGGATTTTTTTTTAAAATTTGAAGATAACATTAAGTTGGGTGTTAAGGCTAGATGCTGGTACATTACGTGCTTCAGGAATTGATAGTCCATAATAATAAACAAACCTTTTAATTTCATTTTTATAGTATATAAACAGAAAATGTACTAGGATTTTATGTACATATATATATTAAGATGCCATTTAAGTAGGTATAAATATTTTCTACTGGAAGTAAAGAAATAATATAGTTGAGGAAAAAATAAAGAAAAGTGTACCAAAAGAAAAGAATTAACTAACTTTTTGGTAGTTATGGCTAAAAACATGACAGCTTCCAATCACTCTAAATTGGGCATTTTTTAATACTACCGTTAAGATTTTGCATTATTTTTAAAGGTTAAAAAAAGTTCCGTAAGATGCTGCCATCTCTTGAATTATTTTACAAGTAAAAAATCAATAAAACTGACATTGAAGGTCTAACAAAAGAAGAGTGCCACCCATTCTTGATTCTGATTGGCTGTTACATTTTGACAACAAAGAAAATGGTTGTCAATAACTTTTATTGCAACGATTTCTTTTGTTTCATTTCGAAAATGATAAACAAATGTTTTAGACCATTTTAAAAGTATTTTTTGACAAATTATAAATTATTTTGATAAAATATGCTAAAAATAAAATTATTTTAGAAAAATAGTTAAGACTTTAGCAAAAATTATTTACTTATCCACAATGTAAAATTGGGAAAGAAATTACTGACATCAGCAAAACTTTTTGGTTGGTGAGTAACGTTCATTTTAGATTTGCCACTATCGAATATTTTTATAATTATAAATAAAAATTTATTTTTGACAAAACTTTCGTTCACTTTCATAACATAACAAATTATTAATATACTTTTTACAAATGAAACTAAAGTGAATATAATATTAAAAGATGAATATATTTTGACACTTGAGTTTGTGAATTGACCAATTAACAGTTTAGACTTTTACTTCACTTGGCCAATAAAATAATCAGTAAAAAAGAGGTTAATATATTTATTTATTTCAATATATGTAAGCATTTTCATGAATTAACAGGTTTAAACATTTAATAATATATTGTAATAGAAAAGGTTTTTATTTATCTAGCCTCACTTTAAAGGAACAAGTGTAATGAGGCAGCATAAAGTTTGTTCAGCAATTGATACTGTCTGATTTCCTAAAAAAAAAAGAGAGAGAGAAAAAATGGAAGTAACTTCATTTTTATCCAATCAATCCATGATAAAATTTGACCAAATAGATAATAAAATTACACTATATTTTTCCTTAGTGTTTTCCTAAAGGTTTGTGATGATGGTATTTTAGTTGTATTTATATATTGTACTATTTATATCATCTAATATTAAGTATTGAATGTCTTTAGAAAAATTTAACTATATTTAAATATTCCAATTTAATTCAATTGTTAGTAATACCACACAGTATAGTATATGCACATCATTTTGAGAGGTAGTATTCAGCCCTCTTCTTCAGGTGTTTCTGGCCTGGCCAGTGACAGTACTATCGTGGGAATCAAATGTGGACCTTTAGATTTTTGAAATATTGAATTTTAAGTAACACTCTAACTAACTATCATTCTGACAAAGGCAACAGTCAGTAATTTTTTTTATACTTATCGGTGAGGTTTCTCCTGATTTTTCCACTTCTTCCTAAAAGCTAAGTTGATTAGTGGTTTCCATACATTATGTATAATCACAATAGGTTGACTTATGGGGTTATTTACCATTGTCATGTGAACTGCTTCTTTAAATTTTCTCCTTTGTACCTTTTCTATCCAATATTTTTTTATTTTCCCAATTGAAAATATATTCACTGGAACACATGGGTACCATTGACATATCTGTTTCTCTCTTCTAATAATCAGTTTATATTTTTGCAATGATTTTTAAATGGGCAACTCATTTCTGGAAAGCTGTTCTAATGTTATACTGATTGCAGATTTCCCTTAAATGTCTCCTAAACACACACATACAAGAAAGTATTTAGCATATACATCCAATCACACCAGAAACAAAAACATGGAGTTATGCTATAACTATGGAACAGAGCAAGAGAAGTTTGTTCAGAAACCAGCAATTTAAAAAAAAGAAAAGATGTACATAAAATAAATTCATATGAAAAATGATTATCCATCCACTGTTATTAAGAAAATGTTAGACAACAAAAAGGACCATCAAAAGAAAAAAACAATTCTTGGTATGGTAATGTGTCCATATATACCAAAAATAGCAGTCAAATTAAAGAAAATCTATAATCAGTATAACATCAGAACAGCTTTCCAATGCCATAGCACACTATAAAGAATTCTAAGATCAACAAAGCCTAAACTTGAAATGCTGAAAAGCAAAAACTATATCTATAAAATACCATGTGAATATGGATGAATATATATTGGTGAGACCATGTGCCCCATTGAAAAGCAATTGTAAGAACACAAACTGATAATCAGAAAAGAGAAAACAGATGTGTCTAAGGTAGCAGATTATGTATGTACTAATAAAAATATGTTCAATTGGGAAAAAACAAATATATTGAATAGAGGAAAATGTACAAAATTTTTTTTTAAAAGCTTCTCACATGACAATGGTGAATAACCTCATTGATCAACCTAAAATGTGATTATACATAATGTATGGAAATCACTAATAAATTTTGTGCTTAAGAAAAATGGTGAAATGAGGAGAAACAATAGATAAGTATATGAAGTATTATGTGTGTTGAATGTCTTTAGAAAAGTTTAATTTTATTTAAATATTCCAAATGCATTCAACTGTTAGTAATATCACAGCAATCAGGTTAGTATATGCACTAACTTTTAGTAAATATTTAAATAAAATTAAACTTTTCTAAAAACATTTAACACACATATTAGATGATGGAAATAATCCAATATAAAAATACGGCTAGAACAACTACATCACAAACCTTCTGAAAAACATAAGTATATGAAGTTTCTATTGACTGGTCTTAGGCAGGATAGCTCAGTTGGTTAGAGTGCCACTTTAATCTTCAATATTCCGGAAAATAAAGATCCAGGTTTGATTCCCATGATAATATTGTCACTGGTCAGGTCAGTAACACCTTAAGAAGAGAGGAGAATACTACTTTTTCAAATAATCCCCCCAAATATGTTATAAGTCCCCCTCCCCCTATAATTAGATATAAGAAACCTGAATAAATTATTTATTTTATAATAAAAAGAAAACCTCACAGAATTTCATACAACTTTTAAATATATTTACTAATCTTTACTTAAAATACTCTATTCTACAAAGGCAATGTCGTTTTATTTTAATGAAGGAAAAATTATGAGGCTCAAATCAATATAACATAATGTACTAATAAAATATGTACAGAATAAAATAAT
Source organism: Epiperipatus broadwayi (assembly GCA_028023455.1). Taxonomy (NCBI): domain Eukaryota; kingdom Metazoa; phylum Onychophora; class Udeonychophora; order Euonychophora; family Peripatidae; genus Epiperipatus; species Epiperipatus broadwayi. Next base: position 10,087,719 of record JAQFVV010012421.1, read on the forward strand.
CATGAGTATATGTGTGCAAATGTCGGTATAAAATTAAAATTTTATAGACTTTTATTTAATAATAAAATTGAATTCATTTCAACTTTATAATAATTAAATCTAATTTTCGCTTAAATTGTTTAATAACTGAAATACAGGCTTATTATATACCTGTATCAATATATGTAATATATAGGGTATATGAGCACAGCCTTTCACAAGACCCACCACTCTCCACTCTATCTCATAACACTAATACACTTGAACACATATATGCCGAAAAGAATAAATATCTTTATGCTGCTCTTTCATAAAATAATAATCAGAAAATAATAATTACTTACAACAGCTATATAAATATCAAATTTTTTATATACATAAAAAGCCTTTTATAGTACCTGATTTGGTGCCCTTTTCAAATGTTAATCTATTACGTTAACGAAACATATTATATTAAAAATAATTTAAATAATTGTATGAATATTTACAAGACTTCTATAAATTTGCTTAATAACTGGTTAATTAAAAATGAATGGAAAATTATATAAATTGACATATATATATAATTGTAAAAAAATGGAGTTTTGCTCTATTTATTATATTGTTATGATATAGTCAATTATTGTGTAATTACTGGATTTATATGTACATTTTGATTTATTTTAATGATTTATATTTGTATTGATTGTTTTAATTTCATTATTGAGCACTAAATGGTTTTATATCTGTAATAGTTCGTTAAAGTAATAGATTATTAACATTTGAAAAGGGCACCAAATCAGGTGCTGAAAAAGGCTTTTTATGTATATAAAAAAATTTGATATTTATATAGCTGTAGTAAGAATTTATTATTTTCTGATTATTATTTTATGTCGAAAAGATACATGACCCACCACTCTCCACACTATCTCATAACATTGATACACTCGGCATATATGTGCTCAAGTGTATCAGTGTTATAGGATAGAGTGGAGAGTGGTGGGTCATATGAAAGTCTGTGCTCATATACCTTAAATTGTTTAACTGTACAATATTTCTGAAATAAATCGATATTTAAAAAAGCTAAATAAAATTATTTTTTTAAAAATAGATTTTGCTTTCTTTTACTTAATAAAGTTAGAGATAAAGTAATTTTAATTTGCAATAAATAAATGGATTTGTTTAAGAATTTTAAAACAAAGATATTATTTTAATTAATTCTTATCCAATTTTTTTTTAAAGTATAAAGATTTAGAAAGTTAAAGTTTTAAAAACGTTTATGCTCAAAGGAGAAAATAATATATTGCAGATCAGGAATAAAAGTTTATTCTTTTAAGATAAATAATTAGAAAATATAGAAATGTAAACTAATAATTTTGAAAATCAAAAGTCTTTTATGTGAAGATTTAAAGTAAGCAAAAATATGATATTTTCTTTTGTTATATGTCTAAATTAATTAAGAAAACTTGTCAGATGTTTTAATTAAATTCATTAAATATTAAAAAGTATTAAGGCAAGAAAATTATTTTATTTAGTTAGTAAGTATATATATATATATAGAGAGAGAGGGGGAGGGAGAGAGGGAGGGGGAGGGAGAGGGAGAGAGAGAGGGAGAGGGGAGAGAGGGAGAGAGGGAGAGAGGGGAGGGAGAGGGAGAGGGAGGGAGGGGGAGAGGGAGAGAAGAAGAGAGAGAGGGAGAGAGGGAGAGAGAGAGCGAGAAAGGGAGAGAGGGGGAGAGGAAGAGAGAGAGGGAGAGAGGGGAGGGGAGAGGGAGAGAGAGGGGAGAGGGGAGGGAGAGGGGAAGAGTGGGGAGAGAGAGAGCCGCCTTGATATCTATGTCCTGATTAAAATGTGAAGCACCAAATTTATACAATCTAATGCTGATTTAAAACATTATTAGCTTTAAAACAGATACCATGGCTGAGAAACCCTTAAGATCATCTTCTAATAAACTAGAAAACCCACTCTGATGAGTGAATTGCTTCAATTATAACAGTTAACTATTCTTTAATTGTATTTATATATGACTTGGTGTATTAAGTGAGCATTTGTTTAGAAATTGAATTGGTAGTTTTTCCATTTTAAATCACTCTTTTATGCAAACTTTAATGTTATTTTTGTGATAAACATGCTCATTTGATGCTAAAAAGCAAAATTAGCATATTAGTGATGAATTAATTTTAAAAAAATCTAAACACATTAGTACTTCCCAATAGGCATCAAGGTCAAAGTAATTTAATCTAATCTCTATTAGTTTGGTGGATTTAGTTCTTTGTAATCTGGTTTTGAGAGCTTTTGTGAGATGAGGTTGTTTTGAGAATATTTATGGGATATCAAAAGAATTGATTTTTTGATAGTTTATTAAAGATTCATAAATATTTTTATCACTATTGTAATTATTAAGAAACAAAAGGCATGATTATAATTTTATTTTATATGTATATGTTTATTTTTAAAATAGAAGTTAACAAATTCTAGCATAACATCATCAAATAAAATTCTGATTGATATGATGACAATGCCTTATAGAACTGATTGCTAACCTTTGTGAGTCTATATTACACTCTTTTGAAATATTCTAAAATTATAAATACAATTTTAACTTTTAAAGCAGATTTTTATAGATTTATCAGTGCTTTATATTTATTCATTCCTGTTTTCTTGCCCATTATTGAATGATTTAAAAAGCCATTTGTTCTCACTATGCATTCTTTTTATTATTTTTTTAATATGAAATCTCAAGATCTCAATGTATTAACTCTTTTCATGAAACTATGTAGTTCAAAGCACTCATTGACTTTGAGTGCAGATTTTGCTGAAAGCTGGCTCAATGCAATTAATTCATTTATGTTTATTAATTTATACCTTTTCATCTGAACTCTTAAGTCAATGAGTGCATAAGAATTATTAATTTTTTTAATATTTGCACAGTTCAAATACAATTTTTTTAGAATGTTATTATTTGTAAATTTATATTCCTAACAAATCACATCCAATTTATTGAATTCTAATATAGAATAGAAGTTTAATATTATAAATCAAATGATGAACATGAAATTGACCAGAGCTAACACTTAGAAATCTCAATTAGAGGATTAAAGAATTTCATTTAATAATCTGTCATCCTCATCAAATTTCAAAACTGGATAAATGAAACATTATTATCATTTTTTCTTAGACTACAAGCTAATAACTACTAAAGATAAATTTGTATTTTTAATGAAAAATTTCTGGGAAAAGAATAATTATTTAAGAATCCAAACTCCAATTTATAATGCATAAAAATTAAAATATTGAAAACAAACTAAAAATTTATTACCACTTCATTTACGATTGTTTGTATCACTATTTTCAAAATTGCACGAAGCTATGTGAATTTCAAAAAGTATGATATATATATCTATTATAAAAAATTTCTGTCATAGCTATGGAAAAAAACTGGGTTAAATATATTTTTTAAATTTATTGATTTTCTTAGAACTTTGAAAAAAAAAAAATAATTATTTGCATATTTAAAATATATTAGAATTCTAATGAGATTTCTTAGAATTTTTTTTCTATTTTGTTTTAATATTCTGATTTATTGAATTTGTTTAGAATACCTAATAATAGATGATTATATATTTATTATGTCATGATACAGAACAAGGATATAATTCAAAATTAAAGCGCTAATTTGGAATGAATATCCTTATTATCTGAAGTAAAATTTTATATTATTTTACTAACTTATAATTACCTTCAATAATTGGAGACATTAGAGAAAATTTGAAATGTTACACAATCTAAATATAAATTAAAAAATATACTTCTATATTAGTTTATAAGATACACCCAAAATGTGAGATAAGGTTTTGTGAATATGATGAGAGGTATTAGATATATGGAAATATTAAATTTCATCTTAATATAGAAATAAGAATAATTAGAAATGAAAATTCAGATTATTTTTAAAATAAGAAGTTATATTATTTAAAATAATATTCACTTCACAAATAAGAAAGTATAATTAATAATATTAAAAACAATTTATTGGTCCTCATAAAATATATTAAATATTTATTTACAGTTTATTCATAAGTAAACAAGAAGTGCATATATTAAGAAAAAAATCTGATTAATTGAAGATGATTACATAAAAAAAAATTAATTAAAAAAACAATCAGCAATGGGATGATAAACTTGATCATTATATGATTGAAGTAATTGCTATTTAGTATATAATTATTTAACATGAACATTTATGAGAAAATTTATAATCTGAATTTTCTTTATTAATTAGGTCCAATACAAATTGACTTCTCTTTACAAGCTACATTTTAAACATATCTAGAAAATAGAAGTATAATGAGAATGGGAAATAAGAAAGATAAATCATCTTGGCATCAGAAAGCTAGATGTTTACACACATAAATGCAAATTATGCAAATGAACGAAATATTTAGAGATTTTACTGTTATACCACTAATATTCAAATTTTTTAATGTCATTTAAATTGTTGCTCATAAAAAGTGTATATATATATATAATTATTGATTTATAAATAAATAATTTATCAATACTATATAATTTTAGTCTGTTCTTAAGTTAGGCTTTTAAGCAATTTATTACTATCATATCTCATGTTTTTAATGTTTTGATCATTTGAAAATAGTTCATGATGAAATAAATAAATCATTTTTATTCATAAATATATGAATAAATAAATTATTTATTTATGAATTAATTTATAAATAAATCATTTTGAGGGCAGACTTAATTATTGTGGTGGTTATTTTGAAGTTCTCTTACTAATATAGTGTACAACTTGCATTTGGTTAGTGTTACCTTATTAATGTTTTTAAAAAATGTTTTGCATTAAGCAAGGAACAGAATATATGCCATCTATATTAATAGTAGTAATCAACATTATTTATTTAGTTATACAAATAATAAGTTAAATTTCAAATCCTGATCTTTAGTCATAAAATCTAATAGCTGTAAGCTGCCATTCTATCATAATATGATTACTCATGCTTTAAAATAGAATAAATAACTATCATTAATGTAAATTAAGAGTGTTATATAATTTGATAGTAATGAGTTGAACAATAATTTAGTATCAATTATTTTATACACAATAATGTCTGTAAAACCCAATGTAGCAGAAGTTAATGAACATTTTATAATTTTCAACAGCTTGTAGTTAATCATTTATAAACATTTTTAGATGTTCAAACTTATACCTTTTTTTAATAATCTTTGATAAAGATAAACTTTTCTTATGTGTTTGGATGATAAGTATTTGTTATAAATTGAATTTGATAAAATAAAATGTTTAATTTTAATTTCTGTAATTAATGAAGTTGAAATTACAATTTTTAGAATGCATATAATCTTAATATAACTATTATTGTCCACAAAACTTTTTAATGGATTCTTAGAGGAAATTAATATATTTAACCATATGGAAAATTGGATGTGATGATAGAAAGTAATTAGTAAAAATTATAATAATTTAACTAGTGTTTAATTAGGGAAAACGTTATTATAAAAACAAATCAAACAGATTTAAAAAAGGGGGGTTTTTATACAAAAAAATATGAGTAATAATAACAAGAGAAGTAGTTATGGTTTTGATATGTAGATTAATATTTAAAAAAAACATAAAATATAAGATAAATAAAACAGATTAGAAATAATAAAAATTTTAATAAGGAGAATAGGACTTTAATGAAATTACTTAACACGTAAGTGTTCTTAGAGATATCGAATTTTTAGATATAACTATGGTGGGAAAGTATACAAAAATAGACTAAAAACAAAAAGTTAATAAATAATTTTAAAATAACAAAACTGCTTACTTCTTTAAAAAATATGGCGACGAAGATCGTAAAAAAAAACCTATTTGAGCTAATAATACGATGTTTTTAAGAAATAATATTTGCTTACACAATATTTTATACTTTTAAATTTTCAAATTGTATTTATTTTATTATTTATTCTTAGATTTTTTATTTATTTATTTAAAATAGTAAACAAAATCAAATGAAAATTTAACCGCACAAATATATAACTATATATATATATATATGTATGTGTGTGTGTTAAGTACTGGAAAAAAGAAAAATGTACTATTATGATAAAATCTCAAATGATATACTTTTCATTCTTTTTTTTTTTTTTAAATTTCTACCAGGCATTTTTTTCCTCATAAAAATACTTCTATATTTTTTTATTATTTATTCAAAAAATAAAAAGTATTTATCATTAAAAAATAAAAAGTATTTTAAAAAGTTTTTATTTTTTTCAATAAATTGATATATGTATATGAAAATAAGTAAAAGTTAATTTAAAATTTTTGTTTTAATAGAATAAAAAACAAACAAATTAGAGTACAAGATATATTTTTATATAAATAATATGATATACTGTGTATATATAATAGGGCTATTAACTATTCTTTTATCGATAATTATAACTCTTTGCATTATTGAATATTATATGTATTTTGGAAAAAGTTCTGCACCTCTTAACAAAAGAAAATGTATTTACTTTTATTAAATAAAATTGATTGTATAATCTATAATTTTTATACTATTATTGATGCTGGAGGAAACATTAATATATCGGATCAAATTAATGTGATATTGATTATATATGAATATGAAAGTTGGACCCCCCCCCAAAAAAAAAAAAAAAACATAGAATAAACATTGATGTTTTTGAATTATGGTATTAGAAAAGCCATTTAAGAATTTCATGAACAATAATGAAAAGGAAGAAGTGGCCATGAGACGCTAAACGAATCAAATTGGAATGATTTAATTTGGTCATTTTGTTGAATGGCCTAATTGATGAGACAATTATATAATGCTTGCAAAAATTGTTGATAATAAAAGAATAAGAATGAACTCCATCATCACAATAAAAATGTGCATTTGAGTTGCCTAAACAACCAAGTATATGATATGACATTGTACTTGACAGTAACTTATAATAATAAGCTTTTTCCAAAAAGAATATTGAGGCATTTATAAAAAGTAGGGTATTATAAATGAATGCATTTGGTCATCAACAATAAAAATTCATCATTACTTGTCACCTTTATATTCATTCTTTTCAATATTTAAAGCTGTATTATGAATAGGATAAATAAGTATTCAAAGTAATTAATATGCAGCTTCCATATATGTTGTACCGGTCGAATAACACACATCGATCCAACAAACCCCTGAATACAGGTAAAGTACCTCAAGTCCGACCATGTACAAGATAGATGAATCAGGTACATCATGAATTCTGCCCTATTTACCTATATCCCCAGGTCAAAGATCTAATCAATAGCCTTTCTCGACGATTCCTTTATTTTCACTGTGCCGGCAGCTGGGTCTTAAAGCATGAGATTCGATTTTATTATATTTAAATGAGAACTTGGGTGATTGGTTGATAGGTATGTTTAAAAATCAAAATTTATTTCAAATAAAAGTAAATAAAATGATCCGAGAACAGTGGAAGTTTGTTTTAGTTATATATATATATTTAAAATCATTAGACATTCTACATTAATTATTTTACATTAGTTTAACTCAAGCTCTAAAAACAAAAATACAATCTTTAGATTATCTTTATCATTGTAGGAGTTCATGACGACTTTATTTATATTAGCTTTCAGCATTAACATTATTGGGTTTGTAAAATTTATTTTGTGAAGTTTATACATCTTTACTTTTGTTTACATTTATTCTTTTTTTTTTAAAATAGCAAAAATTATTTCATAATTAAATAACCATGGATTTCAAAATTCCCCGTACAAATTTATTACAAGCTTGGAAGATAGTGGTAGGTTTAAACATCTGCCTAACGCACATATATAAGAATGACTATTTGAATGAATTCTTTATATAAGATTTAAAAAAACCCTTAATTAAATAGACGATTATAAGACTAACTTGACGTCTTACTTTACTAACAGATAAAAAACTTGATTTCATTTCTCTTTATAAAATTAATAATTTGGATTTTCAATAACTAATGTTTTATGACATTAGTGGACCTTGCTGGCATAGCTTATAAATAACTTTAAAAGCGATTATAATAAAAAATATATCAGTTAATTATCAAAGCAAACAAGTCACTTTAGTTGGACTTACAACTAAAATCAAACCTATAATGAAATATACCGTGAATTAGCCAAAACCAAACGATTTTAACTAATTACGCAAACGAACAAAAGAGTCGATTACTCAGGTCGAAGATCCTTTCAGTAGAATCATTTCCCTATGGCTTATGTATTAGATAGGCAAAATAAAAGCAAAATAATGTCGGGTTAATAAATATATGAATGCAAAGGGGAGAAGAAATGTAAGTAAGAAAATATGAGCCGGATTACGGACACTCGTATGTCTATTCCAAATGAAGAATAGGAAGGGAAATCGATACATCCACATGTTCTGTCCATATATCGATAGGAGATAGGACTTACGGAAAGCCCTCATATTCGCCTCTATGAATTCTGCTGACAAACCAACTCTATCTCATCCACGCTGTCCGATTCACAGAGTATGCGAAAATGGAAGCTAACTTCGAATCACCAAATCAATGACCATTTTAGGTATGTTCATGATACTTCAAGCATTCTTTATTAACCTGAGATATTAAAATTATTAAATAGGAATGAATTATAATTAAATAGCCTTAAAATGATCTAATACTGCATAGAGATCAACCTGCGTAAACAACTACTTTCGGTAATATTTAACCTACAAAAAAAACATAACATATAGAAATAAGGAAATTTATTTCTCAAATAAATCCTCCCTTCCCACTTTCCTAACTTAAAAAAAAGGCAAGACAATTAACTGATGCTATCCAGTGGCACTTACTAGGTCAAAAATCTGTAGCATATTTTATTCTGTTTTGAATTACAGAAATATAAAATAATAGAATCTCATTCTGGGAAATCTATAATAAAACTGTTTAAAGAAAATACAGTAAGCTTGATTTTGAAATACATATATATTCGACATAACTTCACTTGCAAAATAAAATAGATCAACTTACTTTACTTTTAAAATCAAATCGTTCTTTGTTAAAGTTCCCTTTCCCTAATAAAATATAATTTGCTCTCTTAGCAAACTACGCTCTTTGGACCCCCGCGTGTGAAGTTTGTCAAAATAAAAAAAAATCAAAGCATGAAATCTCATACTTTAATTAATAAGCAAAACAAATAAATATTTTCATATTTAACAATTAAAATATTAGAAAATTATTGTGAGCTTGAGTTATTAAAAGGAAAAACATTATAAATAATTTAAAAGAACAGGTTAAAGAGACAGTAAAATAAAAATTCTTAATAAACATTAACTTTTGACATTTTTTTTAAAGCTTTACAAAACTACATTTAGATTGTAATAATAATTTTAAAATCTTGACGACAGGATTTAAGCTCTTCGGCATTTTTAGCTGGAGTTCCCCGGTATGAGTTCACGGGCGAACCTTGATGGCTGGTGGCATTTGAAGGCAGGTTCTGGACAGCATCATAACGAAAGATTTCAGGTCTCAGGAAGGAAAGGGCGGTGATTTACCCTTTTTACTCCTCGATCATCATGGTGTGCTTTCTACAACTCTGTCTCTTCTCTTTCTAGTTCTGGTCACCCTCTGTGGTCAAAAAGGGCCACTATTTATTACTTCCTGCTGCCTCAGGTGATCTTTTTGAAACAATAGAAATTGTTTTTATTCTAAATTTTAGAAAGTTTGTATCTTGATAAGGATCACTATATTTCAATATAATTTTATGTTAGGTTTTTAATTTAGATAACAATGTAGAATCTCTAATAATTAATGAATAGAGATTCCACAGTGAATGGATTTTGGTAATTTATCAATGCTTTTAATTTAAACATTTATTTCAAACTTCTTATCGAGGTACAAATCTTTTCAAAAGGGCCATCTTGGATTCTTATACTGAAAAAGAAATAAAACATTTCAAACATATATATCTAAACTATATATAAAAAATTCAACGTTAATTATTTAAATTCTTTTTTCTTTTAATAATAAAATAGAGTAAGTGTTAGTACAATTATGATCCAAAATAAATTATAGGATTTATTCAGGATAGTTAAAAATGTTTAAAAAAATGTTTTTTTTTAGAATAATAAAAAAAACAAATGTTACTAAAATAAATAATTAGGTGGGTCAGACTGTGAAACGGCAAATCTGAATCAGATTTACCATTTCAATGTATAACCCTGAATTAAACTCTACAATATTAAAAATCATCAGGGCTGGAGGAAGAGTCATCAGTGGTCTTATGCTAAACAATAATTGGTGCCCCCCTCATAAAAACAAATTGATTTTATATACATTTTAATATTTTATTAAAGATAACAATGAAAAAAATTACTATTATATAATTATAAATTTACTTTCTCAGCTTTTACAGAACTAAATTTAAATACAATATCATCAGCACTTAAGACTATTGCATGTCATTCTCTATAGCCATTACTGACAAATTTACCAGCCAATATTTTTATAAATTTTTAATTTCAAAAATGATCTCTCTCCACTAGCTTCATGAATATAAGTTAGATCATTAAATGCATTTTTGAATTGAAGGAATTTATTTGAAAATAAATTTTTATTTTATAAGATGTTTATCTAAGTTAATGTTTATCAATAAAATACTATGATGCATGTTGCTAGAAGTTTTCCTCTACTAAACAATAATATTATTTATGGGATCTCTGAATTTTTTTTAGTTCAGGCTCATATAGTTTTGTTGGTTAAAGAGCTGAGTTTGAAGACATGTAGGTGTCTGAAGATTTGGATCTTTTTCTTAATATTCAAGAATTAAATAAATGCTTGGCTTGAGTTAATATTTTGAATCTTATGTCCTAGCTCCTCACTGATGAGAGCCATAGCTCGAAACCGGTCTGGGGATGAGGACCATCATAGATAAAAGCTTCATGTATTTTCTCTTGTAGCATTTATCAAAAAAAAAAAAGCTTGTTTAGAGCTAGTAGCAGGCTCTTTATATGCTACATATTGGTAATACAAGCTATATAGGTCATGTGATATATGACTGATTTTTGCAACAGTCTTATTGACACAAAAGTAATTAATTATATAAATCTTCATACCATCTTTAACATATCTATATTGATAAATAAAAGGGGTAATTCTTATAAAATATTTCAAACTATATAATCATTTACATTTATTCTTTAGATACATTATGATCTCTAATAGTAACAGCATAGACAACTTTAGAGAGCAATAAAACATAAAATATATTTAAATCATAGATAAATAATAATTAATATTTATTAAAAATCTTTCATCAAAACAAACTACATATGTATTAAGTCATGATATTGAAATTATAATAAGATATAATTTAAATCACATTACTTATAGAACTATTTTTTTTTACTTAAGCAACTATATATAATAATAAGTAAAAACAAATATCCTTTATAACCTAAATTTCACTTAAAGTCTTATCTTGGTAAAATCTTTTAGAAAGTTTTTTTTCTAAAAAAAATGATTGAAAACCTTTGGTGCTTTAATTATAAAATTACAGAGGATGGAGAAGAATTAGGTCTGCTAGAACAATAAATGATGACAAAATTTTATTTTATGAATCAATCCATTTATGTGATAGACTAAGAAAATCACAATAAGTTGTTTTTCTTTATTTCCTGAGAGTGAAATTCTCTAGAATTTCCAAGAAAATTGTTTACAAAGAGAAATTCTATTCATTTTTAAAATGGAGGTATGTACTAATTTTTTAAATATTTGCTTTAAACTATAGCTAATGACTTTTGACATATTAGCAGTGGCAAAATAGCTTATAATTTACCATTTCAAAAACACTTTTAAATGTCATTTTTTAAAATGCATTTTACCTGATAAATATTTTTTAGATGTTTTATTTATTTATTAGAACAGTTGAGAAGTATGTACTAACACATTTTAAAACATTTAAATAAAATATTATATTTTAATAAAAATAAATATACAAATTGCAATGTTATAATAAATATTTATATTACAGATATTAAAATAAGTGATTATAAGGGATTTGCATACAAACTTTCAAGCTCTCTTCAGCTATCTACTCTATTTCATACAACTGATGCACATGACTACAGACATATGAAAAATATAACATCTGTGTGGTCATGTTTATCAGTTGTATGAGATAGAGTGGATAGCTTAAGAGACCTTGAAAATCTCTGTTCAGGTCCTTTTTAATTACATTTAAACTCTACATACATAAATTATGCTTATATTTCAAATATTAAAATAAATTATTACTTTATTTATCATTTTCACAATAAACATCACATGATCACCATTTCTTATCCTTTCTTATAACTGTTATTAAAACAGGCAAAAACTCACTACACATATTGCCACACTGCAAGCTAGAGTAATCAATGGATGCCAGAAGGCTTGTGCATAAAATTCCCATGTAATGCCTACTCATCCAATATCCCCAGACTAGTTTCTGGCTTGTGGCCTTAAACTAGTCTGGAAATATTGGATGAATAGGCACTAGATGGGAATTTTATGCACAAGCCTTCTGGCATCCATTGATTATTCTAGCTTGCAGTGTGACAATAAGTGTAGTGAGTTTTTGCCTGTTTTAATTTTCACAATAACTGAGATTTTATTTCAAATTTAAAATAACTTTAGATTACCTAAATATTTCAATGTATTATTGCTTTATATTTAAATATATATGCACATTCAGATTTAATTATTGCACTAAAAGATTGTTGCTACTGTAAATAGTTATATCATTATGTGTATGCTAATATAAATATTATTTTACTGTTCCTATTTTAACTAATTTATTCTCATGTATACAATATTATGTATTTTATTAGTATATTATCCCCCCCTTTTTTAAAATTATATTTTTTGTTTTTAAAACTAAGTAGAAAACTACAATTTTTTCAAACTTATTACAAGAATTTCAAAGGCTATAAACATACTTGGGATTTTTTTTAAAAATTTGCTTGACGTGGTAAATTTAAGATGTTATTTTTATAATAAACCAATAAAAATTTCGAAATTATGTTTATTATTATAGAGTTATTATTTTAGAGATACCAAATAACGACAAACAATATATATAAAGACATGGATAGTAATAGTAAAATGGACTGTTCCATTTTCACATCACATAGCAACATGATGTGAAGTACAGATCATGTAAACCCAGTGTAAGAAGACATAACTGACAAATTGCATTTCAAGAAGTGATTGTTTATTTTAATGTTTTTATTTCTTTATTTTGTAGAAATAATGAATCAAGTCACATTGATTAATATTTGTAAATTAAACAATATCTATAATAAATAAATAAATAAATAAATAATCAATCAAACAAGATTGAAATAAACAACTATTAATAATTATATTTAAATAAATCATATTGGATATTTGATCATCATAGTGAATATCTATAATAACAAAAATGTATTCTTAATTCTGCACCATTTTTGTGCCCTTCTTGCATCGACATCTTCATGCCTTGCTTGCTTACCACATTCCACCTGATTCTGTCTATAGCCAGCTTATGGTACGTTTGCAGTCCTGAGCAGTATTTTACAGGTAAAATTCTACTCAGGATGGCAGGTCTGTATAAGCTTCTTATAGCTATTATTTATTGTTATATATTTAGTATTTTTGAATATTATAGTTTATTTATATATATATTTGAATCTTATGCATGCAAACTAACTCTCTATGTACATATATAAAAGTAGAAACTAGAAAAAAAACAAAAAACTATCAAATTAATTTTGTTGTAAGAGAGTAAATAATATTAAATTTCTGAAAGAGAGAAGCCAACAAACTAGAAAAAGACGGTCATTTTAATCTAAATAGTTCTCCCAGAAGGCTTAATCTAAATCTTATTTGAGATAGAGAGTTATTCTGTAATCTCAAAGTAATTAACTAATATTAAAAACAAGAATATACCTGCTTTGATATAACTCTGCAGAGTTAATTACTTGAAAATTATTAGATTAAAAACAAAAAGTTTAACTTTCGTTTTTAATTTAACTGTCTTATTTATCAAAACGTGAACGCGTGATTTATAAATATATTATAGTGGCTGTGCGTAACTTGGGTGCATTGAACCAATGGCATATTCTAGAGCTCAAGATCTGTCTTTTCGGGAGCTTGAATTTTTTATGATCTTCCAAACAATAAAACCATTCTGTTATGAATGAGATATTAAAGACATTTTACAATAAAACAAAGCTCATGCATGCAGTCACGTTTGTTATTAAATTATTTTTAATTAATTAATTAATTCTTTGAATAACAAAACCATTACGTAGATAAGAGCTATACCCAATTAAATTGAATTTAAATAATAATAATTTTTAGACTTATAAACATGATTAATTAATTAACTTATTAAATCCATTAGATCATTTGCATGGAAAATCAAACTGACTCCAAGGCATTTGCATGTTTAAACAACGTTTTCTTTGTTTTAAAATAACAGCATCCGCCTAATTATATTAGATACAAACGTATGTTGCAATTATTATCTACTATCAAGGAATATTAACAGAATTAAAATATATAAATGAGGCTGTTATTGAAGTTGGCTATCTAAATCAAAATCACACACCAGTTTTTAATGTGTCGAATGTTATTTTGATTATGTGGACTGTTACATTCTCAGTACATTGAGCACTATTATCTATAAATAAAGTTGAACATCATTGAAATTAATCTTATAAAATATCGACAGACTGTTAAAAGTGAGTAGTAAGCTTCATCCCAATTTCTGCGTTTTAAGTGCTTTATAAGCTTTTTTTTATTTTCAATTCCACCATTGGTGAATTGAAAGTTTACTTAAATGATAATTTTATACTACGTTTAATTATTTGTTATCAATTATTTCATCTAATTAGGGAAAATTTGTTTATTTTTTTCTTTAATGACTAAAAATAAAATAGATTTATAATTAAATATATATGTTTGATTTTGGATAAAATCAAAACTTATTTTGGTCCATCTTATGACTATGGTTTGTTAAAAAACAAAAACATCAAAATGTATAGATACTGAACTGGGTTCAAATCAGTAAGACTATATAAATGAATAAGCTAGATTAAAAATATTATTGTGTTTTCATTTTAGGCTCATAGCTTTATAGTTAACTAAATACTTTAAACAGGCTTTAACTTGTGTTCAGTGCACTTTAAAATTCATAATAATCAAACACATTTTGCCAACTGACGGACCTTCCAAACCACAACACAAGATAGCAGCTTTTATAAAGATAAGTGCAGCCATAAAAGATGACTGGTGGAGGGTTGAATTAGATCCTAAGATCTAAATGCAATGCTCTCAGATCCATCTCTGCCAGCCAACTCCACTGCTACCACTCTTTGCTAAAGTTACCGACTAAATGTAGAAAACTATGTCACAAAAATTTTACTAGCCAAACTGAACTAATCTTTTCATCCAGCCTTTTATAGCTAGATTGCTGAGATGACAAAAACACTCATTTTTTAAAAAACTGTTTTTATCTTTCTAATCCTTTTGAAAACAAATTTGAAGTTTTATCAAAAGTATGATTTGAAAAAGTTGATTTCAATTAATTTTAATCCTTTGGAATTTTATAATCTACAAAGATTTTTTAACTAGATAGACAAATGTATATACAAGCCTTAATTAAAAGATTTCAAAAATAAAACATGCTTGTTTTTAAATTCAAAATCAGAATATAACACTAATATCTATTTAGATCTTTTTAACTATTTATTTTATAATGATATTTTATTTTACATTCAAATTATTTAATCTTTTACTATGATTATTTTATTCCAGGAAATGCAGAAAAATATCTACAAAATTTTTGTCTGTGTTCATTTCCATGCTTCCTTTCAACTTTATATATATATATATATTTGTGCACACACAGTATATTAATCACATTGTCACAATCAAAGCTTAAGCAAACCAATTAAATAAAAACCTATTATCAAGTTATATCAACAGATAATAAATGAATTCTTCTTTTATTATTATTTATTATCTACTGAAATTGCTTTGACAACAGACTGTTGAATTTTATAGGTTTATTTAAGATTTGACTGTTGTGATGTGATTTATATATGATAATCAAGTAGCTATTAGCATTTATAGATTTAACATATATTACCCATCATCAGCTTCTGAGGGCAATGCTCTATCATTGTAGCCACATCACTTTATTTTTAGCAATTCATTTCATATCTGCATTTGAAAAATATTCCCTTTCACTAGCCACCTTTTTAAGATAGGATATTCTTGGTCTGTCTCTCAATTTTCTTTCTAAAATCTTGTCTTCCAAAATATTTTATAAAAATCTATCATATCTAAAATATGTTCTGAAAACTTAATCTTTCTCATTTTTATCATATTCAGTAGTTATTATTTTATTCCAAGTTCTGTAAATATGTGATTATTAGTCTTCTTTTCCATCCTACTCATCTTAGTTAATCTCAAAAAACACATTAACATTTACTTCCAATATTTTTCCATTTTTGGTTTTCCAAGAACCATGTCTCACAACCATATTTCAGTATACTCCAAATGAAGATTTTTAACAAATTTCATTTTATTTATTGTATTAATATTTTTATTTAGTAGTAAAAATAATTGTTATGTGTGTTTTTCTAATATTATTCTTTTTTAAATCTCTACGATTATTGCCAACACAAATCATACCAGTTAACAAAATTCCTTAACTTGTTCTAAGTGTATTATTATTTATTCACACATCAATGAGTCTTATCGTTTGTTTATCAACCACTATCACCCTTTGTCTTATTAACATTTATTTTTAATTTAAAAAACACAATAAGCATATTCATTATCTTTTCTTTTTCTGAATCCACAATTTATGCTATATCATTTGTATAATAAATTAATGAATAGGCCTACTACTAATTTAATTCCTTTAGTTTTCTTTTTTATAATCCTTATTATGTTCTCAATAAATAAATAAATAGGATGACAATGGATAACCTTACTTCACACCTCTTATGTTAGCATTTGTTTTATAAATATTTACAATCATTTTCATATTTTGACATTTACATTGTTCGTTATTTTAAACAACAACTTCCAATACACTTTGTGAAAAACCTCTAAATCAATAAAAGCCAAATAATATTTCCCATTCCATTTCCAACCTTTTTTTGCAAAATACTTTTTATGACATTATTGCTTTTCTGATTTCTTTTTCAGGAGTAAAACCATATCAATCTTCATCCAAATTCTCATCTATCTTCTTTTGTGTTCCATTTTGAACTATTATGAGTAAAATCTTTGAATAGTGAGATAATAGAGCTATTTATTGTTCTGTTATTTGAACAATGTTTTGTATTTCATATTTTTTTGAAAGGAAATAGTTTTTGTAGTCATAAAAGTTGATGGAGTTATACCTTTTTCATATCATCCTGTTATCGCATCAAATAATATATTTTTAATGATGTCACTACAATTTTTTAAAAATTTAACTGGAATACCATCTATAGCAGATGCTTTAATATTTTTTATCTTAGTAACTGTGTAATGAAATTATTCTTTTGTTATAAATCTGTTCTAATCTTCATTAACCACATTTTTATACTCTATATAATCTCTCATATTTATTATTTATTCTTCCTTAAAAAAATCATCAACATACTCTTTTCAGTAATCATACATTTTTCTGTTCTCAAAAGTATATTTCCTTTCTTATTCTTATCAGATATTACTAAATGTTCTTCTTTTATAATTCAATATATTTTTATATACCTGTTTAATCTTGTCAACACGTATGCTGTTTTTAATTTTTTTCAGTCCTTATATTCATCCGTTTTGTTGTTATAAAAATTTTAACTGTTTTTTATTGATCATAATCTTTATATCTAACTTTATTCCTTTTTAAAATTAAACCTACTATCTTTTAACTAATCCATGATTGGCTAAACAAAAAGATGAAAATCTTTATATAAGTCACCACTATTTAATGATCTTTTCCAAATCCCATAGAAACACAGTGAAAGTAAAAGCATTCTTACCAGACTTACTCTCACGTGATAAAAGTCTGAGCAAATTTTCTACTTTGTTTTACTCTCTGACTGAGAATTAGGAACAACTTAATATCCAATAATTGATTAACATTTAATGGTTATTCAGGTTGTCTATGGAGCAGATATCTGAAACGAAAATCTTAAGTCTTATTGCAATTTTAAAAAAAGTCATTTTTTTACTGGACAGAATTTGAATTTATACCATAAAGATAGCAATAGATGCACGACCACTGACTGCATCATGAGACCATTCGTAGTATTATTTAATAAATAGTGCATTATTTGCACCATCATAAAATGACATAAAATCTAAGATTGTATGGAATTTTACAAACCTAAGACAAATTCATATTTTGTGTGCGTATATATAGATATAAAACATGATAAATTTCTTAAACAGCTATTTTCTGATGAAAAATTAAAAGCAGGTGTGTAGACAAGTAATTGTATTTATAATATGTAGTTTCTTTAGTGATATTTTAATATATTTCTTATTGTTTGCTTATATAAATACACGTAATATCGAGTTAAATATTTTATTGTATTTAATTAAACAAAACTAGCTTAAGAATTATAATAAATAAAAAGTCTTTTTTTAAAAAAAGGAAATTAAAGAAACGTATTTTATAGATATATTAAAAAATTTAATGAATAAATACTTGATCTGAATGCTACTTACGCGTATTATTGAAAGTTCTGCAAAATCACGTGAGATTTACATTTTATTTATTAAAAAAACTATACATGGTATTGCAAACGATGAATAAGTTAGCTGTAGCTCAATATTTATTCACATATCTAATACTGTTAGGATAAGAATTGTTCAACTAACTCTAGTATCAATCTGTTACATGCAAATGGCAGAAGGAAGAATGCACATGGCGAATGTCCATGAATATGAAAGCTATGCTAATTTGTTTACTATGTCATCTACACATAATGAGTTCTTAAACATCCAGAATCTCAATATAAAAATAAAGTCTTGAATTACTTATTTACATCAGTATATATATATATATATGTGTGTACGTGCGCGTGTGAAGACCTTTATTATATTGTGATAACAGATCCTCTTGCCATTTTTATGATTTGGATTTAAACCTATCCAGGTAAAATATGATTATTTTTTTTAGATTGCAGTAATATTTAAGATTTTTCCTTTATTGAGCCAGACTAAATCCAATCTAACTTACTATTTAATAATGGTTGGTATATGGATATTTTTTTTAGCTAGATCATTAAAATACCCGAATTCTCATCCCCTAGAAATTGTCAAGCTAGCAGTGCTTTTTTCTTCCTTGATATTCTACCAAGATGTGCAAGAAAGGTCGTTTTGCTCTTCAGCGAGATATTTAAAAGTTGTTTTGCCTTACTTTTTACATATATATATATATATTTTGGTCAAGTAGATTCATAAAAGAAGCTATCATAATTAGCATAAGACTCCCATAAATCAATAATATGTAAACCCATGGGCGCATGATAACATTAGTTAATGTAAAAGCCGATGAAATTATAAAACAAATGTACGAAGTAATATTTTAAATCGATCACACACATATTTATATATATATTATTGACTCTATAAATGTTTATATTTATACAGTATTGTTTTAATACTTTGCTTTTATTTTTTATAAAGACATAATCAAAATTTCCATACCAATATTGATTTATAAAATAGATCTTGCATGAAAATGTACTTCAAAGTTCAAAAGGTGAAAGATAGGAAATTAAAAAAAATATGCAGAACTTTTTTTTCCAATAAAAGTTGAAGTTTTTGTTATACACATTTATAAAAGATTTTATTATTAATGAAATTTTATAAAATAGTTATATTAGAAAACCTGCAGAGAAGTGGAACAGCTTTAATTTAAACTTTTTTTCTCCATAGTTTATATATATATTTAAACAATAAATCTCATTTTGATCAAATTTAAATCACATGATAATAGCCCAATTTTATTCACAGTATGAATCTTTATTCTGTTGCCAAGGCAACTTTTATAAGTAAAATATAAATTCTGCCTTTCACTCTGTCTATAATATAAACAAGTTGACACTTGAAGTGTAAGAGATTGGAATTTTTATAGTGAAGAAATTTAAATAAACCACACTAAACAGGCAAATATAATTTTGTCTGTTTAATAGTCATTTGACCAACAGCATATCTTCAGCACATCTGAGCATTCTGATAGAATTGTTTTTGCTTTCCCCTTTTTTTCATTATTTTGCAGCTATTTATAAAGTTATTTACTGGATCACATTTATTTAATGGCTGAAATTGGAACTAAAATTATTAGTTAAAAAAATCCTGAAGATGGCAGTATCGTATGAACATTAGATATTCAAATGAAATTGATGAGACCAATAATTGGAAGATTTTTTATTCTTAAGTTTTGAGGGTGACTCTTTTTTTTCATCATTTTGGGAAAAAATTGTAATTGCAGTAATTCAATTACACATTTTTGCTTATTTATGCAATATTCTTGCAAAATATTTATTTTAAATTAAAATAAAATGTGTGATTTCAATTAATTTTATTTGCAAATGCATTTAAGATTTCAAGATAAATAAAATCTTAATTTACAGTAAAGCAGAGATGATTTATTCACTGAAAAGAAATATTTTCATAAAAACCATCGCTGAAATTTTTTGGTAAAAATTTGATAATAATAAGTTTACATATTAAAACATTCTAATTTTAAAAATGAAGTTCAAATAAGAAGAAATTTATTCACTTTGTTGTTTAATTTCATTTGGCAGAAAAAGGGCATTGTTCATATTATGGATTTCACTTTAGTGTATTTTTTTTCTATTTGCAAACTTTAAATATTATCTTTTATAATGTTTTTCATTTATAAATTTAAATTTTGAATGAAAAGATGAAAACAGTATGATATAGAATAAAGATTTAATTGTAAAAATAAAATATTGCAAATATAACTGAAACTGCTACTAAAGTTTTCAAACAAGAAAAAGGGGAGTTAGAAAAACTTAATGGAATTTACTTAAACACCTAAGAATATAAAAATCTCAATCTGTTACAGTCCAAACTTTCTTGTCATATTTTATTTATGGAGATTTCATGACAACAGATTGAAGATTTATGATGTAGGTAAGTTTGGTTTGTTATCATAATATATATTAACACATTAATTAAATTATAAGGGCTAAGAACATTAAGCAAGCAATGCTTAAAAATAACAGTTTTTATTTAAAGAAATTAAGTAAGCCTGAGAAAGCTTGTAAATCCTTTATGATCATAGGCTTTGTGGCATTTTTATGGCTACTTTCTTTGGATTATGATATTTTCCCTTTTGAGTAATAACATGGCCTAACATTCCTAGCACTTATAATTTAATTACAATTGTATAACAAAAGTTAAACAAGGTATATAGAATTAACATATTAAAAAAATGTCTGTATGGAAGCACAGAAAATGCTAAATATGAAATTAATTTGAATAAAACAATATATGGAAGTGGTTCATTAAATAGAAAGACAATTGATAGCAGTAGAATCAGTAAATTCTTGAATAAAATCTAGGATTAATTATCCCACATATCAAAACCAAATAATCAGAAATCACTAGGCACTAGATGTCTAACTGGTTTTCCGCAGTATATAATTATGTAAGCATGACACCAGAGTAGCAACTATAAAACAGTCATTTACTTTTTTTTTTTACATAACACTTGATAGAATTATTGAACTTAGAAATATAATGGGAGAATGTAGTTAAACAAAAAATTAAAATACATTTGCAAATAATAATAAAAAAAGTCATTCAAACCAGTACTTGTTTCTGATATAAATCAGGCTTAATAAATTCAAAGAAGACATCCAAATCTTTTTTTGGAAAACTAAATTTATTTTATGAAAAAACGGTTCAATTCATGATAATGACAATGAATAAATTACAAAAATTTAAATAGAATATATATGTTTGATACATCATGAAACTCTTACTCATGAGTGTGAGACTTGGAATAAGTCAAATTTCATGAGACTTTTTGCTTTTCTGCTTTCCCACTTATCACACTTTTCTCTTGGTGTTTTATTTCTGATTTTATTGTGCATGAACCAGCATTCAGCACTGCTTAAATTACTGATCACTAAACAGTGATGACACATACTTTCATTAAATTCAATTATGCAAGCATTAATTTATCTTTGAAAACTAGATAGCAATGCCAATGAATTCCATATACAATACTTTGCTAACAGGCCTTTAAAAAGCTGCTAGGGGTTTATTCACTTATACTATTAAGCAATTGTTCTGAAAATTTTAAGATCATGGATCTTAGAGTGATCAAGATTATTATATTGGTTTGAAAACATTAGACTGATATAGTTGGATAAAAAGTTAATTTGATTTCAAAATATTAGAATTTTTTAATACTTTGATTAATCTTATATATATATATATATCATAATAAAAACAATAAATATAATGGTAATAAGCTATTATAAACAGTCCTTCAATCTGTAGAAATACTTGGGGTTAATTTCTTAAACATGCCTCAACTGCTATTAAATTAAAAAAAAAAATCAATAACAAAGTGGAAGCAAACGTCATTAATTCAAATCCCATGAATCCCATATTTTAATGTTATCAACTTATCTATTTATTAAATGCATTTTATTCTTATTTATAAAAATTGCTTCCTTAATTTTTCTTTTATTATGGTTTCTCTCTTCATGAAGAAGTTTCACACTTTCAAAATCAAATTTAAATTTATATTTACATATTTTTTCATAATCAAAAAAAACTAAAGCAGTCATTACATTACCATTATTCATACTTTTTTACATGCTTATATAACAATTCCTGCTTCCTTAATCTCATTTCAATACTGCACCATATAAACTCACAAAAAATTTGATATACAATATTATTTTTCTGCTTGACAGGTATGACATCTTTAGAATTATTCACTAATTTATTAACATTGTTTGGAACATAGAATGAAACATTAAACACTGTTCTTATATATATCCTTAAAAAATTTCACTTGTGGATTTGAAATAAATAGAATATATATCCATTATTTACTATCAATCTTCATTTCCTTTAAACCATGATAACTCTTTTTAAATTGACATAAAGCATTGTTTATTTGTTCCATTTTATGACCAACATTAAGAAATTCCTTGGAAATATCTTAATATTTTTCAGTTTATTACTTTGGTAACAACATAATTTTTTATTATAAAACAAAAAAGATCTAAAACTTATCATCTTATGCATAATTGGTACTTTTGATTTACAATTTATATATCCCCCTTTTTGCAATGGCTTGATTATTAATTTATAGTTTAATATATTGTTATCTCTTGTAATAATTAAATCCAAATATTTAATACTTTTGTCCTGTTCCTTTTCAGTAGTCCATTTCATGTCATTCAAATTATTTAATTCCTCTATAAGCAAATTTATAGTATTAGTATTTTCACAAACAAAAACATCCACATACCTTTTGTAAATTTTAATATATTTAAAAGAGCACATATTTAAAATACCACTCTCATATGTAGACAAAAGAAAACTTGCAAACTTGTGCAACTACAGGCAGACCCATGGCCAATCTTTAGACATTTTATAATATTGACCTTTAAAAGAAGCAACAATGTTATCATCAAATTTTTTTAAAAAATCAACAATAAACTTTATCACATATTTGCAAGCACTTTACTTTTTAATATATGTTCAATTATTTTTATGGAATCTATTCTATCAATAGAACTATACATTTCTGTTACATCTAATGAAGCTATAACATCATTCTCATTAATCACTAAATTTTTAATCCTATTTACAAAGTCAAAAGATGAAGCAATAGTATTTTCCCCAAATCCTAAAAATTCTTGTAAAAGCTTACCAATATGTTAAGAAGTCTGGTACATGAATGAACCACTAAAATCTATCATAATTCACAAATGATTACCTTTTTTATGTAACTTTATATTCTCAAAAATACGAGGACATAGAATTACTTAAAGCCTTATTTTTAGCACTTTTTAAAATATTGTTAATAATTTTTATGCTTTGATCATCCATACTATATTCTTCAATTAAAAAGAAACCAAGTTTCTCCAATTGCACTTTAA
The DNA here is from genome assembly GCA_028023455.1 of Epiperipatus broadwayi. Taxonomy (NCBI): domain Eukaryota; kingdom Metazoa; phylum Onychophora; class Udeonychophora; order Euonychophora; family Peripatidae; genus Epiperipatus; species Epiperipatus broadwayi. Next base: position 10,111,877 of record JAQFVV010012421.1, read on the forward strand.
CTTTATCAATATATTAGCATTTCATCATTTTAAACACATTCGTAGCTCTTTATCATCTTTCAAACAAATAATATTATCATTCTTCAGCCTCTATTTAAATTCTGAAATAGTGAATTTCCATGAATTATCATAAGGCATTGCATTAAATTTATTACAATTAATTTTTTTGATAATATTATCAGCAATATGATTATCCCCAGGAATCCTTTCAAATAAATTTTGAACAGCTGCAATTAGTTCCAGATTATAATCATTCCAATTACCACCACTTATAATTTGGAACTAATTGCAGCTGTTCAAAATTCATTTGAAATGATTCCTGATGATAACCATATTGCTGATGATATTATCAAAAAAAATTAATTGTAATAAATTTATTGTGATGCCTTATGATAAATCATGGAATTGGTTATTTCAGAATTTAATCAGAGGCTGAGGAGTGATTTTTTTGAAAAAAAATAAAAGGCTACAAACGTGTTTAATGATGAAATGTCAATATATTGATAAAGTTAAAGTGCAAATGGAGAAACATGGTTTCTTTTTGAATGAAGAATATAATATGGATAATAAAAGAATAATTTTTTTAACAATATTTAAAAAAGTGCTAAAATTAAGGCTTTAAATAATAATGCATACTATATTATATATCCTTCCTGTGCTGCATGCCCTTCTATTTTTGCAAATATAAAATTACATAAAGAAGGCAATCCTTTGTAAATTATGATAAATTTTGGTGGTTCATTTATGTATTAGACTAGATTCACCTATATATCCACTGCCACACCTACATATATATTTATAAATGACACAATTTTTATTTATAAATGAGGTTTTATCTTTGGAAAAAAGAACTAAAGAACACTTGCTATTATGAAAATGTGTTCAGAAATCGAAACAAAATTGCATAGTAGATAATAATATTTCAGCATCTGTTTTTTACAACCATAATAAATCATGTATTTATGGTTTTGACTTCAATTTTAACAGTGTAAAAATATTGCAAATTGAAAAAAATAACAATAAAAGAAAAATAAAGGAAGCTATGCTAATATACAAATATAAACATGACTTAATTAACAGGCAAGCAGCAAACTTTAAGATCATGGAATTGTGGGAAAGTTAGCATTTCAAAGCTTTAGTTGACACATATTACTGGATAATCGAAAGAGCTCCTAAGTGGAATTGGTGATTTTTTATATAAACCTAAAAACAGAATCTTTTTGGAACACCAAGGTGTATATAAAAATTCCATGTTTGCAGTGCTCAAGAAGCTGTGTAGGTCAGACTAATAGATGAATAAATGTCAGAATTAAGGAACATAGAAATGCTTTTAATCAAAAAATTAACACATCAGTTTTTACTTCCCATTTTTTAGAAATTGGTCACAAACCTGATTTTGACAATACAAAAATACTTGCTAATTTGGAAAGATATGATTTAAGAACCATGAGATAGTCAATTGAAATATTAAAGAGACCTACTGGTTTAAATAGGGCTGGTGAAGCACAATGTATTCCAGCTATGTGGAAACCTCTCATTTTATCTAATATTAACTTAAAATTAATAGGTGAAAAACTAAGGGAAATAAACATTTTGATAAGCCTCATATTATGAATGCTGAACTACTTCAAGTTGAATCTCATTTCTCATCTCACACTGAGTCATGTTATTGTTTGAGATCTAGCGATTTTTCTTTCAAAAGTTAACCTTGATAATGGTGGTTACTAGTCCATTGAAATATCGATTGTAATGCAAAATAATATATGGTTTTATCCCAAAAATAATAATTTATATATATATATAGAGAGAGAGTACACAATTTCTTACCTGATGAAGTCCAACATATCAAAACTAATTTGGGGATATAGATTGCACTATCATTGGCCATAATTTTCCATTTATGACTATAAGAATGTCTTCAAAGTCAATTGACTAATTAATCACACACACACACACACACACACATATACATATATATATATATATACACATATATATATATATATAGACAACTGATATAAAGTATATTTTGTGCTATAAGATCAGATTCTAAGTGTTTTATTTGGTTCAAGAATATATTTTGTTTGTACATATATAAGTTATCAATGGTGGCTGGTTCATAAGCACTATGGCTTTGCAGCATCCCCAGAACAGAATACGAAAATTAATTATTAAATTTGTGCTTAAATATATGAATAATGTAACAATCATTCAATGTTTTGCATAATTATTAAATGAATATAACTAATTAAACCATTTTTAAAAAGAATTATTTTACTATTACTTGAGATTCTATTCAAAGATTCTGCTTATTATAATAGTGTCAGAAATGTCATATTCGATGAATTTCATCAAATTCCACTGAGATTCATTATTCTTACCAATGTGCAAAACTAGTTCCATGGGAGATGCTTGCTGTAGCAGTTTCAGTAGTGACACGAGAGTGATATGTTTATCTATTCTAATTTCTCTTCAGAATGAATAACTTTTTATTGTTTTCATTTATGATGAACAATAAAATATTGTTTTTTTTCTTGCATATAAATATTTATTACTGAAAAATATAACAAAATAATAAAAAAAAGTATTTCAAATATTTATCATGATGAGTGTTCATCATCATCATTGTCAAAGCAGGAGGAAAGTCTCTCCAAGGTCAATCCATCCTCTCCAATCTCTAGCCTCTCTTCTCTACATCACCACACACACTTCTTTATTTCATCCATCCATTTCACATGTAGTTTCTATCTGGGTCTTTTATAATCTTTTGGAATCCAGTTTAAGATTTCAACTATCCATCTATTATCATCTCTTCTAAAAATATGTCCATTCCAACTCCTTTTCAGTCTCTTAATTCTTTCACTGATGCCAGAAACAATTGTTTGTTTTCTCACCCATGTTTTGCATTTTTGATCTCTTTTTGTTACTCCTAATATGCATCTCTCCATACTTCTTTGAGTGGTCTGAAGTCTCTGTATTGCTCTTTTCTTAAGTGTCCAGTCTCTGATCCATAAGACAGAACTGTTAAAATTCATTTATTAAAAACTTTCCTTTTCAAACAAAGTATATTTTCTTTTAATATTGTTATTTCTACTAAAAGCACTCCAACAAAGTTTAATTTTATGATTAATTTTTTCCATTATGTTTCCATCTATAGTAATAATCTGACCAAGATATTTGTAGTTGTTAATTTCTTCTAACTCATTATTATCAATCTTTTCATCTTTTGAGCAAATCCATGGAAGGTTGCTTTAGTCTTTTTAATGTTTACCTTTAGTTCTACTTTTCCACTTTCATCTGATAACTTTTGCAACATTTCCTGAAGCTAGTGTTGAATATATATATAAAAATTACATTTTCCCAATAGACATTTTATGAAAAAAGTCGATCTATTTCAGATGTTATTATTTGACAAACAGCATTTAGTAAAAATAAAAAAAAATATTAGATCTTTTAACAATGATTGGTATGGAAAAATAAAATGGTTGTGTAGTTGCTACATTAGAAATAGTCTGTTTTGTTTTCTTTGCTTGCTTTTTGGCAGTGGTACTGTAACAAAGCACTCCTGCTTAAAAATTTCACAGACACCACGGTGTAAGTTACAACCTTAAATAGCTACACACATGCCAAAAGCATCACCAGCTTCATGCATCATTCACCAGATTATTTGATAGTCTACTGATGAAAAATATAATTTTTTCTTACCCTTGCCAAAAATAGCTAAATATTTTTATGCTTATTATACTGGATGCAGAAAAGAATTGGATATAAGATGACTATAAAAATGTATGTAAACATTGAAAATATATATATATATTCACAGACTATAAAAAGAAACCTCTATGTTAAAGTGCTGCTAAACAACGATGCAATAAATTATTTGTAATCATTCAATATGTGTGTAGGTGCGCACTTAAAGTTACACAATATATTAAAAGTTGAAGTAAAATTATGAAGTTCAATTAAAAAAAAAGTTAATTTATTTTAACATTTCAAATTTTAATAATAGTTTAAAACCTAATAAAACAAATTACATATTATAACGATTCAAATTAAATTAAGTACGAGTGGTAGTAATTAATCTAATACAAGAAATCTCAAGTTGATCATAAATAACATTGTTTCAGAATTTCATTAATACACGTCTTCTTTCTTGCATTTTAATAACTGATTTATAAGCAAAGCAATATGTACAAAATTTCAAAATAAAGAAATAAAAATCAAATTCAATAACATTGAAGTATCACTTTTTTTTTTAAAAAAAAAAGGTTTCTAATAAAATTTTAAAATTGGCGAACAAGAATCAATATGAATATTTCAAAAGGTGATTTTGTTATATTTGTAACGATTCACTTCATATTTAGTTACAGCTATTTAATCAATATATATATATTTAAATATAGGGATACTTTATATCCCGGGCTTTAGATGTAATTATAGGGGATTTGAACCCAGAATTTCAAGCTCTCTATTCAATCTATCTCAACTATACGACTGTTGAGAGCTGGTTAAGCATGAAATATATATATTGGAGATCATTTATCTTTTCATATGTGTGTGGTTATGTGTATCGGGAGTGCGAGATAGATTGAATAGATGAAGGGATCTTGAACGTCTCGGTTTAAATCCCCTATAATGATATATATATATATATATATATATATATATATAAAAAAATATATATATATATATATATATATATAAAAAAAGATACAATACTAATAATCTATCGGATGATATTTGACATCTCCTTTAATTCAGAAAATTATGAGGGCATTTTAAAAGTTTTATGATTTCCAGACTTTTATTTTAGCATGGGCTATGATTTCTCTTACATTTATGTTTGAATTAGAATACAAATATTTTAGAAATAACTAAGTTGAGAGTCTTGCAGAGCAGTGGTGCTGCATCAGCCTTACTCTGCCCTTAACCTAAGTTCAAATTTAGACCAGATAACACTTGAAAAAATTGAAAGCAGGTTTAGAATTTTTTATCAAATAGCTGAACCATATCCAATTCAGTTAACTATTCAATATTGATTCAACTATCCTTAGCTAGAATGTAAAAGAAGAATGAAAAAACCATCTCAAATCTTCACTACCTGACAGCTGGCACATCTAATGAGTGATACTTGTGCCTTATTAAGGAGGAACTTTTAGATAGTTTTTGCCTTGCAGTTGTCTATTTGAAGGCTGTTTTAGCATTTTCATACATTAAACAAATCATACACATATATACAGTTTAATAAATGTCTAAATTTTTTATTTTCCCATTTTAAATTTCTCTAACAACCGTATTCAATTCATAATTTTAGTTTGTTTGCTAAAAACAGTAATTGAAAAATTTAATCATTATATTTTTTACACTTTATTGAAAATGATTGTATCACAAATAATAATAAAAAATGTCACAATGTACAAAAAACTTGATAAATTAGTATTTTTTGATTGCTTATGATCTCTCCTTAATTATTGTTCCTTCTTTTTTTTATTTCAAATTGAACAGAAAAAAGATATCTTGTTTTACAGCCAATTATGTAAGAATTTGACTTATTTTATTGTATAGAAATATCTATTCATAATCATGTGACAGACTGTTCACATGACAGATTGCTTACTTTTAGGCATGAGCTCAAAACTATTAGTTGCTACTTAAAAAAACAAACCAATTTTTTACACTATATTGCAATATTTCAAATAATAAACATATCCTCATTAGGTGGTGCTGGAGATTTGAATACTTATAATCATACTAGAATAGCAATATAACTTTGATTATTTTATTTTATGGTGTGAATTTTATAAAAACACAATCATACAATCTGACAGGCATTAACTAATAATTTATAATATTTAGACGATGTGGAAAGGCTACAAATGGAAGGAATTGTCTCTATCTTTATAGTATATGTGTTTAATAATATTGAGAAACTAGTTTGGTTATGACATTTCATTTAAGATGGTGTATTTACAAATTTATACAGTAAACTATATACATTACTATTTTAGCAAGATTCAAGTGACCAAATTTTGGAAATCCTGAAAAGAGTACATTTATATTAATTAAGTTGTGTAAGAGATTAAAAATTTCTTGGAAATCTGTCATCATTCCCTCATAAAAGAGCAATGAGGAAGAATATTTTCTAGATGGTAGAATTTGGGAAATATTCCATTCTTGTTTTAATTTTTAGCTGAGAGTAGCTAAATATGTATTTATTGATTAGTATTATGAAATATAGCTGGGTTATCTATGAACCAAACATCAAAAAATAAAATTACTAAGCCTTGTTGAAACTTAAAAAAACTATTCAGATTTTATCAAATATGATTCAACCGTAGATTATGACCATGGTATATAATTATACTATCATTAAACAATAATCCCTTGTATATATATATATATATATATATATATATATATATATATATATATATATATATATATATATATATATATATATCCCAAAAAAAAAAAAAAAAAAAAAAACCACCAAAATATACACCACCTACTTATCAAACAACCCAAAAAAAAAAAACCAAACCATTCTAAACACCCAAACCCCACACCACCCCAACCACACTCCCCCCTCCAAACAACCCACCACTCACCCAAACCTAAATTATATACTCATCATCTATCTCCACTCAAATTATTTAAAATTTCATATATATATAATAAAACTATCAAAGGGTTAATGAAAAAACTGGCTTGAACTCAGGGACTGTCAGTTAGTAGTAATTGATAATATTTTGGTAATATCAGAAGTTAAAGGTTATTTATATTTACATGGATATCTTCTCATTTCTATTCTTTATTATAATAACAATCCATGGAAATATTTAATTCAATATATATCACAAACTTTCTTAAAATAAGAAAAATGACACTATTATAATTTTTAATCATTTTTAAAATTTTATTTTAGTATTGATAATATAGCCTCTGATAAATCAAAGTTAATTTGAATTTTACTTAAGATTCATCTGCCTTTTTTTTTTTTATCACATAATAAATCATAGTAGATAAAATCATATAACTCATTGGAAAAATGATAAACTTTTAAAGATTTCACACAATTTTTATCACTTTTTTTGAAATATAATATAGATAATGATTTGAACAATTTACCAAATATTTTTACTCCTAAGGTTTTGAAAAGAAGTATGGAATTCTTATAAAGAACACTACTTTTTTTAGTTGTTAAAATTAATTCTGCTGCATTTTCATCAAAGCTTATTAGTGCAATTAATTATTTATATGAGGGTAAGTCATAGACCTAAAAGATTCACTTAATGTAAAGAATCTAACATAGGAATATTACATAAACTTTTACTATCTAATAACTTTTAAAAATATTTATTCTACATTTTTACATATTACATTACCATAAGATCTGAAACCATTTAAGAATAATATCATTAGTAAGAAGTCTTCAAATCTTTTTTTTCATGTCAAAAGTATGTGGAAAATTGAAAAACTGACACAAATTCTTATTTAGTATTTTGACATGAGAAGTTTTATATCTTATTATTTACAAAGCAAATAATATTTAACTTTAGTTTAATTAAACTATGAATATGAATAAAATTAAAATACAAATTTGAACAAAAGATAATTGCAAGCTTGTAGTTTGACTTTACAATTTCTTCTTTTTTTAATCTTTTATATTGGAAAGACTGTTGATGAAAGGCAGATTTTAATGTTTTAAATGAAGTTCACATTGAAAGATGGTTGATTGGGCTTCTAATGGATATTTATTAATTAATTAACTCACCATTCATAGTTTTGAAATATTTGACCATTGTACTTAAATTTTCATTGACATCTAGAATGTTTATTTCCTTTTCCTGCATTTTCATTGCTTACTTTAAGTTTAGTAACAATTTCCATTTACTAAATCTAATTAGAAAATATGATGTAAATCAATGTCTGTCAAACATTTTTTTTGTTGTGAACGAGTGAAAAATGAGATGTTTTTCATTGGCCTGTCAATAATATATATATTGAACCTTACATAAGTACATTATATATATATATGATCACCTAAATTTTCTTCTTACATGAATTTTTTAGCATAATTTTGAAATAACATGAATTATTATATATATATATTTTTCTACATAAGTTATTTTAAAATAACATAATTAGTAAAAAAATGGTACTTTGGAATTATAGCTGCTGTAATGTATTCATGATTGAAATGAAAAAATGATATTGTCCGGAAGGCTTAAAAAATCATCTTACATTTTCAACGTAACTGTTAGATTGTCTTAAGTTATTAAACATTTTTTAAAATTCTAAATAATTTCATGTAATATAAATTTTTTTTATTTTCATTTTTAGAAGATTGTAAATGTTTTTAATTTGGTGTTTATTTACAGATTTGTTTTTGAGATCCAGTCTTCATAATTATGTCATAAAAGTAAAAAAAAATATGCATGCTATTATCATCTATTTTTGTTTTAAAGTTTCATTTCTTATTTCCCATTATTTTAAAATCAAAAATCCTTTTTTTGCCAATATTCCTGAAAATGAGGAAATGTTTTTGCTTGCATTATAAATACAGGGGATTTGAACAGAGATTTTCAAGCACCCTTCAACTATCCACACTATCACATATCACTGAAACACATGATGATACACATGTAAAAAAGATAAACAATCATCAATATGCATATTTCATGCTGAACCAGCACTTATCAGTTGGTCCATATTATCATCTCCCATTTATATATATATAAGCAGTGCTCAGTTTATATTGTTCATACTTTATTGGACAGGCTTCAATTTACTCCAACCTCCAACTTTTCAGCCATGCATACCATTGAAAATCTGATGATGGATTGCCCAAATATCAAGCTGATGCCAATATTATTGTTTGCATTGTAACATTTTTGATATTTTAAAATCAAAAATGCCTTTCCCCACAATATTCCTAAAAATGAGGAAATTTCTTAGTTTGCATTGTAACGTTTCTGACATTTATTTTGAAAAGGAAGTATTTTTTTTTTTTGGCAATGATGTTTTGTTTGTATTTTGACATTTGATTTTTTTTTTAAAAAAATTCTTGTTGGTATTGATGTTAAAATAATGTAATTTTGTTTAAATTTAATTTATTAATTTTCCCAAAAATCAATAAATGTCAAGTTATACATTGCAAGTTTTAAATAACATTTGTCTAAATCGCATGTTGTTATTAAATTAGTAATAATTGAAATGTTGTTAGTCTTTCACATGCGCCTACCATTGTCTCTCAGACAGCTGTTTAAAATCTGATTGGCTGTCTGAGAGACAACAGTAGGCACATGTGAAAGACTAGCAACCTTTCAATTATTACTAACTGCAAGTTTTAGTAATATCAATGATTATTCCAATCATGCACAAATGTATGCATTTATTGTCAGAAAGTAACTGCAAATAAAATCTTGGATATTTTTCTATATTATGGGCAAGCAAGATGGCACCCATATTTTTGATAATTGTGCGGTTACAGGGCATACAATTTTTTTTTTGAATGTTTTAGTTGTTAAATTAAAAATAAAATTAATAAGTTAAATGAAATAAAAGTCATAAATTCCAATAAGTTACATTAGTAATCTTTATTTCAATTTTTTTATACATTTATAACATAAAAATTATGTTATGATCTGAACCTTAATGTTTTCTGTGGTGTGTATAGAGAAAACAATGAGTGCTTCATCGCAAGTGTTATCACTTTCAAGTTTTTTTCATTTTTCCAATGAAATTTATGTTTCTATAACTCATTTTATATTTATGTGCAATGTGTATGGAATAAAATTTTATAGCATGCAAAAAATATAACATATTTTTCATATAGTTTATTTAATTATTTTCATTGATTTTTTTAGGACCAGAACCAATCTTCTTATTTTCCAAATATACAATGTATTTTTTACATGAATTTCTTTTACCCATAATTTTTGGAAACCAATCTATCATGTAAAAAGAGAATTATGTGTATATCACCATCATTTTCAATTGCAATCAAATGTAGAATGAAAGTTTCTTTGTGTTTATATCAATTTCTTCAATCCATCGCTTTTCTTCTTCTCATTACTTCAACAAACTTCCATTTCTTTTTTATCTATCTCACATGTTGTCTCTTTCTAAATCTTACACAATCTCTAAAGGTCTTACTTAAAACTTCATTTTTTTTATATTATCCTCTCTTCTAGAAATATGTCTATCCTAAGTTTATTTCAGCCTGTCAATTCTTTTAGTAAAAAATAACCAAATGGTTTTATTGCTTATTATTCAATGGTTCTTCAAGTACCAGAAGTGCTAGAACTTAAATGAATCCAAAAATCTTATGTTCCAGAGTTTGATAATCTACCAATGCAGTAAATCAATGAAGTCAGTAGTATGTTTGTTCTCTCATTCATACATTTCATCTTTAATACATCCTTGTTGATACTAACATACATTTCTTCATATGTTATTGTGTGATCTGAAGTCTTTGTGTTGTTTTGTTTAATATCCAAGTTTTATATCCATAAATAAGAACTGGTAAAACATATCTGTGATGTGAGAGTGGTGTAGTGAAAATTAGACTACGGAAATTTTATACATCTATTGAAAACTTTTCTTTGTAAATATATAAACCTATTTCCTTTTAATATTATGTTATTTCTGCCAATAACATTTCATCCAAAAATTTAATTCTATGTTTAATTTTATATATTAGGTTTTTATTCATATTTACTGTCTGATCAAGATATTTGTAGTTGTGAATGACTAATTCATTATTACCAATCTTCATTTTTTTTTATGAAAAGGCATTGATCACTATTTTTTTTTTTTGATATAGAATTTGTCTTCAGTTATGATTATTATTTTCATTTAATAGCTCTTATTTTTTGAAGCATTGAAGCATCATTTGCAAAAATAAACACATCTAAAGAAAGTCTAGATGACTTAAATAAAATCCATTTTATTAGAATTCACAAAATACATATTTTAAAATTGAGGTAATAAATTTTGGAGTTATGCAATCCCCTTTTCTATATCTGTATTAATAATATTAATTTTCTTAGTGTCAACAGCTGATATAATCATTGCTGTTGCATTTTAGTAAATACTTTTCAAAATTTGACAATATTTTTAATTTAATCATTCTAGAAATTGTTATAGAAACAAATGCCTTTTCATAATGTGCAAACTGAATGCGTAATGGCAGCATCTCATACTCATGGATATTTTTATGACTTCTCTCAATAGTTATATTATACCATTTACAATTCTCTTAAACCCTTAAACAATACTATTTTTATAGCAAAACTTTATTCATACAATTTCAACTGTCCTGCAGCTCTGATATTGACTGCAGAACAGTCAAAACTGTAATATTAAAGTTTTGATATAAAACATAGTATTGCTGAAGTGTTTAAAAAAGTTGTAAATGGTATGATATATAAAAGTAGAAATCAATATATAAGAAAAGAAAGAAGAAAATTATATTATTTCTCTCTATAGTTGTATGTGATCTACCATGCTAAAAGCACTTTCAAATTCAGATTGTTCTTTTGATTGATTTGGGTTCACAGTTCTCATAAACAAGTTGTATTGATGTTAGTAAAGATACTATATGAAATGATAAAAGATTTGTAATTTATACATCTTGTTTTTCCCCTTTCTTAAATATTAATATCACTACTACATTATTAAAAACATTGGGTATATCTTTATTATTTAGACTTTTGGTATATATAGCTTTCCAACAGTTTCTCTATTTTTCCAATTTCTTTTTTTAGAATGTCAATAATAATTCCATATTAAGTACATAATTAAATAAATAATATAGATGAGTGCATTGTTAAAGTGCATATTTTTCTTTGCAGGTACATTTTTCTGGTCTAAAGTTATAAAATTTAAAATAATTTTTAATGAACTGATAAAATTTCTTTATGGATTATCACTAGAGTAATACTGATATAAACAATATATTTGTAAACTGTAGGATTTTTGTTTTAGGTAAATATATGTTAAATCCATGAAATATATGAATTAGATCACCGATAGTTGCAATATCTCAAGAATAATATTTTTAAAGAATTTCAGTAAGCAGTGAAGTATATATCTATATGTTAAATGAACTATTTGCTAAAATTCTTTAAAAGAAATGGAGATGAATATTTTTCACTGTCAATTTTTTTTTAATTTTTTTTCTCGTCTTAACAATTCGCATTCAGATCATTTTCTACCACAAGGGTCTAATAAAATATACATTCGGTTAATTTATTATTTACAGATATTGATTTTTGAATGTATTTTAAATGCACAACGTTCCAATTTTGTAATGTAACTAAAATTTTAATTCATTAACCCTTTATAGATTACAGTGAAAAAATATTATTTTTTTATAAACCTTACATCTCTGCAATTATTATAAGAAAACAATTATAGAAGACATATTGGTTTTTAGAATGAAAAATTATTCTTATCATTTGTCTCAGTATTACTACCATTATTAGTAATTTCTTTAATTCATAGATATCAAGTGAGAATTTAAATGTTTTATCTGATTTATCAGCTTTCTGAAAATAAAACTATCCAGTAACAAAAAGTTACATGAATGCACCACCAGATATTATGATAGTCTCAAAATCAACAGAAGTTATATATATCCGCTCTTGTAAATATCTGTTATTGATCCGTGAAAGAGTTTTAGTAGTTAATTGATTTTTTTTAAATTATCATTTTAAAATGTCATTGTTAATATTTAGAAAATTATTTTTTACAGTAGTATTTTTTTTAAAATTTTTACATGAGAAACATTTCTAGGAGCATAATCAATTAAATAGATACCAGATAGCATTACAAAGATCCAATCTAGGTTTTAGTTACAATTATTCATCAGTTGATAGCACTGCTTATATATTCACCTGCAAATCTCTTTATACTTACATTGCAGCATTCAAGAAATGCTAAAGAATAAGACAATTAATCTTTTAAAAAAAGTGGAGCAAGTATATAACAAGAATTGTTAACTACTATAATCATAAAGACTGGAACAAAATACTGGCATTAACAAAACACTAGTCTTGGAGAATAAGAAGAATTTGAATCTAATAATAAGCAGATTAACAAACTAATAAATAGATTAACAAGTGCCTTAGCTATCATATGATAAAAAATTACAATTATAAGAAAATATATTTGCACATAGAATAACTAGGGGAGGGAAGAGTTGTCTTGTAGACGGTGTAAAGAATATATTGTTTAAACCAGTCATTTATTAGAGCGTGAACACAACGGGAAAAATAAGAAATATTGAATTTGTGGAGTAGAATAAATATAAATTAAGGGAATATTAAAAAATGTTTTTTTTTTTGGTGTTTATGTTTGTAATTGATTAATAATAAAGTTATCTTAAAACTTTATTGAAAAAGTATTTTTACGAGTAATTCTCTGCAAAATTCTCATTTCAATCAATGTAGTTAGATAGGTGTAGATAACATGACGTCAGTAGATCATATAGAATATTACCTCAGACCATCTTATCTTTAGAAGTATAATAATTACAAAAATATAATAGAAAATAAATTAGACTTAAAATTTTAGGGATTATTGAAAATATAAAATATCAGAGTGAGATATACATTGCCAACAGTTTTATATAGAAGTGAGAGGAATGAGAAAGGGATAGATGATTGGCTCAGAATTTCCTGATTTTGATATAAAAAAAAGCCATGCTATATAATTAGTGATAATTGAATTATGTGTTAACTAAGATTATATCTATAATTATTTTATCCTTTTATTTACTTAAAGAAAGTTATATTTCTTTAATATTCTTCCTTTGTGTTTTTTTTTTTCAAAAATAACTTTTTTAAAAAAATTTCTAGTTTAAACGGGGGGGGGGGAGATCAACATTTTATGCTTTAGGCTTTTTGTAAAAATCAAATCTCATTATATATATAAATAAATAAATATAGAAAAATATGTCATCTTATAGAAAATAATGATTTTAGAAAACAATCAAAGTAAATCTTTCATGTATACAATCTGACATAAAAGAATAATGTAGTTTACATTATTTTCTGCTTCTATTATTATTAACGGAAATTTATATAATCAATATACTTAAAATTAAAATTTCCTTATATACTCATATTGATTTTAAAAAAAGTTTTCAACCTCTGAAATCAATAATAATTCAGTAATAAGCAAGTTAATAAAACCAGGCCACTGCAGAAAATTTATATTAAATGAGTAATAAAATATTTTTTATCATCATTGATAGAGTAAATTATGAATATTTGGATGTTTATAACATTCTTATAACTATATACAAAAGCCAAAATGAACAGTCACATTATAAAAATATATTTCGCATGTTTCTTAATAAGATAAAAATATATAAATTTGCAATTGCTATGTAAAACAATAGTTTTACATTTTAAACCATTTTCTAGTTTAAAAGGAGAGAATTGAATTTAAACTATGAAAACAAATGCAAAGATAATATAGCAATTGTTTATTTTAATAACATATTTGTAACCCTGTATTATTTTCTTTTACTTTTTTAAAATGATTGTAATAGATATATTAAGCACTTGACTATGCATATTATCATAATAAAGTGAAAGAGTTTTGAGAGGCAAAGCAGTTCAATTTGTGTAAATAACTTCATAAAAGCATTAAGGTGATATTTGTGTAGATTTTGTTACTCATGTTATAATGTTTATTTTATTCTTTAAAAAAAAAAAGACATTGCAAAGGCCAATATGGTTGATCAAATATGGCACCAGACATATTGCTAATATTATTTTATTTTTTTATTTTTTAAAATTGTATTTATATGTATGCAATAAATGACTTATTTTTTGTTTAACACAGAACTGAAGTTTTAAATACTCCAAATATTCTTTGAACATAGTTAAAATGGGTACTTACGTATTAGTCCTGTAACACAGAGCATGTATTAGACATGCTGTACCTTTTCACATATGTATTAATCTACAGGTAACTTTATAATCTTGTGATCTGACCAAAATAATGTGTACACATATCTTATACATGATATTTTCTCAAAAATTTATGAAAATAATGTGTATACAGATCTTTTGTCATAATATTTTCCCAAGATTTACAAGTTATCAGTAGGTTGAATATGGTTGTAAAAAAGGGCAGCATGACTAATTATGCTCCATGTCACAGGACTAATACACACTATAAATAATTTTTAAGCAATTAATACAAGATGCCATTAAACAAAAAAGCCATAAAATCAGTAAATTTCAAAAACTTTGGAGGGTATTTTACCCGAAACATATATGACTTTCACAGGAGAAATATACATTTAATATATATTAAAGGGTTACTTTTTAAGCAATTCCCTGATACATAATTAAAAAAAAAAAGAAATACATGTGGCATTTTCAATAACTATATATATGAAATTTAGATGAAAAAGTATAAAATGTACCAATTTTAATCAGTAAATTACAGAAATCCCCTAAAATACTAATTAAAAAAACATAAAATATATATAAATATTATTTATAAAAAAAGCATAAAATATATATGGCATTTTCAGTAAATATATATAAAATTTAGATGCAAAAGTATAACAATATTAAAGATATCACACATTATTATGATCTGAACAATGACTAAATTACCAAAATTTCTAAAATATTATTCACGAAAACATAAAATGTACACACATATGTTACTTACCATGAAATATATAACAGGAAGTGTTGCAATAAATAAATGCAAGTGGTCTGTTCAATTTTATTAATAGGTCAATCAAATTTTCTGGATAAAATTGAGATTTCAAGTAAAAATTTTACACTTTTTCACTCCAAAATGAATACATGATAGCAGAGAGTATCACTTAAAAGGGATTTTGTTGAAAAATGGAAATAAATATAAGTATTTTTTAAAAAAATCATTAAAAAAACATTTTCCCACAAAATAAAAAAATACTCAACTTTTATTAGTAATTCATATTGGTGATCAATTATTTTTGATTCCATTCATTATGCAAATGAATGCATACTCATTTTATAACACCTGCAGCAAATAAATTGGGACAAATATGAATCCAAATGATGGTGAGATGTTCCCTGTTGTTGCTTATTATGCTATTTTGTGGAACTCCAAAGTCTTTTGATGTTTTGTGTGTGGACATCTGTTTCTGAATTAACAAATGGATGTAACTGGAATTTTTCAATTCTTCATTTTTGTATGCCTTCTAACAATCTGAATATGTGGTAGAACCCTCATTTAAATTTTTCTTGATGGCTTCCATGAGAATTGCTGCTATCCTATCACTAATTCTAATGATAAAATACTCATCAGTCTCTCTGCACAAGCCACTAAATATTCACTGTTCAGGAAAAATCCATCAATTGTTTTTTTTCTTTTGGAAAATAGATTTTCACCTATTTCAATGATTTTGTCAGGCCCTTCAATTTTGGTACTTATATATTACTCTTGTGACATGGAGAATGTATTAGACATGTTGCAACTTTTCACATACATATCAAAATATTCAGGAAAAAAAATTAGATCAGATATACAATAACAAACATGTTTTGATATGACATCAGATAACAACATATCAGGATTTACTTGACCTAATCACAATGTTACACATTTATCATGGATGTGAAAAGATGCCACAGGTCTAATACATTCTGTGTCACAAGACTAATACATGCAAAGTACCTTAAAATGTTAGTAAGATAAAATTTAGAATTGGAATTAGAGGTTAATTTAAAGTAAATTAAATAATTCACTTTCATTTCATATAATAAAAATAATTTTTTTAAATTTTATTTTTATACTATAGTATACATTCCTTCTTTTTGTTATTGTTTTTGTTTAAGCCATACTTATTCGAGTACTTGTTTAACTTCACTAATGCTAATTTCTCTATTTCTTCAGCTACTTCAAATATAAATTAAAATTATACATTTTAAATAATTAAAAATATTATTTGTATACTATAATTACATTTTATTAGCAAAAGGCATCTTATTTCAAAGCTGTTAATAAAATGCTCACAAAAATACAATAAACTCCATTACAGCCTGGTGAACTAACTAATTTTTTTAGTATTAATTTTTTCATTGCAGAGGACAGGCTAAAATATTTTACAATAATAGGTTTCCCTGGGCATAGTGGTTAAGAGATTCCTGACTTTGATAAAAAAGAAGCCATAGCACATCACATAGCTTTTGAAATTAAAAGCCGTTTGATACTATTACTCTGGAATTCATAAAGTTTGAGTACCAGAAACAATCTTTGAACCTCCTGATGCAAGTTGGATGCTCTATCAACTATATGCCAAAACATGCAATATAATATAACTTTATAATGTTGGGATATGACTTAAATATTGCTACTGGTAGTTTATAATTGCTTGTTAAGCTAGTAAACATAATTCATTGTAGCATCTTAATATTGAGAGTTACATTTTAGGTCTTTAAATGATTTTATATTATTAAGATATATAGAATACAATATAGATTATAATCTCAATAAAACACAAAACATAATCATTTAAAAAATAGTTTGGAAATTGTTTAGAACATTCATAAGATATTACAACAAAAATGTTGCTTTAAATATTAATTATTATTTTATTTTTACAAGTAAATGTCAGTTATAAATAGTAGATTTGAAATTATTTTTAAAAAAGGTTTTATGGAAATTTTGTTTCTGATAAAGTAAAAGACACATTACAATTCAAACACTTCTTCTACTATCTGTCTGTCTGTCTGTCTGTCTGTCTGTCTGTCTGTCTGTCTGTCTGTCTGTCTGTCTGTCTGTCTGTCTGTCTGTCTGTCTGTCTGTCTGTCTGTCTGTCTGTCTGTCTGTCTGTCTGTCTGTCTGTCTGTCTGTCTGTCTGTCTGTCTGTCTGTCTGTCTGTCTGTCTGTCTGTCTGTCTGTCTGTCTGTCTGTCTGTCTGTCTGTCTGTCTGTCTGTCTGTCTGTCTGTCTGTCTGTCTGTCTGTCTGTCTGTCTGTCTGTCTGTCTGTCTGTCTGTCTGTCTGTCTGTCTGTCTGTCTGTCTGTCTGTCTGTCTGTCTGTCTGTCTGTCTGTCTGTCTGTCTGTCTGTCTGTCTGTCTGTCTGTGTCTGTCTGTCTGTCTGTCTGTCTGTCTGTCTGTCTGTCTGTCTGTCTGTCTGTCTGTCTGTCTGTCTGTCTGTCTGTCTGTCTGTCTGTCTGTCTGTCTGTCTGTCTGTCTGTCTGTCTGTCTGTGTCTGTCTGTCTGTCTGTCTGTCTGTCTGTCTGTCTGTCTGTCTGTCTGTCTGTCTGTCTGTCTCTGTCTGTCTGTCTGTCTGTCTGTCTGTCTGTCTGTCTGTCTGTCTGTCTGTCTGTCTGTCTGTCTGTCTGTCTGTCTGTCTGTCTGTCTGTCTGTCTGTCTGTCTGTCTGTCTGTCTGTCTGTCTGTCTGTCTGTCTGTCTGTCTGTCTGTCTGTCTGTCTGTCTGTCTGTCTGTCTGTCTGTCTGTCTGTCTGTCTGTCTGTCTGTCTGTCTGTCTGTCTGTCTGTCTGTCTGTCTGTCTGTCTGTCTGTCTGTCTGTCTGTCTGTCTGTCTGTCTGTCTGTCTGTCTGTCTGTCTGTCTGTCTGTCTGTCTGTCTGTCTGTCTGTCTGTCTGTCTGTCTGTCTGTCTGTCTGTCTGTCTGTCTGTCTGTCTATCTATCTATCTATCTATCTATCTATCTATCTATCTATCTATCTATCTATCTATCTATCTATCTATCTATCTATCTATCTATCTATCTATCTATCTATCTATCTATCTATCTATCTATCTATCTATCTATCTATCTATCTATCTATCTATCTATCTATCTATCTATCTATCTATCTATCTATCTATCTATCTATCTATCTATCTATCTATCTATCTATCTATCTATCTATCTATCTATCTATCTATCTATCTATCTATCTATCTATCTATCTATCTATCTATCTATCTATCTATCTATCTATCTATCTATCTATCTATCTATCTATCTATCTATCTATCTATCTATCTATCTATCTATCTATCTATCTATCTATCTATCTATCTATCTATCTATCTATCTATCTATCTATCTATCTATCTATCTATCTATCTATCTATCTATCTATCTATCTATCTATCTATCTATCTATCTATCTATCTATCTATCTATCTATCTATCTATCTATCTATCTATCTATCTATCTATCTATCTATCTATCTATCTATCTATCTATCTATCTATCTATCTATCTATCTATCTATCTATCTATCTATCTATCTATCTACTATCTTCCGATCTTATCTATCTATCTATCTATCTATCTATCTATCTATCTATCTATCTATCTATCTATCTATCTATCTATCTATCTATCTATCTATCTATCTATCTATCTATCTATCTATCTATCTATCTATCTATCTATCTATCTATCTATCTATCTATCTATCTATCTATCTATCTATCTATCTATCTATCTATCTATCTATCTATCTATCTATAGCTCTAAACAAGCTTTGTTTTTATAAGTGCCAACAGAGAAAGAATTCAAAATCTCTATCATTAACCCTACCTCCAGACCAATTGGTTTTGAGATTATGGCTCACCTCCGTGTGGGTCTAGAAACTAGATCTAAAATAAAACACATCTCTATCAATTTGAAATCTGGACTTTTCAGACAAATGTCTTCAAATCCAGCTTAGCAAACCAGATAGCTATATGGGTCTGAATTCAGCTCAGTTTCACCATATAGTAATAGCCTCTGCAATATATCATCGCAAAAGCCATCAAAGGTACACTTATAATAATTAATAAAAACAAGTTATAAATTTTGTAACTGTCTTTAAGCTTGTATTTAAATGATCACTAGATGGAACTTACCAATAGCTCTAAACAGGCTTTGTTTTTGTAAGTGCTAACAGAGAAAGAATTCAAAATCTCTATGTTAACTCTACCTCCAGACTAATTAAATGGTTTTGAGCTTATGGCTCACCTCAGTGAAGGGGTGGACGTAGAAACTAGATCTAAAATACTAACTCAAAAGTTAGCACTTATAAAACATGTCTCTATAAATTTGAAAGTCTGAACTTTTCAGACAAATAAATGTCTTCAAATCCAGCTTAGCAATATGCATTACAAAAATTGAATATATAAAACATATAGTTAGTACTAATATCTATACATATGCACGTGAAAACGAAATCCCTTTCTTTGGAACAGGATTTAATCTGAGCAGAGACTTTAAATTTCTTTACAAAATCATAAATCAGAAAATTATTCTATATTTGATATGATTTCAGCTATTATAGTTAGATCTTATGAGCATTATATTAGATATGTTTCTATTTGTTATATTGAAGCTTGCCATTCCAATGTTTTTAAATTTTCTCTTTTATTCAGGTTACCTTCTTAATATAAGCAAATTTTACTAATACTAATCATTTTAATTTAGTTCCTAAGAAATTTTGCAATATTCTTAAATATGAATGTTACTTTTGATTAATTTAAATTTATTTTATTCATTTATATTCTTTTAATTCTTTGTTCGTTACTTCTTTTATTATTATTTTATATTTATTGTGTATATTTGCTTTACTATTTTAATGTGCAACTTGGATTTGATTATATGCTGTTGTTTAGCACATATATAACTTGTAATAGTTGAATGTCTAGTATGCACATACTGTTTAAATAAATAAATTAAAAACAAAAACGGGTTTTATGAAAGCTTTTCTCTATATGGTTTTCGGTTTTGTATATGTATGATTACATTAATCTGGGTTAGAGAGTATACATTAATCTGGGTTAGAGAGTATATTTTTATAATAATAATTACTAATATTGTTCTTATTATTTGCAATAATTAAACTTTTTTGTGAAGGTCTGCTGCTGACGAAACATATCTTTGTATATTATGGTAATAATGGATGTCTTTTTTTATGTATGTATGTATGTACGTATGTATGTATATATAAATATTTATGAGGTTTTATTTTTTTTACTGGTGAACAAGAAATCCGATAAACATATGTACAAGAAATTTTTCTAAAGAAATAAACATATATAAACCACATATATGTTATTTGTAACAAAAAAATGTATATTTATTTTTTCAATGTAAACCAAATTTTATCAATACACTATATATTTACTTTATTTTCTCTCAAGAATATCTCTTATTTTAACAACGTGAAAAAGCATTATAAAATATTAAATGCAAAACTTTATAAAAGTCATTAGCAATAATTCATAAAAGATTAAGCTCATTCTAACCCCAGATTAAAAGACAGATAAAGAACAAAAGTTAAAGACGAATTTTTCTATAACTACAGATATATTCACATTTAATTCTTTATCTTTTTATTTAACATCTTTTGATATTATTAACTTTTTCTGCAACAATTTTTCAAAAAGAATCAATTTGAGATATTATATAAGAAATATACTTGTAAGCAAGTAGTTAGTTGCAGACGGTTGTGGGTTCGCGTCTCGGGCGATGCTATGACATATGAAAAAACAAAACAAAACAATAATATTACAAAATATCAAAAAAGTAAAAACAATTCATTTTTGAATAAATATCAATTATGTAAGATACTATCAATTTTTTAAACAATGGATTCAAACAAATATTAGATGTAAATACAAATTAAGTTTATGTAGAAAAATTATGATTAATGGTAGCATCACTACCATCACATAGTATACCTTCGTCAGTTTGTGGAGTTTATTTTGATCCGTTTATTTATGACAGTTAAACCTGTATGCAAATACTGTATTATACAGATTTTTCACAAACATTGATAACACTGATCTAGTTTTCACCAGGCACTTAATCATAAAAATTAATAGTTTTCATTGAAATGGATTTATAGCCGAAAAAAAGTTTCGTTTTAGTCTAAAAAGGAATGACAGGAATAATGTAAAAGTAAACGATAAAAAAAATCAATAATAATAATGAGTTAGTAAATATATGATTAATAAAAGTTAATCACTATTAATTGTCAAGCGTTGGTGTTCGAGAGATCAGCACAGTTGCCTTAAAAGCAGTTGTCCCCAGGAACAGGTTCGCTTCCCGGCCGATGCTGTGACACATGAGGAAAAAAAATCACTGTTAATTAAAGTAGTAGAATATTAAGGATTTTAAACTTCTCCCTCGATAATTTAATATACAAATTAAAAAGCGTATGAAACACTTGAACGAGAAGCTATACAGATTCCAAAAATTACTATACGCTTTCGAGGCCATTTGCCTCATATTCATAGCGGTAATGCGAGATGCAGAACGAGGAAATAGGGCAAGAAAACAAAGTGGTATGCAAAGCTATGCAAATGAGCTAGATAGTCCAACGTTTGGAGATGTCGAAGCAGGTATCCCGTCTATTGATAGCGTTATTATTGCCATTAATGAAATATGCTTCTCTGATTTTCCGCTTGATATCGTTTTTCTCAATGTCGACTATTTTGGGGTTGGAGGTTCAAACACATGTCCTTGTCTTCTTGGAATGTTCTAAGAATGTTGATGAGTTATTGTTATTTTTCTTTGCTCTATTATAAGTGTATCTATGTTGTGCTGTCCTGTTGATTATGCCTGCTTTGGTTTTTCCAAAATAAATGGCCTGGCAACCGGGTTGTGGGCATGATATGCTGTAAATGACATGGGGGGTCTGAGAAGATTCGATTTTATCCTTAGAGTTATTGATTAGATGATTAGTGCATGGGGATGTATGAAAACTAATTTTAAATTTATTGGACAAAACCTTAATTAATTGGTAGGAGATTTTAGGTATGTGTGGAAGAGTGATATATGGAATTTTATTATCGTTTTTATTGTCTACGATTTTCTTATGAAATTGTTTAATTTTATTGTTAATAGTGTTGAGTTTGTAGCCTGCTTGCAGTAGGTCTTTGATGTATAGATGTATATTATTCTTTCTATCCGCTTCAAACTTGCACAGTTGCATATTTCTGTATAAAAATGCTTGAAGGCCTGCAAATTTGTGAGAGCTTGGTGAATTGGAGTGTGGGTGTATAAAGCCTCTGATTTCAAAGGGCTTTATTATCATTGAGTAATTTATTGTTCTCTCATCCCGTGTTAGATGAAGGTCAAGGAATTGATAGTTAGATTTACTGCCCTCACACTATATACATGCAGTACGTAGATGATATATTCATTTTAGCCAACCAACACATTACAAATAGTATCATACAAGATTTATCACAAAACACTAATCTAACTATCAATTCCACAACAGAAGACACTTTCCAAAGTCTAAATTACCTTGACCTTCATCTAACATGTGATGAGAGAACAATAAATTAATCAATGATAATAAAGCCCTTTGAAATCGGAGGCTTTATGCACCCACACTCCAATTCACCAAGCTCTCACAAATTTGCAGGCCTTCAAGCATTTTTATACAGAAATATGCAACTGTGCAAGTTTGAAGCAGATAGAAAGAATAATATACATCTATACACCAAAGACCTACTACAAGCAGGCTACAAACTCAACACTATTAACAATAAAATTAAACAATTTTATAATAAAACAGTAGACAATAAAAACGATACTAAAATTCCATATATCACTCTTCCACACATACCTAAAATCTCCTACCAATTAACTAAGGTTTTGTCCAATAAATTTAAAATTAGTTTTCATACATCCCCATGCACTAATCGTCTAATCAATAACTCTAAGGATAAAATCGAACCTTCTCAGACCCCCCCCCCCATGTCGTTTACAGCATATCATGCCCACAACCCGGTTGCCAGGCCATTTATTTTATGGAAACCAAAGCAGGCATCATCAACAGGACAGCACAGCATTGATACACCTATAACAGAGCAAAAAAAATAACGATAACTCATCAACATTCTTAGAACATTCCAAGACGACAGGACATGTGTTTGAACCCTCCAACCCCAAAATAGTCGACATTGAGAAAAATGACATCAAGCAAAAAATCAGAGGGCATATTTCATTAATGGCAATAATAACGCTATCAATAGAAGGGATACCTGTTTTGACATCTCCAAACATTGGACTATCTAGCTCATTTGCATACGCTTTGCATACCATTTTGTTTCCTTGCCCTATTTCCTCATTCTGCATCTCGCATTACCACTATGAATATGAGACAAATGGCCTCGAAAGTGCTTAGCATATAGTAATTTTTGGAATCTGTATAGCTTCTCATTCAAGTGTTTCATACGCTTTTTAATTTGTATATTAAAGTAGTAGAGAAAATAGGTCATTAACAACATGAATTGTTTTCTCTAAAGTTATAGAAATCACTTTATCATTCTGTATTATACATGATTATAATTTATGATTTTCTCTATAAATCTAGCAGGTCAAAATTATAATTTGATATTACAGTTGCATTGCTCTTAGAAGATATGCTTATATTTGTTACTTACAGATCTTTCCAGTTTGTATTTCCATACTTTATTGTCAACGTATCTTTTTGAAGATAATCCAGAAATCCAAAACATAAATAAAGCATTACAGTAAAGATATGTAAAATAAATATGATATTGTAGTTCTACATAGTACTTTATTTTAAACCATATACTTCTAATGAAAACAATATTCAAGTTCATAATAAAATCATTTTTTGCATGTCTATTACCATTTGCTTCTCATGCCCATTCAATGAAGATTGGTCTTTAGAATAAAAGATCCAATGTAATCACAGACAGCAACATATGATTTGCCATCATATTTTAAAATAGTACAAAGCATCCTTAATTAATTTTTTCTTGTGCCCTCTATATCAATAATGGTTCCAGTTTGCACTTTTATTGTAGTAAATTTGTAAGAATGACAGCCTTATATCTAACGAAACTTAGTTAAAGTTATTATCATTGCATAGTGTTGCAGTAACTTATTCACAATTACATGATTGGTAAATATAAAAGTTCTCTTTTTTTTTAAAAAAAAAAAATATGCATGCAAGATTAGTCCTAGATATTTTATAACTCAGTAAAAATAATTCATGATGTATTTATGTAAGTATAAGGAAATACAGTTTAATTTTCTTTATTAATTTTATCCCTGATCGTTTACTTATTAAACAATTCTTAAATACATATATATGTATAATATTTAAATACAGGTATAGTTTATATCCCTGGAGTTTAGATATAATTATAGGGGATTTGAACCCAGATTTTCATGCTTCCTTCAGCTATCCATTCTATCTCATACAACTGATACACATGACTGCACACATATAAAAAAGATAAATGATTTCCAATATTTGTACTTCATGCTGAACCAGCACTCATCAGTTGGTCCAAATCATCATCTCCCATATATATATATATATATATATATATCTTCCGATCTTTCTAGTTATCTTGATATATATATATATATATATATATATATATCAAGATAACTAGAAACAAAGATAAACTGGATTACTATATGACTCTTAAACCAATAGCAACAAGAGGATATATTCCATATGAATCAAAAGTACTAATGTCACATATAATGGCAGGTTTGAAGTCCTTCTTATTTAGAAATGATAACCTTTGTAAATATGCATCGGATAAAAACAAAATTATTGAAATTTATTATAATGAATTGTTAAACATTGGATATAATTATGACTGTGTTTATTATACTGTTAAAATTTTAATTCTAAGTATAAAAATATTATTAATAATAATGTTAATTCTTCTGATAAAAAATATTGGATATCAATACCATATATTTTAATTCAACAGGCAAGTTTCATTAAGAAAATTTATAAAGGTATATGTGATATTGTATTTTATGCACCACCTACATTAAATAAATTAATAAATAATTCAAAAGATAAGACTTTATTGACAAATAAAAATTGTATCATTTACAAATGGATGTGTAGGTGTGACAGTGGATATATAGGTAAATCGAGGTGCACATTGGAAAAAAGAACAAAAGAGCACTTGTTATTATTACAAAGGGTTCAAAATACAAAACAAAATTATAAAAATAATGATAATTTATCAGCTTCTGTCTTTTATGACCATAATAAATCATGTATATATGGTTTTGATTTTAATTATAGTAATGTAAAAATATTGAAAACTGAAAGAAATAATAAAAAAAAAAATTGAAGCAGCGATGTTAATATATAAATACAAGCAAAATTTAGTTAATAGACAAGCAGCAAACATTAACATCATGGAATTATAGGAAAGTTGATATCATGGTTTTATGGGAAAACTGACATTTTAAAACTATTAGCTGACAAAAACTACAATGATAGTTGAAAGCGCTTCTAAGTGACAGTTATAGATATATTTTTATAAACTTTCAAATACTGTATTTTCTAATATTTATTTATAAATTTACTTATATTATTTTGAAGAAATACAGACATCGATTTGTAATATTATATATATATAATCAGTGCTTGGTCTATATTAAGATAGCAAATCTTCACACTTTAATGGACAGGCTTTAATCTACTCCACCCTCCAACTCTTCAGCAAACCACACCATTGAAAATCTGATGACAGAACCCTCAAATCCCTTGATATTGCCAACATTAAAGTTTGAAGATTTTCTATCTTTATGGGAGATGATAATCTGCAGCAATTGAAGAATGCTGGTTCAACATGAAATACAAATATTGGAGATCATTTATCTTTTTCACATGTGTGTGGTCATATGTATCTGTTGTATAAGATAGATTGGATAGCTGAAGGAAGCTTGAAAATCTGGGTTCAAATCCCCTATAAGTATGCATATTAAATTTTGATTTTAAAACATCTGATACAAAGTCAGATATACTTTCACATTTTCAAAAGATTTCAAAAAGGTTTTTCATATTATACTCTCTCATAGTATTAAAATAAGATTAAACAAACAAAATTGCATTAATAATTAAAATTCCAATTATAATTTAAGTGAATGCTATTGAGAATATTGGTTGAATACATTAAGTGTTTATGGAATTTATTTGCAAGATACTTTATTCAGAATGGTTCACTATTTTTACATAATAGTATAAGTAAATAGAATAAGTTAATATGTATTAAAAAGAACCAGATGGCTTTATTGCTCAAGAGATCATAAGAAGTTGGTCAGAAGGGCTAGAACTGAAATCGATTCAAGTATCTGATACTCTGCCACTGCATTATGTGCAAATAATACTAGAAATCAATGAAGATCTATCTATATTAAATGTAATAAACCATCTTAGATTATATCATCACTCAACTGTCTAAACAAATGAAAACAGAACTACTTCCAATTGATTTCTGGATTTTTCTCAAGATATCAAGTATGAGTTAGCATCAAATTGTGTATGTAAAAAGATGTAAATTCTAATACTTCTAATAACCTTGGAAATAAATTATCACTATTAAACATATAGCATTGATAATTTATAATCTTATCCATGGAACAATTAAATCTGATTATATTATAATAAATAATGACCATTTTTTCATATGAACACTAATTTAATAATCAGATAAAATATAGCCTTTAATCCATCTTTCATGTTCTTATATATAATGATTAAATTAATCAGTGTTATTTAGAAGCAACAAATTAATTTAGTGATCTTCCAATTTCAAATAGTAATCAAAATATAAGTTGTCATAATGTTAAAAAGGCTTGAATAAATACATAGTTTTTATTTAATTCTGAATAGTTTTCCATTACTATTATTATTATATTAACTAAATACAGCTACTAAATATATATCACTGATAATATATAAAATTATATGCTGAGTAACTAAGTCTGAATATGCTATCATAATAACAATTTACAAGATTAACTCAGTTATTTTAATAAACTTTAGGATAACACCCATTTTCACCCTTTTCAATTGTCAATAACTGATTTATTTACCATCTATAAAAACTTGGTAGTTGGGTAAAAATTGTATTTGTTTGACATATAAATTAGCATTCATATAAGAAAGTAGACATTATTTACTATTTGTTAAAATAAATTTATGAAAAGCATACTCAGTTCCTCTGTGAATAAAATTAAATACTATCAGAGCTACATATTTAGTAGCTGTGATTTATCTATGGTCTCTAAAAATTATTATAATATATATCTTGATTTTTATTTGAATCTATAGAACTCCTTGATTAATAAATTTTGAAAAATCACTACTAATTTAAAGTTTTATTCTTTTCAAATAATGATGATTGATTTCCATGATATATAAAAACATGGTAGTTAGATAAAAGACTTTCTTTTGTCTGAATGAAAAATTAGCATTGATAAGATAAAGTAGATATTATTTACATATTGTGGTAGCATACTTAATAGCTCCATGAAAAACTATATATAATGGATTTTCCTCTTTGTTTGTATTTGTAATTTCAAATTTGCATAGGTTCATCTATGTAATGGAGTGGTTTCTTTGTTCTTTATAATCTAAAACTGATTGCACTTTTAGTGAAGTTCATCATAATCATAGCACTCAGCTCTAGATTATAAAGAGGAAAAAAAAAATCATTTAGTTACACAGATGAACAAACATGCAAATTTAAATAATATATTGCAACAGGATAGGATATTGAGGTGGTCATCTCTCAGGTGATGAAATATTTCAAAATATAATAAGTAGTTCAAATAATGAGATAAAATATTAAAGTAAGAACATGAGAACATAAGATCACTTTGTGAGTGATCAGCCAGTTAACTATCTTAAGCATAAGCATAATTAACTAAGTTCACCAAACAGCATTATAATAAGTAAAACTAATACAAAAAAAACAAATAACCATTCATCATTATGAATAATTAGCAATCAAAAATAAATCAACAGTCCATCTCTTGTGGTTGAATTTGAAATATGAATCAAGAGTCAATCTTGTGACTGGATTTGAAATGGGGTCCCTTGTAGACTAGCCTAACTATTGAGCCTTTGCTAGCTTGGACAATTATTTAAACATAACTTGAAAGCACCAACTAAGTGCTCGTCCATCAGAATACATAATAATCAGAAAAACAATAATGCTGGGATATTAAAACATGCTGATCATCATCAATTCCTGGCTTCTTAGTACAATTAGTGTACTGGCAATTATAAACATAATTTCTAACAAGATTAAAGTAAAATAAAATGTAGTGCATGAGCTTTAAAGAATATAATCTTAGCACTATTCCAGAATATATCAATCATACTTGGATGCCCCTTAAGCACTAACATACATATCTCTATTTAAATAATCAGATCATGCTTGAATCTAGCTCAGAGAACATAAGCTCTATAACTCTTATGGTGAGCAAGAGATGATGCTATACTAATATTCTTTAACTATTTACAATTACTTTCACTGTTAATAATTTTAACAATTGAAACACAAGTTTAATAACAATAATAAAAAAAGTAAATGAAATTAAGATCTCTAGAATATGGTTATACATATAAATTAAATGTTCTGATTTTGATTAATATACAATAAGAAAAAAATGATTAATATACAATAAGAAAAAATTATCACATTATGGTTTACATATATGTTCATATATGTTTATTTAAAACTCATTCAGCACAGACATGTGGCTAAACATAAAATGAAAAATTATTAAAATTTACACATAAGTGTTGATTAATATAAAAATAAATTTCAAATTTATTACATTATGATTTATAGATTTCCTGAGTTTACTTAAAATGCATATGTATCCAAACAGATATGCATTATAATTTAGAAATGAATACATTTTGATTGACATTTAATAAAATAAAAAAATGATTAAACTTTACATATATGTTCCATTTGACAAGCATTGTTATATATACATGTGTGTGCATGTAATTTCTGAATATGTTTGACTTGTTACAAAATAAATATTTTTGGTTGTCATTTTCAAATTGTCAAAATAAATGATATTAATTTTTATAATATGTTATAACATATTTAACATACATGTGTGTGCATATTGAATTGGAGGCACACACTGATGTCTACATTATGTATTTCATTTCTGTCAAAATAAAGAATGTAAAAATTATTTTCACAATTAATTCTATTTGGAAATCATATAAATTGCATTCATTATTTTATAGTAAGTTGCACTCTTTATCGATTAGTTTCTTAAAAAAATAAATACTATCAACTTTTTTGTTTTAAAAAATACACAGTCAATAAGTTAAATCTTTACTCCTAGGTTTTTTAATCCAAGCAGATTTATTGCTTGTGTTATCATTAATTAATTATAAATGTCTTTTTTAAAAAATATATATACTCCAGCAAATTTATTTTGTTCTTTTTTTAATTTAAAAGATTTTGGAGTTTTTAGAAATGTCTATGACTCAATTATTTAATTCCAGCAAAATTTTACTTGCCTTCTCTTAAAACATATAATCTTTTTTCTGTAATGTCATTTTATTGAAAAAATTATTTAAAATTTCCTTATTATATAAAACATTATCAGTCTCAAACATCTTTAAATTAAATATAGAAATTTTAAAATGTCTTTTAAATGAATTATTTAAAAACAGCTCACTTTTGTATATATGTTTGTCTGTGCTTCTCTGCATATAGTTGAAATAGCATAGTATAATAATTCTTCTTCCACTGATGGTTTCTCTTGGGTAAGTTGGTAGACTGACTTGTCTCATTAGAAAAGGTATAGTCCCGGAAATTGTCAGCACTGGAAAAGACATAATCAGGTATGTTGGCATTCAATCAGTTTCCTACTGTCTAGGATTTGATGAATTTCAGGCCAGAAAACTGTTGTTCACATTTAAGGCTTTAGAGACAGAGAAGTGGGTCTTGCTTCTAAATTTTAAAGTACAGTATAATGAATCATCAGCATATGCCTCCTTCTGTCATGACTTCAGCTACATCTTCATGGGAACTACCCATATAGCTTTGGAAACCATCTCTGCTAACCAACTATTTCTGGTCAGCTATTTCACAAAAATATTAAGGCAAGAACTTGCAGGTGGTCAATTTGGTCAACTATTACTATCCACTTTTATAAAAAATATTAAAGGCCAATTCTCTTTTCAAAAACTAAAAACCAGACTAAAATAATCTTTTTATTGAACCCTTTCATAGATTTTGATTGGGATGATAAAAACACATTTAATTAAAAACAGTGGTTTTTTCTTATCTTTTCAAAAAGACCACTAATCCTTTTAAAAGGAATTTTGAAATTTTAGCAAAAGTGGGATCTACATGTTTTTATTTAGATAGAGAATTAATTAAAAGACTTGAAAAATAAATAATAATTTTTTTTATAATTATTAGAAATATGCTTGTTTTTAAATTCAAAATCAGAATATAATATTCATTTATTTAGACATTTTTTAAACATTTCAATTTATAATAGAATTCTATTTTAAATCCAGAGTTATTTAACCTTTTATTTATTATTTTTATTCCAGGAAATGTAAAAAATATATACAACTTTTTTGTTTGTATTCATTTCTACTTTTCCTTTACATATATATAATCCCAGTACATAATGCTATACTGAAATAAATACACCTGGGTCTCATTTTATGCGATAGATAGGTTCCTCAGAAAACACATGCAAACAAAATCATGCAAAAATAGACGTAACTTACATTGAAAAAGGGGGGATGCGGTCTGTAATTTTTCAAAATTCGTGTAAAAGCAATGCACCAGTGTAAAATTACTTTAAAATTTGCACACACAAAAAATAAGGAAATAAAATATGACTAATAAAAAATTTCAAATTTGAAAAAAATTGATACAAGACAAACTTTTTTTAACTATAATATTTAATTTTATTCAAAATAATATATTTTTATGCATAATTTACAGTACAGTAATTTACATTTTTTATACACGTTTTAATTATTATCGCTATTTGCGAAAAATACGTTCATTTGCAAACTGAGGAAATACAACTAGCTCCAGCTTCACACTCATGTTGTGTCAATGGTTTTCTGGTGACAATGTAATTAGTAATTAATCTTTGAGATGATTTTATTAATGGTTTATGAAACAAACAACTAAAAATTAAATTCTTATTTTTGTCATGAATTTTTTAATTTTCAATTCCGTTTAAAAATCAAATTTCACATCACATTAATTTCAAGTCACCAAGTAATTTTTAAATTGTTAATTACAATTAAAAATCAGATTTTAATTTTTAATTGTCAAATTTAATTGTGCCCACTGCTATTACTCACCTTTTAAAAATAAACTTGTGGACACTAAATGATTAATACTGTAATTGATTACATTCTTTTTTAAAAAGCAATAACAGAATGTGATTTAAAATGCAAAATTAACACGCACAATGTTTGACCAAATTTACATTATAATCTTGTAAGATTTAATGTGTGTATACATAAAATGTGGAAATCATGATTTTAATTTCATTATTGCATAAAATATTACTATTATAAAGCACTAAAAATATTGAAATTACTAAGATGAAAGTCAAATTCCAATAATGTGCTATTACTTTCAATATAACGTAAGTGTGCAAAATTTATTATTTAAAGTAATAGCGCATTATTTTAGTTCGACTTCCGGTAAAACATGAATCACGTAACTTCAAAATTGTGTTAAATAAGTCTGCGTAAAAAGAGACTCAGGTGTATACAAATATTAAGCAATTAAATCACCCCACATGGTTAAGAAATCCAGTACTGCTCTCTGTGAACACTAATATATAAATATATTAGAGTTCATTTTGACCTGGCTATTTTGAAATATGAACTCTAATGTATTTATATATTAGTTCACAGAGGGCAGTACTGGATTTCTTAACCATGTGGGGAGATTTAATATATATATAAGATCAATAGATGGCATTTTACCAAAACACCGAACAAGTGTATAATTTGTTTACATAAACAAAAGAGTCAGAATTTCACTATCTCTTACATTTGCCCACTTTCAAATCAGCTGATTTCAAGCTAATTTTGCTATCATCAGTGAAAGATAGAGCTAGAAACTAGATCTAAA
Organism: Epiperipatus broadwayi; assembly: GCA_028023455.1. Lineage (NCBI taxonomy): Eukaryota > Metazoa > Onychophora > Udeonychophora > Euonychophora > Peripatidae > Epiperipatus > Epiperipatus broadwayi. Next base: position 10,144,804 of record JAQFVV010012421.1, read on the forward strand.
AAACTGACTCCAAGTGTTTATGCAAAACATTTCTATCAGTTTGCAAGCATGAATTTTTCAGACCGGTTCAAAGTCTTCAAACGCAGCCTAACAAGCTAGATAGCTACATGGGTCTGATCTCAGTTCAGTTTCACCACATAGTCAAAGTCTCAGCAATATATATCATTGAAAAAACCTTTAAAGGTACATTTATGAAAGACAAAAACAAGTTAGAATCACATAACTTGCTATATCACTTGTATTTATGATCAATAGATGGCATTTTATCAAAACACCAAACAAGTGTATAATTTGTTTACATAAATAAAAGAGTCAGAATTTCACTATCTCTTTCATTTGAAACTGAACTGAGATCAGAGCCATATAGCTATCTAGCTTGTTAGGCTGAGTTTGAAGACTTTGACCGGTCTGAAAAATTCATGCTTGCAAACTGATAGAAACGTTTTGCATAAACACTTGGAGTCAGTTTTTTAGATCTAGTTTCTAGCTCATCTTTCACTGATGATAGCAAAATTAGCTTGAAATCAGCTGATTTGAAAGTGGGCAAATGAAAGAGATAGTGAAATTCCGACTCTTTTGTTTATGTAAACAAATTATACACTTGTTCGGTGTTTTGGTAAAATGCCATCTATTGATCATAAATACAAGTGATATAGCAAGTTACGTGATTCTAACTTGTTTTTGTTTTTCATATATATATATATGCACACACATAACTATGTTGCTGTGTGCCATGTAACCCAACTGGTTAATATATATATATATATATATATATAACCATTTTATTTTATATACAATACATAGTTAAATATACAAATGAATGATAAAAGTTTTTTTTATAGGTGTCTATTTACTAGAATATATTGCTTTTATTATAATAAATGTTTCAATACAAAATATTTTTAGGCAGAAAACTTAATAATTAGAATATATATAATTTAAATAATACTTATATAAGCAATAATTGATCAGGTGATATCAATTCAACATGGATTCTTGAATATCATAATCCCAATCTATCTCCTATTTAATTTTTCACAATATTCTAAGATGCACTCACTATCATGATAATGAAGCCATTCTATCTCAATGCCAGTCATTTACTTCTTTCAATCTCAGTATTTTCAATCATTATATACTTTTCTCATGAATTAGACTATCTCATAAGATAAAAATTTTACCCAGTTTATTATACATCAAGCAGAAGTTCAAATCAAGTTTTCAAGTTAATCATTTTAGTTGCTTTCCATGATAATCTCAAAAAGTTCACCAGCATCAACTCAATGGCATCAATATTTTTCCTATCTTTTCCAATGTCTACTTCCATATCCACAGAAATTCTTAGGAAATAATAATGTCTGAAGAACTTTTCAAGTGTTACTTTATGAGAAACCTTTTGGCTACTGGAATTTTTGCTGACAACACATGATTTGAGAAGAAAAAACTATCAATCACTTTTAATTATCAATTTTAAAGGTATATACCAGGGGTCCCTAACCTTTTTGCACTTAAGAGCACAGTCTATAATACCAGCCAGGTGGTGGGCACCATTTATGGTTTTCAACCAGATGGCAGGCACCATTTATTTTTTCAATGTAAATTTATAGTTGGATATTGTTAATAATACACATGATGTACAAAAAAATATTTATTTCAAAAATAAAATTTTAACATATAATTAACGTTTATATTTTTATACTGTAAAAGTATAGTATGCACTACAATTTGATTACAATATAGTATAATAATTTATAAGAAATTTTAAAAATTAAATTTCTTTGTATCAGATAAATAATTTTTTATCGTGTTCAGATAGCGGCGGGCACATGTAAAATGGTCTGTGGGTGCCATGGTGCCCATGGGCATAGGGTTGGGGACCTCTGGTATATACTAAATTCTGATGTAATAGTTCTCTTTATATTTTCTTGAAACCTCATACTTTCATTCTACTTTTTAAATTTTTATAACAAGAGACTTGAAGTCTTTTCTATTTTTACCTGAAAGGGTTGTGTCATCAATATATATAAGGTTGATGGTGTTTCATCATCAATATTAAATCCGTATTTATCTTTATCCAACTGGTTTTTTTAATTAAATATTCGTTATAAGTAGGGCAACAATATGAAGTTCTGCAAAACCATTTTGCCAAAGTGAAACAAGTCTACTTTATTATCACCCATTGCTATTGTTACTTTTATTCTCAATCGGGGATTCTTTTATTTTCCCTAAAATATATTGATTTAGCATGGTTAATAATAAAAACAATAAAAAACATATAGACTTTTTGTTCTGGTAATTTTTGTCATTTGAATAATCCATATATATCATTCAAAATTTCTGGTATATGAATGGAAAAAAAGTTGTACATTTTATATTCAATATTTGATAAGACTGATGATAATAATGACATTACTATAGGCACAGATATTCTTGAGTCAATAAATTTATTTAACTAATGGATATAAAACCAAGAGATCACCAAACATAATAAAGAAAGAATGCTATTTTGGTTCTACTTCAAAATCATATGGAAGATTACAGAATTAAATTTGAAATCAACAAAGTTCTCTGCATAATTCTTTGGAAAGCAGTAAGTGCTACATCTTTAAATTTGAAAAATGTGATGCAAATATTAACGAGATCAGTTAATTTAAACTGGTCTCAGATATTAAAGCATCATGACTTTTTTTCAAAACCAGAAACTCAACAGGACTTAATTACCTCTGTAATGCTCTCTGGCTCAATTCAAGGTGATATATCATAATAACTGTATATATTAAAAAAAAAAATGAAGTAAAAAATAAGAAAGTTTTGAAATTTTATGATTCCTGTTGGTTTATTGTATGGCTTTTCTGATATAATTAATATTCTTTACATCCCTCAACTTAGATCTTCATGGAAGAAATTAATAGATACATGACATGTATGGACACAATATCACTTCCAAAACAAAAATTTAGGGTGAAAATATCATCTTAGAAAATCAATCTATACTCATTTCCTCAAACTTAAGAAGAAATGCCATTAGTATTTCAAAATATTTTTTACTGTGATATATGATTTGAGATCTTACCTGGTTGACATTTGTCTACATGTGATTTTAAGCTTTTTGATAATCTGCATAATGTGAGCATAGGTATTATAACAGATTAATTCTAATAGAAGTTAGTGACTTGCAAAAAATGGCATCAATGTTTAGCAGTATTTATATGTGGAAGCATTTTTTTTTTCAAAAATGTATATTATGATTAAATTAAGAGCTCAATGAGTGGTGATCATTTAAATGACATTCTATATCTGACTTCAATGAGTTCGTGGAGTAATCGTGACTATCTTGCAAGAAATAACATCAAATCCTTCTACTAACTTGAATTATCTTGAATTTCAAGATATAAAGAAATATTGTTTAATTAAAAATAAACTATATTCATAATTCATTGCTTTATTACTTCTAAATTCGTTAATTTTAGATATCTGTGAATCACCAATCTCTTATTTGGTGTAGTCTGTGATTATTCTCTGTAATAAAATTAACCATGTCTGATCTGAAATAAATGATTTTTTTCAAATATTACCCATATTTTTAATATACTTTCATTTACAATATATATATATTGTAAATATCGATAAGTCGATATTATATTTTTAAATTATCATTTGTTATTAAAAAAAAAAAAATCTCTTTAAGTTAATGTTTACATATGAAATATTTAAATTTTTCTTTTATGTTTATTAAATATAGTTATTATTTGAAGTTATTGTTTTATTTATATATATTGATAGTACATCATAATAAACATTTAATTATTAAAATAAATAAGGACATATAAATTGTTAATTATAAAAAAATTATTTTATTTACAATGATTATTAAATGTAATAAATTATAATATATGTATATTTTTAAAGATATCAAATTTTCAATTTAATATTTTATATATATATACTTGATATTTTATTTTTATTTTAATGTTAATCGTTTTAAAAGAGAACATATATAACATGAGTTTTAAAATAGCATCTGCTGGCGCATGGAACGATAGCAACAACAATAAAGGAAGCCATTTTTTTTGATATATTATTATTGGAATAGATATAGAACAAACAACTGAAAAATAAAGATTTTATTGTACTTTAGTTCTATAAAATTTACTATTCTTCAAAATACTGAAATAATATATATATTTTATGGTAAATACATAAATTATGGCAGGTTAATCAAGAATCGCAGCCAGGAGGCTGCATCATCACTTTAATTTATTCCAAGGCAATTTTCAATGGAACAACTAAAAAAATTCAATGTATAAATTTCATCGCGTCTGGAGTTGAAACTAGATATAGCTATCTTAAATGTATAATCATCAATTTAATCATAATTTGGAAGTAATTGGAATTAACATGCTGGATTTAACATTTTAATTGGTTTATTTATTTTTTAAAAAGGAAGGAAATTTTAAAACGGATAAAATATGCATATATCTAAGGATTAACAATTTTCTTTTATATAATAATTTCTTCGCCTTTCGATAGAATGCATTCTAATAATCAAAAGTAAACGGATAAAAGAACTCATGGAATAAATTAACTTTTTGGAAAGGAAAATTAGCTAAATGAACTTTAAAAGGTATTTAATAATTTTATATATGTAGGAGTAATATATAAATATATTTTTGAGATTGATATATTTTTTTTTTATTTATTTACTTTTATTTTTTTTTTATTATTATAAAATACAACGTTTTATAAGTGGTCAATTTAAGCATCTTGTTTTATAATAATATTAAGCGTATAACAGATGTTCAGACAATTATCTTAAATAATTTAAAAATCTTAAAATGTAATTTATAGGTTGAAGTTATATATGAATTGTTATATTATATTATAATGGTTAGGCAAAAATATGTCTTTATATATTTAATCTATATATACTTATTACAAGTATATACATATAGTTATTCTTTGTATTTATATTTAAAACATCAATATTATTTAAAGTTGAACTATAACATAAAATAAAGGATGTACTATTTGTTTTTATAAATAATGCCTTTGTAATTATTTAAAAGAGCGATACTATATTATTCTTATTTTCTTTTAATGCCAAAGTTATTATGAAATTAATTGAATTTATAAATAATAAAAGATAATTTCATATTTCATTTATTATTTGGTTTGTAGGTCACTTACACATATTATTATTCATTTATATATTTAGAGGTACATAAATTTATATAGTTAGATGTGTATATTTGAATTTAGTAGAAGTCCCTTTGTTTCTAATATATATATTTAGTTAGTCACATCATCTTTAAAAATAAATTATAAAGATAGATCTCATTGCTTTACATGATTTTAGATTTGTTTTATATATAGCTAGCTGGAAGTGCATTTAAACAATTTATTTAAATATAACTGGAATAATTTCGTTTTTCTTCAATCTTTAATTTTAATGGAATACCTAATCGACGTTCCATTATATTTAGCTTATCCAATTGTAAGCTACCATATAGTTTCCATTACATTTAGCTTGCCCAATCGTGGGCTGCCTCATATACGTTACATTACAATATATATATATATATATATATATATAAGCAATAATGAATATCCTCCTTCACCCTCTTAAATTACTTGTAATAAAACATAAATGAATACATAATTAAAATTACATATAAAAATTGATATTATGATAATATAAAAAAATTGATATTATGATAATATACACAATTTTTCAATTGTATAATTTAAAGATTTTAAATTAAGTATACTTTTTAAAAAAAACCTGACAATTTAGTTTCAAGTATTTTGTAACAATATTTCATATTAATGTACTTTGGTAATAGTGAGACCACTCTAAACAATTGACATAAAAAGTATTTAATATATACTGAACGCCATTAATATAGATAGACTGTTTATTTCAAGCTAATTATTTTCTTTTAAATAAAAACTACTAACAAATTTAAATGATTCTGAAGTTGACCCTATTTTTTTTAACCCTTAAACCACTAATTATATTATTCATTGTATGAGGTAAAAATCAAATCTTTTAATTGGCCAACTCACAAACTGAAGACAAAGCCTATTGTTAAAACATATTCGCCTATAATATTAAATTCAACTCAGATACTTTTATAAAAAGTATATTACTAATTTTTCAGGTTATGAAAGAGAACGAAAGTTCTTTCAAAAATAAATTGCTATTTATTTATTATAAAATATATTCAATTTCGGCAAATATAAAGTGAATGTCTAAACAAAAAAGTGCTGACACAAACGCTTTTTTTCAATTTTAATTCTGGAAAAGTAAAGATTTCTTTTTGCTAAATCTTAAATATTTTTACTAAAATCTTCAATATTTTTCGAAAATAATTTTGTTTTTTTGGTATATTTTTTAAAAAACTAGTTTAATTTCTCAAATTATATTTTTTTAATACTTAAATTGCATTCGAAATGAAAATCTCAGTGTTTTTCTTTATTTTCTTTGATCAGGCAGTTTCTTTGTTCTTTCCAGCCAATCAGAATGTCTTTTTCAGCTGAGAGTCGGCTGACAGTAAATCACTGACAAGGTTCTTTCTTTGTTTAGTTTAAAATGCGGTTTTTTTTGATTTTTTACTTGTAAAATAATTCGGAAGAGGGCACTATCTTACAGAACTTTTAAAAACCTAATCAATACCTGTCAAACGAATATTTTAGCATAAGAACTAGCAGAGTTAGAGTGACGTCAGATGTCGACGAGATGCCTCGTAAGAGGCGGTTGAATTAGAAATAAAATTGCCAAAGTGTTATTTTTAAAAAGTAAAAAAATAATTATTGTTATTTATGATTAAATACATTGTCTACAAACTTCGTTTCATATTAAAGTACATCGTTGATGTCAGTTTAATAGAATTGATATTTTTTTAATATTAAACATTAGAGTATGTATTAATTATATTTATACTCTAAAAAATAACAAAGAGTAATCGAATGATTATGTAATTTTTGAATACCAGAAGTGATTAGTCAAATTTTATCCAGAAAGCTTTTTAGATAATGAGTCCATTATTGTACCATTGCAAAGTGCTGAGTTTAATTAATTATCAGTATTAAGTTTGGTAAACATAATCTTTAGCCGGCCAAAACATAGCGTTCTGCCTGAATAATTTTCAACTTTTTTTTTTTTTAATTTTACTTCAACCTTTTTCCTCTTGTAATTATAAATTGGTACTTTGACAATATCTGTAGTTGTAAACTTGGTCCTTTGACAATGTCTATAGTTGTGAGGTTAATACTTTGAAAAAGTAATTATGTGTACACTATCTGATGTTTGAAATCAATTCAGAGAACTCATGTGAGAATCATATTATTTCAGATTAACTACAATAAGACTATGGCTGGTATAAATTGTGTAATGCTTATTGTGCCAGCAAAGGAAATCGTAGATCATCTGGCTACACATGCAGAATTTTGGCATTTATGGCAGCTGATGGAGAAACATCGAATTGGCAATGAAATGTTTAGCAAGGAGGTGGCTGCCGAAGAACAATGTCCTATGGCAGCATTGCAATGAACAGTGTTCACTGCTGAGTTATCTGAAGTTACAAATGGTGTTAGATTGCAATGCAGATTATGCTGATGCATATGAAATATAAGCTTAATTGGCAATTTGGTATCAGCAATGCTTTGTTTTCATCCTAGGTGTAGGAATGTTTATTCAGGACTGTTTGGAATAGTGACACCACTTTTTGTGGAATTTATTATATGTATTTCTGAGAACTATGCATTGTAGTTCAAAATTATTCTGCCAGAGTGCATATGCTTTCCTTGCTAAAGGTAATGCTTACCTTTTTATTTGTTTAGCAATATTAAATTGTCTTTCTTGGTATCAAAATAATTCTGAACAACTAACTATTCCGCCTCCTCCCAAATATTATACAATGCATATATATATATCACCATCATTTTAATCATTACTGATATGTAAGAAAATGATTTGTCTAAATTTATTTTCTTATTTTCACTAACATTTTATGAACAATCACCATAACAAAAAATTGTTCTATATATATATATTGTGATCTTTAGTCAAATCATTCTATATTATTGCAATTGTAACAATAGAAATACAATGAGTGTGTAGAGTTTGTGAAAGGTGAACAGTTTTCCTTACTTTTTATCAAGTCACTGAATAATACTGTCAAAGCTTAATATATTTTCTTAATTTAAAATACAAAATAAAAAAACAACAACAACCAAATTCCAATGAAACATTTTACTTAAAATGTCATTGCAAAATTTAACTGTAAATCTTTTAATCCCAAACAGAACATAGTTGTTTACTGTTTTTAACTTAGAATTAAAAAAAACACAACCCATCTCTCTTGTCCATACTATTAAAATGACATGTTAATGATGTTTATCTGTAGTTAAAAACTTCTAAGCTGCCAAATTCTGAATATATCTACATTTAAAAACATTTTTTTTAAAATCAGGCTTAAATTATATGAAGATTAAAAATAATTTTCTTATTAAAAATATATGTGCATATATACATACGCAGACACATTAATAATTATTAAAAGTGAAACACTAAAATATATTTGTCCAGAATTAATAAAATATTAGACAGGTCTACAATCTGGGGATTCAAATCTTCCCACTTAAACCTTGAAATATTTTTCAATTTACAAAAAGACTTGACATGTAGATGATCCTTAGTCAACATATCTAACTGAAAATAATGGTTTATCTAGCTGTCTTTACTTAAAAAGTAAACATCTCAGATTAACCTGAGTAGATTCAGTTGATTGCTAATGTACTGACAGTGCCCCATCCCCCAATATATATGACTGTAATATCAAGCAGCCATACTACTTGTGGGAGAGGGATATAAATAATTCTATAAAAATAGAGCCTATAGTTGATTTGAAGCATAGTATTTATATACAAATTATTTTTGTTTATAAGTTTTACATTTTAGAATTTTAATCCAAATAATTTATATAATTTTTTTCTGTTTTTATAAATTTAAAAATAAAACAACAACTTATATTTTAGAAAAAAACTATTTGTCCTAAGTTATTCATTCAATATTTTTTTAATAAGAAGGAATTCAAAACAAATCGGCATATATAGAAGTTTTCAAAAACTTAAAATAATCATGCGAAAATAGCAATTATAAACAGTAATAAAAACGTGTTATTGCAAGTCAAAATACGTCGTTAACTTCTATTAATTTAGCAGCTGATTTCAATTGCAAAGTAATTCATTGGTGAGCACATTTATCTGTTTGGTTCAAAATTAAGAAAAAAAAAATTATTCTGGATATATGAAGTATTTAAAACTTAGCCATAAATGGTTTATCTACAATATAGTTTTTCAGATTAAACAATTATCAGTGATATTTATCAAGAAATATATATTAGGGAGAAATACATATATAGTAAGTCAATCAGGTACTACATCCTAATACTTGGAATCTAATGATTTAGATAAAGATTTCTAATTTTTATTCATAGAAAATTACTGCCACAAAATTATCTTAATGAATTTCTTTAATTAGTTGTGATATAATTTCTCCAATAAGATAAACTTCAAGGTAATGTCTCAGATTTCCTTTTGGTAGAAATACACAATAGATGGTCAGATTTTGTACTAAGGACAGTGATCATTGGCTTCAGGATTTATTTGTATTTTTAACAGTTGATTAATGAAAGCTGTTGTAACATACCCAAAAAACTTATATTCTAGCTTTGATTAACAGATGCAGACCTATGAATTTTTATATGATTTCAGTAAATTTTAAAACAGATGAATATGCATAAAAGTTAATTACTTCATTTAATGCTGTCTCTTGTTCTCATGACCATTATTATAAAAACAATAACATATCTATCTAATACTGCCCTATTTGAGCCTCTAAAGATTTTTTTTTTTAAAAAAACCCTAATATATTTGGAATCTCTACTTATTAATTATTATTGTGTATCTAGATAAATCTTCTATAAAGTGGCTATCTAAACTTGTATAAAAATTCTTAATCTATTTTTATTTAGGTCAATTAGGGTAATATTGACTCATATTTTATGAGCATAGAAATTATTGAAATGTCCCTAGAAAAGAGCTATAAAATAGTTATATTTTTATGTATTTAGTTTTTTTTTTTAATATTTATGAATTAACTTCATTTTATATTTGTTTAAATGTTTCATTATTTGATATTCTTTGATATTTTAATTGGCTAATACTTTTCCACAAATAAAACTGATAATATATTCTAGTTAGCACTATACACATGTAAATGATTAGAAATCAGAACATTTATATAACTAAAATTCATTTATTGATATAACATATTGTCATACCTTGAAGAAAACCATTAGCCAATAAAAGCATTAGAAAGAAAAAAAAAACATTTGGAAAAAATGCAGAAAATTGTGTTTAATATATTAATAAACTCTAGATAGATTAAGACCAACACTCAAAAAACATGTTTTGGGTATTAGTTTGGTACTGCCATCTTATTAACCATTAAGAATAGATGGTTCGAAAATAGAATTATAGAGTGAATGCCGGGAATATTCTGCTTGGTGATATTGAACATATGTATACACTTTTCAATGAATACTTTTTATTACACACAATTTTGTATAAAACAGCCTCAACCTTGTGTATATCTGTGAGTTTGTAAATAAGAAAACAATGTAAAATCTAAATAATATTTTTATTACTTTGAATTTAAATCCTAATTGAAACTCTACTAAAAAAGTTAAAAATGATAAATTGTTTAATAACTTAAAAAGGCTGATAAAAGTTTTAAAAATATAATAGATTATTTTTAAAATGTCACTTTTAAAAATTGTAAATCATATGTTCAGTTGTATAAGAAAATGGCAAATGATAAACAGAAAAAAAAGTTGTATAAATCATAGTAGTTCTGATATTTTTTAAATAAATATTTAATGATATTTCCCTTTATATATCTTTTTTCATTAATTATTTTATGATGCTTGCAGTACATTGTTCCCAATTTTGTTTTTATTTTGTTCTTAATTTTATTCTCAACTTCTCTCCTATTCGGTCGAAAAAAAAAAGATGTAAGAAAACTATAAGCTAGGAGCCATAGAAGATTATAAGTTTTGTTTAAATGACCATATTTCTGTATTTATATTAAACTAGGATTTTTACTCCCTTCTAATGATAGTTTCATACCCATTAATTAAAAATATTGAATATATAGGTAATTGGTTATAATATGACTACCTTAGAAATCTATCTTTAATTATGATGCACCAAGATCCTTATATGAAATTAGACAAATTACAATATTTAATGTTTTAAGTTGGAAAAAAATTATAATATTCTAGCTTTATAAATGTCATCAATAGAAAAATAGCTCACAAGATATTTCTTGTCACAACTATTCATATATTCTTCTTAATCCTCTAATATGGCTTTCTCCCAAATATTACTGTTTCTTTTTTCAACATAGCAAGTTCACAAAATTTTGTTTCTTTAATTTTATACCCAATAGCTCTCATCTCCAGATCTTAAATACATTCATTTTTAAATTTCTGTTTTTTTATTCACTGTTAATATTTACTTATGTTTGTCTTTCCTTTATTTTCTTCTTTGATTGACCTTATTCATTTCCATCTAGAAGGCTAGCCTTAGAGTTGTTTACATACAATTTAACTGATATTTTGCTGTTCTATATTTTATTTTTCTCCACTTTTTCAGTTTTATTTTTATCCTAGTCTTAATATTATTATCAGGTCACTATCACTTAAAGTTACAGAACTCTCAAAATTTAAAATTTTAAGATAGAAAAATAGAACAATATTCAAGTTATAGAAGTGTCTGAGCTAACAAATGAGGATATTTTTTTCTGAAAAACTGACAATGCATTATCATCCAATAGAAGTTCAGTTTTTATTTATAAAAAATATATTATCATAAAGATATCCATTATGGAATTTTTTGCCTAATATTTTTTGCAATCATCTTTTTAATAAATAAAAAACTTGAAAATTCTAAATTCATCTTTTCAATCTCAAAATTTATATGCATTTCCACAGTTGTTTTCACAATGGTTTTGTTTTCATTCTCTCTCTCATTTTATTTCTTTCTATCAATCCATCTATTTACATACTTACATATCTATCTATCTATGTTGTCTATCTATCTATCTATCTATCTATCTATCTATCTATCTATCTATCTATCTATCTATCTATCTATCTATCTATCTATCTATCTATCTATCTATCTATCTATCTATCTATCTATCTATCTATCTATCTATCTATCTATCTATCTATCTATCTATCTATCTATCTATCTATCTATCTATCTATCTATCTATCTATCTATCTATCTATCTATCTACCTACCTACCTATCTATCTATCTATCTATCTACCTACCTATCTATCTATCTATCTATCTATCTATCTATCTATCTATCTATCTATCTATCTATCTATCTATCTACTTATCTATTCATTATATCTATCTATCTATTTATCTATCTATCTATCTATCTATCTATCTATCTATCTATCTATCTATCTATCTATCTATCTATCTATCTATCTATCTATCTATCTATCTATCTATCTATCTATCTATCTATCTATCTATCTATCTATCTATCTATCTATCTATCTATCTATCTATCTGTCTATCTACCTATCTACCTATCTATCTATCTATCTATCTATCTATCTATCTATCTATCTATCTATCTATCTATCTATCTATCTATCTATCTATCTATCTATCTATCTATCTATCTATCTATCTATCAGTCTATCTGTCTGTCTGTCTGTCTGTCTGTAACATCAAATATAATTTATTTGTAAAAAACAATTTAATCTTTAAATTTTATATCAAAATTAAAATCTATAAATCAATATTAATTATAGCTAGTTTATAGTATATATGCTATCCCCATTGTCATTCTATTAAATAATTAAAATTCAAATTAAAATTAAATGTTAACATTTTGTTAATTAGTCATTAATTTAAATTTGATTATTACCTGTATAATAGAGTGTTACTGGAAAAAGCATTCATGCCATAAGCCATCTGTAGTTAATATTTACTTATAGATTTTAATTTTGGTATATGAAATTTGAAATCCTGAAGGTTTTATATGTATATAGTTTTAAAAAGAAGATTAATTTCCAGAATTATCGTTTGATTTAAATTAAAAAAAAAATAAAGTCACATATTGCTTATGAAAGATTTAGATTGCTATAATATACATGTATATAATGAAGGTAAGACCTGATATTTAAGATCTGAAGTATATGATTGCTATATATATTTATGGAAAAAATTTAAATAAAGTAATAGAGTGCGGAGGAGCCGCATACTAAGCTACATTTTATTCCAAACCCCGTATATACAATGTAAATAGTATATAATAGTTCATATTTTGTGACAAGCCTTAATTATAATACAATAAGTATTATTTATTGTGTTGTAAGTATATAGTATAGTATTATTCAACATGCACGCACATATATACACACATACAACAGATGATTTATGTGTAGAAAATGCAGATATAAATTAAGATTATTAAACAAAAAATTTTAGAAATATTAAATTGCCTTAGTAAATATTACTTACATAATATTAATAATAATATATTGAGAAAACACATTTTACATATATATTTGCAGTATTGTGCATAAGTTCAATAATTAACAATTCTGTTTTATCACAATTAAATACTTGGTTCTGGACATTTTTTTTTCAATAATTTTTTAAAATTTTAATGAAAATATTGCATCAATGTTGTTATTGGAAGATGCAGCTTCATTGATCATTTAAACATTTTTAAGATTGAAACAATTTGAAAATATATACAATCACTCTTTGTTTGTAGTGAATAGCATGGAATCATGTGATCCAGATTTTTAGTTAAATTTTTCACAGATACTTAATGCTTTTTGATGCAATACAAGATGGTCAACTACAATGTTATGATTCATATCACTTAGCCACAGAATTAAGGCTTTTTCTGTTTTAACAAAAAAAAAGTTCTTTGCCTCAATTGCAACTTTAGCTGTTTTGGGCACAAGCAACAATGTCATAAATGTGCTTCTCCCTCATTATAGTTTCTATGAAGATTCTTTCATAGGGCATACTTCAGAATATGACTTTTATCTTTCCTTACTAAACCAATGATTTTCATTTTCTCATTTAACCAAAATATTGCATGACTTTTCATTGATTTATCATCTTACCAAGATAGAATGTGATTATATAAATTCACATTTGAGTTTGAGAATATGATATTTAATTAAAAAAAATGGCTTCCAGAATACTGAGATTTATAAAATTTAATAAGTTTGTAATTTTAATGTTTTTATTAATTGTTTGTTTATTTACATTTTTTTTTGGTTATAGCATAATTGAGGTTATGTAGTTTGATACACAGTAGTTTGTGATTTTACTATATTAATTTTATTCAAATACAGCAAAGCAAGTTTTATTTGAAAATAGATGTAGCAGAAGATTAGCAAATTGTTTAGCAATTTAAATAATTTTAATTAATATATTTAAGTGCTAATATAATATTATAACTTTGAAGATATCAATAATTTCTATTAATTATAATTGTTAATAAAGTATTATTTATATTACAATTCTTTAATTATTATGTTACATTTATAAATGAAAATTATAGTTGTGGATACCTTTTGATATATAAATACATATTAAAATATTATTTTCATATGCATAAAATATAATATCTTTGTGAGGGATAATCTTTAGTTTAATAAATGATTAGTGATAATCATGATTATATTTATATAGGGTGGATTGTGTCAAAGTTCTGGGAGGAATAGGTTTGACACTTGTAAATCAGCATATAACAATTTACTATTGGTAAATAGCAATATATGAGAGATGGTGACCTTGGCCAACAGATGAGTGCTACTTCAGCACAAAATGCATGTTAGAGATCACTTGACTTTTAAAATATCTATTTATACATTTTATAAAGAATGTTTGGTGATGTTGAGGTTATTCATAAGTGTATTTATAAAAGTTAATTTAATTGACCAATCAGCATTTAAAATTTAAAACTATAAGAATTATGTAAAAAGCATTCAATTTATACGAGTTACTTCCCCAATTGCTTCAGTCCATTTATTGAGTTCAACTCCTTGTTTCAATTCAATTCATTTATTCACTACATTTTAAATAAATTTGAATTCATTTATTTTATTCATTTCAATTATTGTCTCTCTTCTATTAACTATGTTCAATTGCTTCTAATTATTCTTTTCATAAATCTATTTTAAATTATTATTTAATTAAATATAAATCTTTTCCTTGATCATCATTAAGGGAAGAATCATATATATGTATTGATTATCTAATGTCTCTTTTTTTTGTAATTCTTTACAAATTCTACCATACTTATTATATAATTATTATTTTTGGTTTTTTGTTTTATATTTGTAAATTAGTGATTTTTTTCCATTTAAATATTACTGTAATCTGCTTTGTACTTCATCTTTTTATATTTCTCACAAATTTAGTTCTTTAGTTTTTATTAAATATACCCATCATATTTTCTTCATATTCATCTTTATTTAAATTTAAGAAGTTATTTATATTAGATTTCTTTTACTTATAAAATTGAATTTTATATCTTGTTTGTATTTCTTATTTAACTTTTTGATGATTTGTTTGTTTACTTCTAAATTAATGTATATAAATTATTTTTTTCATTTTAATGTTATAATTATTTTCTTTATTTTAATTTTGTATTTTATTATAATGTTTTTATTTGCATATTTTTTTAATATAGTGTATTGAGAGTTATTGTTAATGGTACAGATTTTTTAAGGACATTTATTTATTTTCTAATAATTGATTTTTGGAATATAAATGTTTATTTTATTTTTTATTATGTATGATGTCTAATCTGTTAAATACCCAAAGAATGCATATTTTTTATATTTGCAGTTGCATTATTTGTTTATTGGTTAATATACTCTTATAAATATTTATATCAATAAGGCAGATATAATTTTTATCCCATTTCCATTTTGAATTTTATATTTACTTCTTTTTGATTTATTTGAATAAAATAATTACAAATATACCATTAAAATCAAACCAAATCAACAATTTACAGCAAATTTTTAAAAAAAGTATAAGATTATTCATCAAATTATTAATAAAAATAATATTTTTTATAATCTGGGAATGCTCTATATATTTACATAAAAAAACAGAGAAGCATAATAGATTATTATTGAATGCCACAAATAGTATAAAGATATGAAAAAAACACATAAGAAATCACAAAATATAAATTTATTCTTGTACTATATGCATATTATAAATAGAAAGAAAGTAAAAAAAAATGACCAAGAAGAAAAACTCACAAAACCAATAAATTTCCTAAACTGAATTTACAAGAGAAAAACTGTATTTAGTGCAATTTCAGAAGCAACAAAATATGATTCAAATTCACCAAATGTCATTGAACAAAAAATTGCATCAATGAATTAACCAATAATATAAAAATAGCAGATGAATTGCCCTATAATCATCCAATTAAATTTTCTCAAATAATCATGTGACAAATTGGAATACCAAATCCTGAATTAACAACTACATTACCATAAGAAAAAAAAATGGAATGAACAAAAAAAAATTTGATAAAACACTAGAAATTTTAAAATAATATGAAAATAATAATACATAAAAATATAAAAATTACTAACAAATGATTAAAAATGTAATTAACAAGTATTAAATTTAATATGGGCATACAATTTTTTTAAAAAATTCAATAATAAAATCATTTTGGAATTTATAAGAATCATGAAGCCTGAAAAACCTTTTACCACAATAAATGCATACAAATAGTGAAAAAAATATTTTAAAATATATAATCAAACAATATATAAAAAAAAAACTTTTAAAAATCTCAAAGATAATTATGCAATATTAAAAAGAAAAATCATATTAAATGAGAATACTTATTTACAAAGATAAAATATTAAATAAAATAAATAGACATATAAAACATTTAACAATTTACTATAAATCAATAATAAAAAACAAAAACAAATAACATTAAAAAATATCATCAAAATAAAAATACATATAAACCAAAAACACAAAGTAAAAATATAATGATAGAGTCAGTAATAAAAAGAAAATAATATAATAAAATAAATAAAGAAAAAATAGAACAAACTTTAATAAAGAGTTTCAAAAAAATAAAATTAAAATATTAAAAAGATCTGAAATATACACTTACAAACATATTTAAAAAAAAACTAAAATATAGAAAGAAAAACAAAATGAGAATTTCTAATAAATAAAAAAGTATGGTGAAAAATATCACATAAACAAAATAGAATTTAAAATAATGTTTTAATTAATGTATTAAAAATGAAATAGGCAATCTACTTTTAAAAAACCAAAACAATATAGGACATATATTAATAAAAATAAAGACAGAATTAAAATAAGTAATAAAAATTAGAAATGTCATCAAAACTACAAAGAACAAATATTTATTTAAGCAGACAAAAGCACAAGCATTAGCATAATGGATACAAGAAAAAACAAAGATAAAATATTTGAAAGAAACCGAAAAAAATAGAAATAATAGTAATAAAAAGATAAATCATATTATAACAAATTAAAATTTTAAAATCATTATTTAAAAAAAAAATTTAAAAATTCATAAATTAAAAAAAAAGATAACACATATTTAAAAAAAACCCATTGAAATAGTTAAAGAAAAAGAATTAAAAAAAATATTATTTGAACTTCAAATTAAAAAAATAATAATATACAAATTTTAAATGAATTAAAAATATTTATTACTAAAATATATATTTTGCAAAGTACAATGATGATAAAATATACAGAAATATTAGTGAAAATTATGTCATGAATTTTTAAATTATACTGCACTAATATTAATTTTAGATACGAATTTTAAAAATATTGTAAATAAATTAAAGGTTTTAACATGAAAAATATTTTAACTGGGTGTTTAATAGATTTATTCATGAAAAAAATTTAAAATATTTATTTTACAACTTCGAAATATAAACTTTTGTTTTGAAAAAAATAAAAATGATAATTTCATGATATTCGATGGATATAAATATTCATAAAAATATATTACAAAATAAAATAAATATTGAAACTATTGCAGATAAAAAAGATATATTCTATGGATATTTAACAAATTGGCCTTTTGATATTGATAATATTCTTAAAAAAATGAAAAAACAATAGAATAAACACAACTGCACATTTAAGTTCTAAGAATTAATTATTAAAAAATAAAATAAATATCATTAAAAGTTAAAAATAAAGAAAATAATAATAACAAACAAAAATGAAAAAATAATAATATATGCATTAGTTTAAAAATACACATGAATACACTCATCAAAAAATTAAATAAAAAATACAAATAAAGTATAAAATAATACATTAAAAATCTAATATAAATAATTTATTAAATGTAAATAAAGATGAAGATAAAGAAAATATGGGAAGTAGTTATGAATATAATGAAAAGACTATTATTAAAACAAAGAAATAACTATGTATGGAATACAAAGAAGAAACTACAAACCAATTACAATAACATTTAAATGACAAAGATAATAATTTATAAATTAAAGCAAAAAATAAACATTATAATTTATAATAAAAGTGTTTGACTTTATAAAAAATTACAAAAAGAACATTAAAGAATCTTTGCATTTGGATTAATATGATTCTTGTCATAATGCTGATTTAGGGGAAAATATATTTATCTAAAGTAATAATTTAAAAAATAGATGATAAAAAAATAATTAGTAATAATACTATGAATTGTCTCCTAGACACTACATGCATTTAATTAAAAAGTTAGCAATTCGCCAGGGTTTAAAAATTTATCAGTTAGGATGTTTTAATTATTATTAGGAATTGCTTTATTTTGTTTTATTATTAAAAATAAGATAGAAATAAAAGATTTCATATTCATTAAAATATAAACACCTAAAAGCAAATATGATAAAATTGATAATGATGATGGTGATGATAATAGTAATAATAATTACATTCTTATAATGTATAAAAATATTAATGAATGTGGTAATATTTATACAAGTAATGATGAAAATTAATTTTAATATTTTTTAAATATTTTAAGTCTTTACTTAATTTATAGGATGTATACAATTAAATTTTTGAAAATGACATATATGAAAAGGTCAAAATATTAGTAACGTAATCATACAAACTATAAAAACAAAGCAATATTTTTATATTCGAAACAGTAAAAGTACTACAATTATATGACTGAAGTGTGAGTGAAGTATATATATACACGCACACACAGAATATGAATTGGAAAAAAATAATTAGTTTTAACAAAAATAAAAAAGACAGTGAAATGTTTTTTTTACATTTAAAATTCTATTGAGGTACTTTAATATTCCAGTAAAAAATAATGTCAATCACATTTGAATGTTAAAAAAGCCAAATTATTGGAACTCAAATTATCTACAGCATTATCAATCATTTAAAGAAACCTATAACTGAAATGCAATGCTTACTAACAGTAATTATAAAAGATTGTAATCAAAAATTACAAAACTAAAGTAAAACAAATCTTTTTAAACAACTCATTATGAGTTCATAAGATAGACATTTATGTTTGAACTGACATGGAAAATTATGTCACTGAAATATTCATGTCATTTGCTTAAAACTTGGCAATGGATGGCTGAAAGTGGAGTCAAACTATCTGATCCTAAAAACTGAGTCTTTAAAAGTTTTTGAAAAAGCTATTATATTTAGAAGGCCATCTTTGTGCCATGTTTATAACATGGAGTTCAAATCTGAAGAAGCTTTTTGTATTTTTTCCCAGTTATCTTGTTATAGCCAATGCAGCAACTATCCAATGTTGATCAATAAATGGATATTTAGCTATTCTTATCTAGCAAGTAAAGTGAGAATAAAAAACACTCAAACTCTTGCTATCTACTTAGCATTTGGACAGCCTGGATAGTATTGTCTATCTTCATCACTATTCTGTTATGAGAGACTCACAAGATCTTTGCCCTGATATGCACTTTTTATTTAAAAAATCCCATTTACCTATATATTTAAAATGGTCTTCTAATAAAAGCAATGGATGTAATAGGGGAAAAAAATTATATAAAGGTGTATAAAAACTTAAAAAAATTCTAAAATAAAGTAAAATATAATGATTAATAAAAAAGCAAACTCAAAATAAAAAAAAATCATAATATATTAAATCATTCTTCAAACTTTTTATACTGCAAATAGCTTGCTAGATTATCTATAATAGACTATATTGTGTTAGATATAGTTTTTTTTTATAAAAGTTGTAATGTTGGAACATTTAATGGTTTTGAATGCTGTTGTTCATAAATAATTTTTTTAAATTTACAATTTAGAAAGATTATAAGCATATTAGTAAAATTTTGAGGGCACAACAATATTTCCACTTACAAATTTCTAGTACAACAATCTGGATTTAATGATTTTTCCTTTTGAGATCTGAGATCAATTATCTGCATAATTTTGCATTTATTAATGTAGAGGATAAAATTAGATCCTGTCTTTTTTAATCACTAGATAGAATTTTTTAAACTAATATAAACTGAAAAGATAGGGAGTTGCACTATGCTGCTTAGCAGAAAAATAAATAAATCATCTGGTGGTTGCAAACTTTACAGTTAATCTAAATATACATTAGTAAGAATGAAAAATTTAGTTAGAGAAGTGAAGGAGTTTTGATTTAAAAGATGCATTGTTCTTTGCTTGAAAATGCCCCAAATCTTTTTTATAAAATTTTGTTTAAATATTTTTCTGCTATAAATATAAATTATTTTTAAAAATATTATGGCTCACTTTGATTCCAACTCAAAATTAGCTGAGACAGATATCTCTATATTTCACCCATCAGACCAGCGCTGGCTGAAATAATGTCATATATGCAAAAAGATCATCAACAATCTTTTTGCAATCTATGATAGCAATTTTTAACAAACTCTTATTAACTATATTTTTTTCTCACTTCCGTGAAACATAATGTTAAAACTGTCATGTTATTTTCATCATTTATCCCATATTTATCATGGATATATCTTAGTTGCAGACTATTTAAATATGTTGAAGGATCAGGTATAGTGCTATCTTCATTTGAGTTAATGATCTAGTTCATTTAAAATTATCCAGTCATACATGCATATGGTTTTACACATTCCAACAGCTTTCCAGTCACCTGATATAAACACTTAACAATAATGAAAGACTGTTTCATAAAACTAGAAACATTTTTCTTTACTTATAGACACTTCTTACATATTGCATAACACTATTCCCTTAAAAGTACTGTGCCGGTCAAAATCGTGTATTCATTCAACAAGACCAATAATCCAAGCAAAAGTACCTTGAATCCAACCATGTACAAGATACATATGTCAGGGCAAGGATGAATCCTAACCTATTTGCCTAAACTACTGCCTCTCTGACTAATGAACAACATTTGTGATGACCCTAGCAGTGCTTGGTTTTTATTCCGTCCCAGCTGGAGGTCATGGTTCACATAGAGACTCAAAATAATAAAAGGGTTTATATGGAAAACCAATGATTTAGTGGATCCTGATGATTGCAGAACAGTACAGATATGATTTGATCGATTAGTAATGGTTTGAACCGTAATAATGATAATTCTTTATGGCAACACTACAAAGAAGTGAATTGAAATCAAAGAAATATTTAAACAAATAGAGTAATGAACCTTAGAGATTGGGAGTGATGACAAACTAAGCTTATTTAAATAACAATATTATAGGAATTTATTAAAGAATTTAGTACAAAATAAGTCGAGTCTTTGTTTATACAACTTGGTTATTTATTTAATTGTTTTGATGCAGCTTTGACAAACAATGTAAAAGTTTGTTAATTGGTCGGCCAAAACCAATTAGCAATAAAATGTTATTAGCCCTCTTCAAGATATTACAAATAAATCCCTTTATATATATTAAAAGATATGAAAGCGTACATTTAAAACATTATTACATTTATAATCATTTGTATATAATGAGTGTGGGCAGCAAAATAATTCTTAAATAAATAATTGACAATTGTTCAGTCAGATTTAATTAATTACAAAATTTGTTTGTGAAGGACGTGCCATCACGGCAGAGAGCATTGCAGGATTGCTACATAAAGCTATAAAATGATAATGATGAGGAGGGCAGTATACTATTGCAAATTACAACAAAAGAAATGAGGTTTGCTATGAACCTCTGGGTGGCTTTGCTAAAGAAGTTCCTGATATGTACAGGAGATAAGAGAAATACTAGCCCTCCAGCTAAAGCACGTCTCCAAATAATCATGATAATATTTCGATGTGCATACACATCTTAATGGCAATGCTCAAAAAGGTCCCCTGGTATGAACCATGTCTACTTTGGGGGAGAGTGAGAGATTGGACTGGTCAGATTCCGAAGGTCCTAAGAGGTTGGTAGCAAAGCAAGAATAGCAGTAATAAAGAAATGGTTGTAACTATAAATACACAATGCCCTCGACGTATATATAAAATAACGTATCACTAATAAAATTACTAAATGAATTCCTGATTAAAATAATATTACTCATTAATGAATGAACAGTAAATTATATTACGGCAAGAATTAAAACTAAATATAAAATTGTTTTCCCACTCACACGGAAGATTACAAAATAGGATTTGTCTTTAGTTAACATAGACGGGCATTAAATATCAAACTAATAAATTGTAAATCATAATTTTAATATTTTCTGACAAATAAAATATGTATGAAATATATATACTGATAAAATTCTATGATAATTTTACTCAATTGCTCCACTAAAATTATTTATTCTTTTAGAAATAATTACAGGGCTCTTTTAAATTGGAGATAATAATAAGATACTTTAGAATAATTTCAATCATTCAATAAATTTATATATGAGGTACAAAACTAAATGAGCTTTTTATTAATTAATTTACGGAAGGTAAGTCTTCTTGTAATGATTTTTAAATTAAAAGAAAAATAACAGGGGGGGGGGGATTTAAAGTTAATAGCTCATTGAATTTTGCAGTCAAATAATCTAAACAAACCGACAAAAATTAATTTAATTTGCCGCATCAAAATAATGTAGTTTTATAAGAATTGATATTTTAACTTAAATAAATTTAAAAGATGCATTTTAAAACCAAGCCGTATAAACATTACACAAATATATAAAATATAAATTAATATAGATTTTGAAAACAAATAAAATCAATCAATGGCTTGCTGCAAATTGGATGTTACCTCAGAATCAATCAGTTAATAGAGGCAGTTAATATAGTCAGATCATTTCAGGCTTCCTCGACACAGACAGTCTCTGGCTAGATGTTCAAAGCACTGCAAAGGCATGGATAGGCTGGTGGAACAGACCTCTGAGAAGCAAACGACCGATCTTTTCACCCCGTCATTTCTTTAGGCACGATGTATATATGTATTCCTCACTTCTCTTCAGTAAACTCAGTAATAACTTTCTTCAATCAAATTTTCCACTATTTATATCTTCTGGTCTTATCTACAGGATTCAATCTATACTGACCACCAATTGTAATTGCTCTAAACGCTTCTCTGTGGTATGTGCCAGCTTTGGAGGGAAATTAGAATCCTACTTGCCCAAGGGTTGATTTGCTAATTAAAAAACAACAAGCATATTAAGTTTATCAGTCATTGTACTAACAAAATCTGTTTAATTAAGGTTTAGATTAACAAAAATGTAGATTTTATTCAGAAAAATTTTAGGAATTTGGTACAATGACTTTTAAATATATTTTCCATAAACTTAAATAGAAATTTACAAAATATAATTGAAATATTACATTGTTTAAATAATTGATTCTCAAGTGTACATTGATTAAAAGATAAATATAAAATGTTACCCACTAATTAATTGAAGAAAATGAACTTTAATAAAGAATTTGAAATATTTGTAACATTTTATAGATATCTAGGATTCAATTTAATTTAAGAAAATAAACGCAATATACATTTTTACAAATATAAATAAATAAACTATTATAAAAGGTTAGTTAATCATAAAATACAAATTAATCAAAAGGTTATAACAATTATAAATATACTACCACCTCATATGAGATGGGTGTCAGTTAATGATTGGGTTCAAACCCAGACTAGTGCTGATGACATTGGCACTAGGTGAAGCAGAAATATGTGTACTATATTTCCAGCTTCAGTACAAATAATACTTTCTGTAAATGGTAACTCTTTATTGTATTAATAAAAGGGTCATAGATTTTCCAATTAGTTTGTTCAACTTGATATCTATGTAGGTATGTTGTATATATTTGAAAGGAAGATTTTCATGGGCTATAGATGTAAATGAAATGTTATTCAGATACATCTGTGTATAATAAATTGTAGTAAAAATATATATACCAACATTGTGACCAGAACATACCAGTCATCAAGTGGGTAATAAATATTATAAAAATAGTTATAGAGGTTCTGTAATCATTGATGTATAATAATAATGAACATTCTATTAATAGAAAATAGATAAAAATAATAAATATAAATTATTTAGATTAATGAGTTTTTTTAAAATTCTTCCAAATAGAATGTAATTTGGATGTATCACCACATTTGTTGATATAGTCTGGTCTTTTAAGAATCTCAATGATTTCTTTAATTTGTCATTATTGGAGAGTGTCATATCTGGATAGTATTCTCATGTTAGAAAAATCAATACAATGACATGTATCCACAACATGAATAATGCTTCTGATGGTGAGCACTTTTAATTGCATTAACATGTTCATCTCTTCTAGTACTGATGTGACAATTGCTCATACCTGCATAAGAAGCTTTACAAATGCTACATAAAATTTTATAAATTTCATAGGTTTCAAGAGGAATTGAGTTTTTAATAAGCAATATATGCTGTCTTCATATTGCATTGTTTTAGATTACATCCAATGTTGTCTGTAATTACTTTTATACAAGGAATACAAACTCTAATAATTATTTCTTCTTCTTTGCTTGTTAATTTGATTGTTTAGGGTTTGAATTAAAGCTCAGTGTATTGTTTTATTATTATAGCCATTAGTTAATAAGACATGGCTTACATTTGATTTATCTGAAAGAAAGTTAATTGCTTTGCTCTAGTAAAAAAAAAGCTTTTTGCTACAGAAAAGACTTGAGTCTGGATGACGATGTGATGAAAAATTGTAGATATCTGACAGTGTATGTAGAATTTTTAAAAATTGAAAAAGATAAAAAAAATTATTCTGCTTTTCGATGATATGTATATTAAGAAAAGAAAATTTCCCATCTAAATTTAATTCTAGGATTATATTGTTTATATGTGTAAAAAAATCATATAATTTATCTTTACCATGTAACCAGATGATGAACGTATCATTTATATATCTGCTGCAAACAAAAGATTTTAAAGGAGCTGCTTCTAAAGCTCTTATTTCTACATACCCCATAAATAAATCAGCTTTTACTACAATTAATTATCTACGAATATACCCGGATAACATTTCATTTATATATGTAAATATAACTTTTTAATAGCCTGAATTAGATGAAATAATATGGAACTATTAAAATTCCCCAAAGAGGTATATAAATGTAAATATAGCTCATTGAGAATTTTCAGTACTTCCGCATTATATATATATATAACACCTAGCTTAAACTATATATATATATATAACACCTAGCTTAAACTTTGTTAATTATGTGTAATAAATTTTGCATATATATGTTAATATGCTTTACGAAGTGTGCAATTTTTTTTTCTATAATGTTTTGATTTTCCATCAGCTTAATGCAGTTTTTGTGTTATCATTATGGTGCACAACACTGAAAATGCATTAAGCTGAAAAGAAAACCAAAAACATCATGGAAAGAAAAAATACGCAATTCATAAAGCATATCAAAGGAGACCCTCTGATTCCTCTTGGAGGCCTTAAAGGAACCGAGCAGGGCAAATTCCTAATGTCCACTCCATATGTTCTTGTCGTTGCAGCTGTTATTACTATATGTTTATTCATATAGTATACGAACATGGATGGGCTGCTCACCAACACGCATTAGCCAGCATGGTGAGTTTATTGGCTTTTTACCTCTGAGTTTAAGATCAAGAAACACCATGGTCTTTCTTCTCAGTGCCTGATAAGGCAGAATGAATGTTTGTGTAAATGATAAAGATTTTTCCCAATTATACAATTATGACAGACAAAAATAAAGCATGGCCCTTAATCCCAGGAGGCTGTAAAGTCACCAACCAAGGCAGCGGTTGGTGGCCGAAGGCAGAGGGTGCTAAGAATATCCTGGAGGCGGACCCAGGCTGCCATTTGATGACGACTTTTTATTTAGGTACTTACAACTGCAGATCACTTTCAAGTGAAGGAAGATTGCAAGAATTAGAAGAAGAACTCTCTTATATTAAATGGGATATTATTGGACTTTGTGAAGTTAGAAGAAAAGGTGAAGAGACAATTGATTTAAAAAGTGGACATGTGCTCTATTATAAAGGCACAAATATTGGAAATACAAGTGGAGTAGGATTCATTATAAATAAAAAGTGGAAGAACAATATTGTGGAGATTGATGGTGTATCAGACAGAGTGGCAAGATTAGTTATACAACTTAATAGCAGAGATCGGAAGCAGCGTAATTCAGGTTTATGCCCCAACAAGTTCTCATAGTGATGAAGTAGTAGAAGATTTTTATATGGATGTACAAAAGGCTTTTGATCAGAGTAAACAACATTTTAAAATTGTTATGGGAGATTTTAATGCTAGAATTGGTAAACAAATAAAAGATGAAAGTGTTGTAGGTAATTTTGGTTATGGTAATAGAAATGAGAGAGGACATAGACTTGTGGAGTTTGCAGAGAAGGAAAAACTTTATATTATGAATTCTTTTTTTGAGAAAAATGTTAGAAGGAAATGGACATGGAAGCATCCAAATGAAGGTACAGCAGAATTGGATTATATTTTGACTAACAGGAAATACATATTTCAAGATTGTAATGTTCTTAATAAATTTAACACAGGAAGTGATCATCGATTAGTAAAGGGTAAGATACATGTTAATGTAAAACTAGAGAGACAAAAATTATTAAGAAAAACTATATTTACAGTTGATATTCCTAATCTTCAGAAACATTCTAATGAATTTAAATTAGAACTTACAAATCGGTTTCAAGTATTAGTAGATTTTGAACATGATTCAGATTTGAATGAAATTAATATGAAAATAACTGATACACTTTTAAAAACTGCAACAAAGATAGCTGGTAGAAAAGAGCAGCAATTGACTAAT
The DNA here is from genome assembly GCA_028023455.1 of Epiperipatus broadwayi. NCBI lineage: Eukaryota > Metazoa > Onychophora > Udeonychophora > Euonychophora > Peripatidae > Epiperipatus > Epiperipatus broadwayi. Next base: position 10,172,207 of record JAQFVV010012421.1, read on the forward strand.
AAAATTTCTACTGAGACTAGAGAACTTATGAAGAAAAGAAGGAATATGAAGATATGCAAGAATGATGCATTAAAAAGAATTGAATATCTCGAATTTTGTAAAATGGTGCGGAAAAGAGTTGAAAATGATATAAGAAAGTATAACTGTTAACTAGCAAGAAAAGCTGTAGAAGAAAATAAAAGTCTTAAGAATGTAATACAACATTTTGGTATTGGTAGGAAATTTATATCTGCAATAAGGAAAAAAGATGGAATTATTACTAAAAAGAGGGATGACATTATGAAATTGGTAGAAGATTTTTATCAAGAATTATATAGTAATAAAGAACAAGTACCTCCTATATCTATTACATCTTCCGAATTGCCCAGAATTTTAAATGAAGAAGTGAGAAATGCAATTAAATGTATGAAAAAAGGAAAGGCTCCAGGTAATGATGGAATTATAATTGATATATTAAAAGAAGCAGGTGAAGAAACAGAAAAAATATTAGCAAAGTTATATACCAAATGTCTAAATGATAAAGATGTACCGGATGATTGGAAGAATGCAGTAATAATATTAATATTTAAAAAAGGTAATAAAGAAGATATTAGAAATTACAGACCTATCAGCCTTTTATCAGTTTTATATAAAATTTTTACCAAGATAATTACAACTCGTCTACAGAGAACCTTGGATTTTCACCAACCAAGAGAACAAGCTGGATTTAAAAGTGGTTTTAGTACAGTAGATCATATTCAAGTATTGAGAGAAGTTATAGAAAGGACAAATGAATATGAGTTGTCATTATGTTTTGGATTTGTAGATTATGAAAAGGCATTTGATTCTATAAACATTTCTTCAGTGATTAAAACATTGGATCATCAAGGTATAGATCCAGGATATTGTCATATTTTAAAGAATATTTATAAAAATGCAACAGCAACAATTAGATTACATAATGATACTGGGAAAGTCAACATTGAGAAAGGTGTAAGAAAAGGTGACTCCATATCTCCAAAACTTTTTACACCAGTGCTGCAAGAAGTATTTTGTGGATTAAAATGGGAAACTAAAGGAGTGAAAGTAAATGGAGATTATTTAAGTCATTTAGATTTCGCAGATGATGTAGTTGTTTTTGCAAATAATGCTTCCGAGCTGCAGGAAATGTTGCAGGAGTTATCAGATGAAAGTAGGAAAGTAGGACTAAAGATAAATGTTAAAAAGACTAAAGTAATGTTTAATTGATTTGCTCAAAATATGAAAATAAAGATTGATTATGATGAATTAGAAGAAGTTAAGAGTTACAAATACCTTGGTCAGATTATTAATACAGATGGAAACATAATAGAGGAAATTAATCATAGAATTAAACTTGGTTGGAGTGCTTTTGGTAGAAATAACTTGATATTAAAAGGAAATATGCCTATGTGTTTGAAAAGAAAGGTTTTTAACAAATGTGTTTTACCAGTTCTTACTTATGGATCTGAGACTTGGACACTTAATAGAAGATCAATACAGAGACTTCAGACCACTCAAAGAAGTATGGAGAGATGTATGTTGGGAGTAACAAGAAGAGATCGAAAACGCAATGTATGGGTAAGAGAACAAACAGGTGTTACTGACCTCATTGAAAAAATTAAAAGATTGAAGTGGAGTTGGGCTGGACATATTGCTAGAAGAGATGATAATAGATGGACAATTGAAATTTTAAACTGGATTCCAAGAGATTGTAAAAGACCCAGAAGGAGACCACATGTAAGATGGATGGATGAAATAAGAAAATGTGTAGGGGTGATGTGGAGAAGAGAAGCTAAAGATCGGAGAAGATGGATTAAACTTGGAGAGACCTTCATCCTGCAGTGGATTGATAATGGTTGATAATGATGATGATGATATTTTTGAAACAGAAGTAAAGGCTACTCCCACTGAGCCATGCTTAAACAATCGTTAAATGTCAATAAACTATGAAAAAAATGAGATGATACCATTATTCTTTTAGCTCTACAAATATTACTTAACTAATTACTAAAAGAATGGAAGCTATCATTTCATTCTTTTTCTAGTTAATTGATGTTTGACTAATGGTGAAACATAACTCAAAGGAAGTAGCAGCTATTTCCATTTCCATTTTATATCATTGAGTTGTGAATATTTACAGTTTCGTTCATTAAACCGAAGTTTCATTTGGTATTTAAGGTTTGTTAAAATTAACGCTCTGTCTTTCGAAATCGTTAAATAGTGATTTCAAAGCTGCACATAAATCGAATTAACATACAGATTTCATTCTTTGATTCACAATGTTATTAAACTAAGTTTAGGTACTAATAGAACCAAAAGAATGGGGGTATCATTCCATTCTTTTCACGTTTATTGATGTTTGACAATTCAATAAGCGTAGCCCAATGGGCATAACAATTAATTCCATTTCAATTTTTTATCATTAAGCTATGATCACTTATAGTTATATACACATATACACACACACACATAAAGTTCATAATAAGTTTTTAGTAACATATCAAGAAAATGACATAGGGAGCTCATTAAAATTGAAAATAGTTTTAAATATTGAAGTATTTGAATATACTGTCCTAAGAGATGATAAGCAATGGGAAGCAGCTATCAACAATAATCAAGTGGCATTGCTTGAATATAGTGACTTATAGCCTAGTTATATATATATATATATAAGCTTACTAGCCTAGTTATATATATATATATATAAGCTTACTGCCTGTAAATATATCCAATATAAAGCAATAATCAAGTGGTAGAAATTGATTATTGTTAGTGGCAGTTTGTTTAAAAAATCAATATTTATGTTTAGTAATAGAATTAAGCTGATTAATTTATTTATATACCTAAATAAATATAAATATATAATTATTACCTACCGAACTAATTTTAGAGAAATTAAAATATAAATTATTAATGAACTAAAATTTCAAATGAAATAGCATAGATAAAATTAGCTCATTTCTAATTTAAATTAGTTTGCCAAAAAGTTAAATAATTTATTGAGTCTTTAAAACTTTATTCTGGAACATTATTAGTTTATTAATTAAAAAACTAAATTTTATTGTATTTATGATGATAATATTAGAATATTTTATAATAATTATGATAAAAATTAAATGAGTAGAAAAATCACATTTACTTTCGCATAAGTTGTTTTTTCATGTGTCAAAGCATCGGCTGGGAAGCGAACCCGCGAACCAGGGACAACTGCTTGTAAGGCAGCTGTGCTGACCACTCGGCCACCAAGACAAAAATAAAACTTTTGAATACTGAAGAATTGGTAAATCTTAGAAGGCAAAAAAAAAAGAGAAATATTTATTAATATAACTTTTTAAGTAAATAATTGAATGATTTAATTACTCAGAAGTTCACAAGAAATTTGATCACAGGGTATAGCAGAACTGGGCCACATTCCATAGATCTTGAGGTTCGGAGTCTGATACTATCATTGTACCAAATCACACAAGGAATTTTTAAAATATAACAGAATTGGATGTATTCTTGTGTAAAATCATTTCATTAAAAAACTGACACGTTAACTGTAAATATTAATAAACTCACTATGTAAAATTTCTTTCATGAAATAAAATATTAAAGAGGATTTGAACCCAAATTTTTAAGCTCCCTTCTGTCAATTACTCCATCTTATACAACCAATACACATCTCCCATCATATGAAAAAGATAAATGATCTCTAATATACATATTTTATGCTGAACCAACACTCATCAGTAGGTCCAGATCATCATCTCCAACACACATATATAGTGTTCAGTTTGTATTAAGATAGCAAACCTTCAAACTTTTTAATGGACAGTCTTCAATCTTCTTCACTCTTCAACTCTTCAGCCATCAGTATTGATTTTATATATGTGTGGGAGACGATGATCGAGCCCAACTGATGCTGGTTCACCATGGAATATATATATATATATATATATATATATATATATATATATATATATATATATATATTGGGGATCATTTATCTTTTTTAAATGTATGTGGTCATGTGAATCAGTTATATAACATGGAGTGGATAACTGAAGAGAGCTTGAAAATCTGGATTCAAATCCCTTCTAATTACATCTAGCTTAAGTATATATACTATATTTGTATTTAAATCTAAAATGAAATATTTATTTTATCACTTCATTCTATTTGCAGTCTAAAATTTTTTTACCACAAATCACGTTGGTGATATTTTACATTAAGATGGATTGTGATTGATTCAAAATAAAAAATAAGACAAAAGATTTTTAATGAGAAAAACTAAGCAAAAAGGAGGCATAAAAAATTTGACAAATAATTTATAATATGCGTGCATATTGCTAAATATTTGAAAATATAAAAAAACATTATCATTTCTATATAAAATATATTGCAAACTGCTATTTTGACTGATGAGAGAACACAGCACTCATTGTATGATGTTTTAATTGGAAGTTGCATCCACTTTCTAGCAGAACTATGAATATATATATATATGTATTGTAAATATCGATAAATCTATAGAATATATTAATGCATATATATATATATATATATATATGCATTAATTATTCTATTATTTTTGTATGCTATGGACATACTGTCTTCTACAACAGCTTATTTTGTCTGTATATCTTAATACAGTATTAGAATGTGAGATTCAACTGAAAATTCGTTGATTGATTATTAGTTAAGTAAAGATTCTGATTGATTAATTGAATAAAAATAGTATACTCAATCTGTCAATTGGATGTTTGAATATTACATGACCTCATAAGCAACTGATTTCATAATTTTTTTATGGGATGATTTTGTAAATAAAAAACACCAGATTATGTTTTTTGTATGAATGAGATATTATATTTAATCTCTTGGTTGCTGATTGTTATGTCACATCTAAATATTTAATTTAGAGTATCATTCTCAACATTGCTAATGCTAAATTTTTTAAATAAAAATGTTCTCTTTTAAAGGAAAATTAACATTTTATTTATTTTTAATTCAGAAAAATGTGTTATATACAAAGGTCTCAAGTTGTAGTGGATGGTGCATCCACTTCTAGACTCACAAGCAGAAGTATGAATCTGCTCCAGCCTGATGAGTATAACTTTTTTCATCAGTATTATTCCATAGGAGACTGTTAGAGAGACCTTGGCTTTGTAGTGAACCTATATAATATTAAAAATGTTTTATTATATAATGTGAACTTACTAAAATTTCTGATTTAACAATTAATATAAATAATAGAATCATATGATTGAGGGGAATGATCATAGTGTATGATTGATTCCTTTAGCAATAAAATTCTGTTCATTTTCAAATTTTGAATGGTATTATTTGTGTAAATAACTATAACATTTAACTTTTTGCATGTTATTTTATTTTACTTTTGCATTTTATGAATATTATTTTTGTTTTATTAACTTATTATTCACTATTTTTATATAACTGTGATTGCTAATTGCAAGTACTTAATAATGTGTTGTCTATGTCACAGACTGCGAATTTGCCTATGCAACTTAAATTTACCTACTTGTATACATGTTAATATTTGCATATAATTTGTTATCAATAATCAATTTAATTTAAAAATAGTTAGTAGTTTTAAATTAAAATTTTATATATGATGATTATTAATTTTTATCTAAACCATACTTTTCTTTCTGTTAACTTTGTATATTATTTAATATTTAATAAATTATCTCTTTTTTTCATAATTCGTTTCCGACGTTCAAATTTATTAATTAATCTGATATTTCGATTGTTTAATAATTTTCTTTAAAGACAAATATTTTTTCAAAAGTAAAAATATTTTAATAACACTTGAAAAGTCTGCATTAGTAGAAAAACTATCGACCTTTGAAACATGTTACTGAGTATTTGAAACATCAGACTAATTATTGAATTTAAAGTATTGAAAAAAAAAAAAACCAATGTAAAAATATGATTTACTAAATATCTATTTTTTTAATTATCTATGTAAAATTTTTATTCCCAAAGCAGTATCATAACTGGCCAAAAGCATTTAAAAAGCTTTTTTTTTTAATCTTTACTGCTGTAAAATCACTTTAAGGACCTGTCCACTATCAAATTGAATGAGGGTTTTTTAAAAATGAGATAGAATTATAAACAATATAGTAAAAAATCCTAAAAAAGATAATAAAATATCTGTACTAAAAAAAAATATATCAATGAAAATAAATCTGTGAATAAAAAAAGACTATGCAAAAATTAATGGAAAGAAATTCGGAGAGTATTTTCTGAATTCAAAAAATTCTAAATTACAATTATACAATAATAAATAAATGGAGAAAAAAGTTGCTTCTAAAAGTAATAATAAAAACTCAAACTTTCACTAACCATTTCTATTGGTAGTATCATAAATATTGATCTGTATTCAACAGCTATGTTTTGGTATTACGACACAAAATTAAAGAATATATTTTCCTATTATATGACTACTAAATTTAGTAGAGAAAAGTATATATATGCCGTGTATAATACTAAATGTAAATAATAAAGAATGAATAAAGTTCATCTAATTTATCTTTAACACCAGCACTATAAATTTATTTATAGGAAAGATTCGAGTTAAACAGGATTCATCCAGCCTAGAAATAGTAATTATACTTTTAAGCACAGAGACAAAAATACCATAAAATATTTATCATAAATTTTTATCATGTAATATAAGAAAAGTACTTATATCTTTTATTGCATGAATTTTTCTTTTAGCAAATTATTAAAAAAATAAATTTCACACTGATTTATAATTATTCACATTAGTTAATAATAATAATAATAATAATAATAATAATAATAATAGTAGTAGTAATAGTAGTAGTAGTAGTAGTAGTAGTAGTAGTAGTAGTAGTAGTAGTAGTAGTAGTAGTAGTAGTAATAATAATAATAATAATAATAATAATAATAATAATAATAATAATAATAATAATAATAATAATAATAATAATAATAATAATAATAATAATAATAATAATAATAATAATAATAATAATAATAATAATAATAATAATAATAATAATAATAATAATAATAATAATAATAATAATAATTCAATTCTTCAATTCAATTCTTTATTTGTTTAATGTACATATCAACAGCATTTAGCCAATTATAGATTGCACAGTAATGTCATTATCATATACAAATCTAAATAAGCATTAAAAAAACAAAACAAAACAAAAAATAATACCAATAAAATAGAAAAACAATAAAATGCACAAATAAATAAAAAGGCAATATATCAAATAAAATTAAGAATATTTTTTTATGAGGACTTTAGTGAATTGTTTAAAATCCAGATTAAAAACATCATCATTACCAAAATCTTTGTTATAAGTTCTAGGTAAACGAAATAAAGGGGGAAATCTTAATACTTCAGATTTACAAATGTTCAGTTCAAAAATATTGTGAGTACGAGTATTATAATTTTGTTTATTAAAACATAAATTAGAAAGCAAATTACAGAAATATTCTGGGAAATAAATTTATGAAGAAGCTTGAGATCTCTTGTTTTTCATCTCAGCAGTAAATCAATATAGTGTTCATTATCTAAACTAAGGCAAATCTCTCCATACAGTAGATCCACCCTGTGCTAACCAGAGTAATCAATGGATGCCAGAAGGCTTGGGCATAAAATCCCTATCTAGTGCCTATTCATCCAATATCCCCAGACTAGTTTCTGGCTTGTGGCCATCATCAGTGAGGAGCCTTGGATCTGAGAGCACTGCACCTAGATCTTAGGATCTAATGCAAGGTGGCTGCTGGAGGGTTGCATTAGATCCTAAGATCTAGGTGCAGTGCTCTCAGATCCAAGGCTCTTCACTGATGATGGCCACAAGCCAGAAACTAGTCTGGGGATATTGGATGAGTAGGCACTAGATAGGGATTTTATGCACAAACCTTCTGGCATCCATTGATTACTCTGGTTAGCACAGGGTGGCACTACTGTATGGAGAGTTTTGCCTTTGTTTACAACAATTATGTGCTAGTATGAGATGGTGATCATGTGATATCTAAACTATTCAATTTTGCAAATTTGTCAAAAACAGACTGAATTCTTATGATATCTGTCCTGTTATGAGGATTTCATATAATTGAACCATACTCCAAGATGGGAAGAACTAATGATATAAAAAGTTTAATCTTTGTAAATTTATTAAATGCTTTTCCATATCTGTAAATAGCCCCTACAATTTTAAGAGATTTTATTCACCATAAAATTAATGTGATTATGAAAAGATCCATTATTGGAAAATATTATTTCTAGATCTCTTTGATGATCATTTGTTATAATTTTAGAGTCCCCAAATAGTAGGAACACCTTAAGATTTCAGATTTTCTAGAGTAAGAGGCAATGGGGCACTTACCCATATTTATATCTATATAATTACATTCACACCAATTTAAGAAACTATCTATAACTTTGAAGTAAAAAACAGTCATTAATAGAATAAATATGCCTAAAAATTTTGCAATCATCTGCATAAAATAGAAGATGTGAAAATTTAATGCATGTTTTTAGGTCATCAATGTATACATTAAATAATAAAGGTGCAAGAACACTGCCTTGAGGCACCCCAGTGAAACAATAATATGGTAATGACAATTTACTATTAAACCTCACACAAGACATTCTATCCCTAAGAAAAGAGTCAAACCAATTACTTAATAATTTGAAAAAACCTAACCTAAAAAGCTTCTGAAGAAGAATTTTATGATTAACTCTATCAAAAGCCTTGAACATATCAAAATAAACAACATCTAGCCTAGATTGATTTTCAATTGAATTTGACATGTGATCAAAAATAGTTAGCAAATTTGTTTCAATGGACCTATTAGGCAAAAATCCACACTGCTCTGGTGCCAAAACCTTAGAGACATCCAAGATAATTTTATTATATAAACATCTTTCAAAAATTCGAGCAACAGTGTGTAGAATTGAAATAGGCCTATAGTTACTTACCAAATTTCTAGATCCTTTCTTAAAAATAGGAACAACTTTAGCAATTTTAAGGGATGTAGGAAAAGTACCATTTGCTAAAGAGCAATTAAAAATATGCAAAAGAGGAGAAGCAATGTATTCAGCACATCCTTTATAAATGAAAGCCGGAATATTGTCAAGGCCCACACTAGAATGTAATTTAAGCTGCCTCATAGCAAAAATAACATCAGATTCAATAAATGAATCAAATGTTATCCTTTCTTCAACTAGATCATTATTTTCAGTTAAATCAGTAAAAGAATTAGATTGTTTAAAAAGCTTTGAGAAATAATGAGAAAAATCATCAGCGACTAGATTAGAATAATTACTCTGTAATTTTTTTTTTGCAATACCTAAATCCTTAACTAGAGACCAAAATTGCAAAGGATTATCAGAAATATGACTTTCAGTATTTTGTATAAATTTTTGAAAATCTCTATGATATATAACCTTTGACAATCTTCTATAATTAATAAAATTGTTATAATAATTTAAGTTCTTAGTTTTCCAATATTTACATGGTGAAATGATTTCCTTTTAATAATTTCTTTAAAAGAAACTGAAAACCAGAGAGGAAAATGGTTAGTTAAAAAATTTTTCTTAGGAATGTATTTGTCAATTAGTTCACTAAATGATTGTTCAAAAAACTTCATACAGAAATCTACATCAGATGAAGAATACAAATTTTCCCAGTTAAAATTAGATGATGATAATAATAATAATAATAATAATTCAATACAATTCAATTCATTTATTTAAGTGCTAAACAACAGCATAAAACCAATTACAATTTGCACATTACAATAAAAGGAAAGATAGCACATATAACATAAAATGAAAATATAAATGTTTACATAATAAAACAATATTTAAAATTTAAAACAATATTTCAAATTTAAAATATCACAAAGTTTAATATTACTCCCAATTTGATTATATAAAGAGAGTAACCTTAAATATTTGACAAAGTTATTGTTGTTTGCTTAATAAATGTCTTTAGATCTACTAAAAATATGTCAATATCATTAAAATAGATGTTATAAAAATTTGGCAATCTCTATAATGCTGCTAAATATAAAGTTTCACATTTATATTTATCGATACTAAATAAATCCTTATTCCTTGTATATACATGAGGAACTCTTATTAAAACATTTGAAATACAATTATTTAAGTAAATTTTTCCACGAATGATTAAATAAAAAAAATTTCATATCACGAATCATTCTTCTACGAAACAAATTTATACAAAAACATCTTTCGCATTAATTATATTACTGAATTTATTGTATATTGATTGCAATTTATCTATATGAGATAATTTATTCGAGTTTCATATTATTGAGCCATATTCCATTATAGGAAATACAAGTGTTTTAAACAAATGTATTTTAATAAAAATATTAAAATAACGTCCATTACGAAAAATAAGCCCCATTATTTTATTGGCATTACATAAAATATTATTTACATGAGTTGTAAAAGATCCAGTCTGATTAAACCATATTACAAGATGATGATGATGATAATAATAATAATAATAATAATAATAATAATAATAATAATAATAATAATAATAATAATAATAATAATAATAATAATAATAATAATAATAATAATAATAATAATAATAATAATAATTCAATTCAATTCATTTATTTACCGTACAAAACTACAGCATAAAGCCAATTACTGTATTGCACCATAACAAATATATAAATACATAAATGAGTTTTTTTTTTTTTTTCTCATATGTCATAGCATCGGCCGGGACGCGAACCCACACCCGTTGCAACCAACTACTTGCTTGCAAGGCGAGTGCGATGACCTCTCTGTTAACAACGCTTGACTAAATGAGTTTAAATGACAAATTATTAATATAATTATGTGCCATATTTCAATAAAAGATAATTAACACATTTAAAAATCTAAAGTAAAATTAAACATCAGCATATAAACAATTATTATTAAAACATTAATAATAACAAATAAATAAAAGGGATCAATATAAAGCACTTAACAAAATAAAAAACAACTACAATTTAACATATATATATATATATAAACAAAATCAAGTTAAACCAATCAAATCTGACATTTAAATTTAATAACATTACAAAATTGATTATAATCTAAATTGAAGTAATTAATATTACTACAAATCTCATTATATAAAGATGGTAGCCTAAATAAAGAAGAAAATCTAAGATCCTTGGAATGACAAGTTTTAATGTAACAAACAGAAGCAGACCGAGTATCATGCACATGAGATCTAATTATAACAGTAAAAATTGTGTTAGATAAAAGAACTATTTTATTAACAAGTTTATAAAGGTATTTAAGATCTCTATATTGTCTTCTAGAAGAAAGATGAACAACAGTTTTATTTCCCAAAGAAACATATTTAGAAAATTTATTAGACACTGATTGTAATAAATTACACTCCTGTTTAGAGCTAGGATTCCAAATGACTGAACAATATTCAATGATGGGAAGAACCAATGATAAAAATAATTTAAATTTTGTATCACCACTGAAATGATAACCAAACCTTAGAATAGTACCTATAATTTTTAAAGCCTTACCAATAATCATTTCCAAATGAGGAAGAAAGGATCCATTACTACCACTGAAATGATAACCAAACCTTAGAATAGTACCTATAATTTTTAAAGCCTTACCAATAATCATTTCCAAATGAGGAAGAAAGGATCCATTACTAGAAAATATAACTCCCAAATCTTTTTGGGATTCAACAGAAATAATTTGTGAGAATTAATAAAATAAGAAAAATGCAAAACTTCAGATTTTTTAGAATACGATACTAAGGAACATTTACTGAAATTAACAATCATATTATTTAGATCACACCAAGCACTAAAATTATCTATATCCTTTTGAAGAAGAGTGCAATAAAACACAGATGTGATTCTTCTAAAGATTTTACAGTCAGCTGCATAGCACAAAAGATAAGAAGATTTTAAGCAATCCTTAAGGTCATTCATATAAATGTTAAAAAGCATAGGTGCTAAAATACTATCCTGAGGAACTCCCAAATTACATTTAAAATTAGATGAAATAGTATTATTAAATTTAATATATGCAGTACGACCATGAAGAAAGGATTGAAACCAATAAACAAGCTTAGTAGAAAAACCCATTTGATATAATTTGCAAAGAAGATACTGTGGTCTACTTTATCAAAAGCTTTTGATAAATTAAAATAAACAACATCAAGTCTCTGCTGGTCCTCAACTGCATGAGCTATATGATCATAAATTGTTAACAAATTAGTTTCTACAGATCTATTAGGTATAAAACCATGCTGTGAAGAAGAAATGAGTTTACAAACATCTAAAATAATTTTATTATAAACACACCTCTCAAAAATTCTAGCAATAGTATGTAAAACAGAAATAGGTCTATAGTTATTAACACAATCACATGATCCATTCTTAAAAATTGGGACCATTTTGGCACACTTAAGCACATTAGGAAAAACATAAGAATTCAGTGATAAATTAAAAATAAATGCAAGAGGTACTGCAATAAATTAGGCTAGCCCATTGTAAATAAATGAAGGAATATTATCATTTCCCAAACTATAATGAATTTTAAGTTGCATAACAACATCATCCTTAGAAATATGGTCAATCATACAATGAACAGTTGAAGAATTACAAAATAATGCAATATTTGAAGATATTGTATCATGTGATGAATATACATCAGCAAAATGTTTTGAAAAGTCATTTGCACTTAAAGTGAAACTATGAGTAGCTTGAACCCTTTTCTTACCCAAATCAGACTTCTTAATGAAATCCCAAAATTCTTTAGGGTTAGAAGAAATATTAACCTCAATTTTTCTAATATAATTCTGCAAATCTCTTTTATAAACATGCTTCACCAATCTTCTGAAATTAATAAAATTATAAAAAAAGATATTCTGTGTTTTAAAATAAAGTCTACGATGATAAGACTTCCTTTTAATAATTTTAACAAGATCACATGAAAACCAACCTTTATAAAAAGGCCACTTATTGGGAATATACAAATCAATAAAACCATTAAGAATCTTTAAAAACCCATCCAAGCAATGATTTACATCATTAAAAGAATACAAAAAATTCCAATTAACCCTAGAAAAGTTACTACAAAAATCAACATAATTACCCTTCCCATAATCCTTTCTTGAAATATTAGAAAAATTAATCTTTGAGTGACAAATGTTAATATAAAACTCAAAAAGTGGATGATGAGCATCAATAGGAAAATTAACAGAGACAACTTGAAAATTACTAACTACCATTGAATTACATAAAATATAATCCAAAGTATGATGAGAGGAATTAACAAATGGGTTATATTGCTTAAGTCCTAAAAATTTACAGAACTGTAACATTCTAGAAGCTTTAGAAGACAAAAAAGAAAAGTGTGTAGCAATTCTACCCTGATATAAATCTGGAACATTTAAATCCCCAGTAATAATAACATTATCATAGCCAATCAGAAAATCTTCAAGAGATGTCAAAAAATAATCAAACTCCAACAATGACAAAGTGGGTTTGAGGTAAACATTACATAAAATAAATTTAAAATTGTGATTTAAAGTAATTTCACACCATGTAGATTCACAAAAAGAAGAAGAAAAATAAAGTTCTTTATAAAAAACATCTTTATGAAGAGCAATCAGAGTACTACCACCTCGAGAAATATTATCCATAGATCTGTCAGTTCGCAAAATACTGAATTTATCATCAAGAAAAGAACAATCAGGAAATTGTTGATTTAACCAAGTTTCTGTAAGTAAAATAAGATGAAAATGTTCTGTTTCAAAAAATTGTTTAATTTGAACACATTTAGTCCTCATACCTTTGACATTCATGTAGAAACAAGAAAGGTCTACTGTGTTACCATCAAAGATAATGGAAACAACACAAATAAAAACAAAAAAAGAAAAAGAAAGAGATAAAGAAAAAAATAAATAAATAAAAATAAAATAGATAGTAAAACAAAATAAATTCTTTTAAAACCTTAGAGAACTGGTCAGAGATCCATAAAAAAAAGAAATGGAAGCACCGCAAGGCTATAAATTAGGAGATATTATTTCATTATGTTTATGTGCAGAAACAAAAATATAATAATAATAAAAGCACATGATCACATTTCTCTGTTTATCAATAATAATAATAATAATAATAATAATAATAATAATAATAATAATAATAATAATAATAATAATAATAATAATAATAATAATAATAATAATAATAATAATAATAATAATAATAATAATAATAATAATAATAATAATAATAATAATAATAATAATAATAATAATAATAAGAAGAAGAAGAAGAAGAAGAAGAAGAAGAAGAAGCACTTATAACAGGATTATTAAAAACAAAGATATATGCAGGCTCAGCAATAAATCCAGCTACCTACCTGAGGGGCCAGGGATTCTCTGCATGTTCCAGAGATTCATCCTCTCCATCTGCAGGAACTGGAATAGTAATTGCTCAAGATTGTCCTTTTGAAAATTTCAAAATACTTTACATTGATTCAAACCTTCTAATAATAACACTGACTCAAAAAATAATTACAATGAACATAGTGCTTGTATATATGCCAGTAGAAAAACAAAAGATAGAATCTATAATTTATAATATAAATTCAATTCTTGCCATGAATGCAAGCCCCACTGTTCTGGTTGGGGACTGCAACTAATCTTATGAAGAATTTATACAGAAATCACTACATAAAATAGCCATACCATTGATTAGTGGACAGGGTTTTCTGCCAGAAAGAGCTGTCTCCTTTCATAATGGTCAGTTTGCAACATTAATAGATTTTATCTTTTACTCACCATCGCTGCATCACCTCATGGAAGTAAAATTGGTCCTGACCACATTTTCTGATCATTCTGCCCAGTTAATCACAATCAATATAGAAAAATTGCAATGAGTTAATCACAAGCTAACAAAAACGATGAGAGTACTTATCCCAACAAATGCAACAGAATTCCTCTTCTCAGAGATATATATTCTGTTGCAGAAGGTTAAAGGGATGAGCCTCGATCCTATACAGCAATACCTGACTTTTATACATATCTTGTCTTTCAATGTTGATCATGTAACAAGAAATCAACCACCACCATCAAGGCTTCTGCAATATGCTGATCAGCTACATCAGAGGTTAATGATGATGACTCCAGCATCCAAATGCACATAAGAAACCTGACTGATGCTTATAACAAGACTTGTGAATCACTGAAAGAATATCTGAAGATAAAGAAAAGTAAGCTTTGCATGGCACAACAGCACACATGGATCTGCAAGTTTATCAAGTGGACATTGGATTATGTACCAGACCTAAAAGTGCCAATGGGAGGATGGTATGTTCACTGGCCATAACATGATTATGGCATTGTTCAAATATTTTTAAGATATGTTAAGTGCGAAGCCTCACTTTTTTTTCCAGCCAAAAATGTTTGGAGAGATTGAGGGTAAATTACCAGTTAGTGAAAATGATATAATAGAGAAAATGAGAACTATCAGCAATGCTTGTCACCCAGGTGGCCATGGGATACCACTGTTCATTTTCAAGAATTTAAATTTTTTTACAGCTAAATACCTCAATGATTTAGCAAACCATCTTGCTCAAGAAATTAAACCAACCACAGGGATATATCCCATGGCAATAGTGCCATATAATAAGAAAAAGAAAGGCATACCAATGCCAAATGAGCTTAGACCAATATCTATGGGGCCACTTCCTATTAAAATATTGGAAAAAATTATAAAAGATAAGATTGAGCCCTATATTGTACCAATCATCAGTGAATCACAATTTGCAAAGAAGACATCATCAATGGGGCAAGCAGCATTGTTATTCAAGACCATGATGATAGCCCCTAGGGTGAGGAAGAAATACAGCACAGTAGTGGTGCAGGTAGATATTGCTTTCACTTTTGATTTAGAGAGAATCCCTGTGTTACTGGATATGCTCAAGCAGACTAAAATACCCAAAGGTCTTCTATATTTGACTGCAAACTTGATACTGAGCAGAGAACTGTATGTTACTATGAATGGCTGAAATTCACCCTCATTCATCCCAATGCAATCACTATCTCAAGGGTCTCCTCTGAGTGCATTAATGTTTATTTATTATATCAATCTTCTTATTGAAAAAATCAATAGCACATTCATTGGAATTCAAATACCTGGTACAACACAGAAGATTGCATGTCTTACATACATGGACGATATCACAGTCTTTTTGACATCAAAGAAGCAAATACCACAGCTTCAGGCAGTGCTTGAACAATTCTCAAAACAATATGGAATGAGCATAAACCCAGAAAAGTCTGTGGCCTGGACACTACTCACTGGAAAGCCATGTAGGCCAATGTATCGAGCAAAACCTGCTCCATTCCTAGGCTTTACTTTTTTTCTAGGAGCTACTGGAATGAGATGTCAGATCCAAGCCAAGCTCAAAGAGGAAGTCAAAAGCATAGCTGAATCACTCTCAAAGGCATATTTGTTCATATATGCAAAGCTGCAACTGATTAACAAGCTTATAATAACCAAGATAACATATTACATGCCTGTAGTTGAATTTTCAAAAAAAATTATGGCATGCATTAATTCCATATGTTGCAAGCTCATCTGGGGAAAAAAGACAGTGGCAATTTCAATGGCAAAAGTGAATTGCCCTCTTATAACAAATGGACTGGGATTGCATAGCTTACAAACATTTCAAACATTCAAAACAAGGAATGCTAAAATTGCTATACTCACTCAATTTCCTAAATTAAGACACTTAGAGCAGATAACCCCTACAGATAGGCCTCCTCCAAAAGATTGTTTTTTGGCAATCACCATCTACCAATGTAGGAGAGAAAGAACAATTCCAGATCAATTGGACCAAAAGTATAAATATTGGGAAATATATAAATTTATACATCAAAATAATTATAATGAGGAGATCCCATCAATACTAGAAATAGGAAACAAATATCTGATCAAGCAATACAAAAAATGGCAACTAGAACCTAAGTTCCTAGATTTTATAATCAAGATGAATTTGAATGCTTTACCTACTAAATATTTTTTGCATCACAGAAGAATGTGCAGGTCAGTTGATCCATTCTGTGGCCTTTGCCATATGGCTGAGGAGACTTTACAGCATATAATTTTCAACTGCAAGGCCTTGGAGCAGATTAGATGCATTCTGCAGAGCAAATACAGAAAAAATACTACAATGATGCAAATTATGTCAAATTACAAAGGGAAGTCTGTACCAGCCATAAGGGCCTCAACGTTTGTCTTATATGCACTTTGGTGCACTAGGTGTGTGTTCATATTGGGTAATAACCCCAGAAGGCATCCGGCTACATTTGAGAATAAGTTGAATAAAATTCAAGTTAGAGACAAACAGATCACCAGCCCGGATATTTATGCAGTTACTTGGTCCCTGCTCAGACAAATAGCAAAGTTATAAAGCATAGCCCAGTTATGCCCCCTATTGGACAATAATGTGATTAATTAACATTTCTAAAGTGGATAGAATCATGTGAAATTACCTGGATAGATATGTACTTTTAAAAAAATGAATATTGTAGCACTTGAAATTGGACTGACAATAATAAGATTCAACATGAATCTTGCTATGGTATTGTAATACTATGTAACTAAAAGGATCAATAAAGTTTACTATTGTTGAAACTTAATAATAATAATAATAATAATAATAATAATAATAATAATAATAATAATAACAACAACAACAACAACAACAACAACAATAATAATAATAATAATAATAATAATAATAATAATAATAATAATAATAATAATAATAATAATAATAATAATAATAATAATAATAATAATAATAATAATAATAATAATAATAATAATAATAATAATAATAATAATAATAATAATAATAATAATAATAATAATAATAATAATAATAATAATAATAATAATAATAATAAAAACAATTTGTTAACTCATGGCAGTAACTGAATAAATAAATCTTGTCATCAATAGTTGGTTAGAATCCACATATTCTCGTATTAGTATCAAGACAATATAACTTTATTGATTTCGATTTAGTGAAAGCAATAAAGCAGTATGTTCATAATATATTTTATATATTGTTCTGAAACAACACGAAATACACAAATCAATCAGTACTTTAGCATTACATAAGTTGAAATATGAAAAAAAAAAACAATTTATATTTAAATATCAACTTCATAATTTTATCTTACCTGTGAAAATGATTAAAACTTTTTTGCTCTACAAAGAAACATTTCCCAAACATTAAGCGTGGATATATAACCTACAGAAATATTAACTGGCAGATATTTGTAATTGGACAACTTTTAAAAAAAATATTTGATTATAGTATTATAATTGATAGGTAGTCAGTAATAATTATTTCCATATATTTGTTTTTAAAAAGTGTTATCTAAACAAATACTTACAAAATATGTTAATAAATAAAAAGTGCATCGAAGATGTTTATCTCTGACGAATTTACCTTTACTCCTATTTTCTACATTATAGAATAAACATAGAATTAATCAAATAGCGGTAAGATAATTCTCATCACTTTAGTATCAAGATATTTACCGAAATATCAGAAATCAAAAATTTTAATTGTTTTATTTAACAAAAAAATAAATAAATAAATAAACATTATAAATGAGCTTTATCAGTCTGCCATTTTCCATCCCTAATTTTGATATATCCAAATAAGTTGAAGTAATTAATCAATACCACATTATAATAGCAAATACATTTCTAGACTACTTTCTGATTATTTAACTTTGCTTTGTACTTAGAAATGTCGAATACTGTACCCACCCAGAAAACATTTTTTAAATGTTAAAATACTTATTGCTTAAATTTTTCATACACCCAAAGATGATGAATCTAACTACATTTTTTTAATAAACTAAAGAACCATATGTTACCCTCTCCCTTTTATATATCTATATATGTACTCTGAAAAGTTGTATTGGTAAAATATATTGGACTATTTTCATCATGTAATTAAACTGCTAAATGTTTTTTAAAAAAATTCAAATTCTATTCATAGTTATTTAAATACATTCAACTATTAATAAACACAGACAGGTAAGTATAAAACACAACATTTATGCTGGTATGACTGTCCTCTCAATGATGTGTGTGATTAGTGATACTACTATAGGAATTGAAGAGGTACTTTTAGATCTATGAATGCTGAATTTAAGATGATGCTTTAAGATATTAGACTATTCTGTCGCAATGATATATATAAATAATCAAAAATCAAGTCATATATCATGTAACTTGTTTTAAGCTTATATTACACACATGTAATGTAGGGAGTGTGCTAATAGCTCTAACAAGCTTTTTATCAAAAGTGCTGCAAGAGAAAGTACTTAAATTTTTTTATCTAGAATTATCCCTACCCTCAAACTGGTTTCAAACTGTTGGCTATTCTCAGTGAGGTGCTAGGTCATTTAGACCCTAGATCTAAAATATTAGCTCAAAGCCAGCACTTATCTAATACTTAACTATTAAGTAGAAAATCTAAAAATTTTAGACACCTACATGTCTTCAAATCCAGCTATCTAAATTAAATAGCTATATAGGTCTGAAATTACTTCATCCTCATTATGTATTAATAGCCTCAGCATTATAACATTGTCAAAGCCTCAAGAGCAAAATGATAATAACCAAAAAATCAAATCATATATCATGTGACTTGTTGTAAGCTTGTATTACAGATATGTTATATAAGGAACATTCCAATAGCTCTAACGAGCTTTATATAATGAGTGCCACAAATGAAAGCATTTAAAAATCTCTGTCTGCAGTGATTCCAAACTGGTTTTGAGCTGTTGGCTTTCCTCAGTGAGATGCTAAGACATATAAGTGTCTGAAAATTTCAGATTTTCTACTTAATAGCTAAATATTAGGTAAGTGTTGGCCTTGAGTTAGCTCTAGTGTCTGAATGTCCTAGAGCCAATAGCTCAAAACTGGTTTGGGGATAGGAATAATTCTAGATAGAGATTTTTAAATGCTTTATTTTGTGGCACTTATGGTAAAAAGTAGCTTTGCATTCAGGTACAATAGCACCTATATTATTTTACAAGTATATTTTGGCACGCAAAGTTTTCGAGTTAGGTTTGAATTACAATGATAAAAAGTTTGCTAGAGCTATTAGCACACTCCCTATATTATATATATATATATATATATATATATATTATATATATATATATATATATATATATATATATAACAAATAAATAAATAAATTTTAATGGTAAATACAATATTATAGTTTAAATTCTTTTGTAGCACTTTCCATTATGTGATAATCCTTATCAGCTTTAACTGAATTTCAAATTTTCAAACTTAATGTTACATATATTTCCATAGGCTGTGTATGACCATATTCGCAACTTTCCTATTATATCAATTAATATTGCCTCTTTAAATTTACTCTTTTTGTGATTTCTTTCTTCCATTGATATTTTTATTTCATTAGTATTAAATATGTAAACTTAAGAGCATGCTAACGCTTTAAACAAGTTTTTTTTATTATTATTATGATAAATGCTACTACAAGAGAAGGCATTCAAATCATCTTTATCTTAGATTGTCACCATCCCCAGACCAGTTTTGACCTATGGGTCTCTTCAGTGAGGAGTTGGGACATTAGATTCAAAAAACCAATAGGTCGATACCGGTCTGGAGATGGGGACAATCTAAGATAAAGATGATTTGAATGCCTTCTCTTGTAGTAGCATTTATCATAATAATAATAAATAAAAAAAAGCTTATTTAGAGCGTTAGCATGCTCTTAAGTTTACATATTGGTAATTGAAAGCTATATATAAGTCATGTGACATCTGACTTTTTATTATTACTATTACTATTAAATGTAAATTTATAGTTACAAGTTTTTTTATGGTCAAAAAATACTGAAGCTGTATTAAATTGACTATTTACGTTATTTTTAATTCGGTTATATAATAATTGATGCTCCTTCAATCTTTTTTCCACAGAACATCTCGATTCACCGATGTAAAATTTCTCTCTCTCTCTCTATATATATATATATTAATCTGTAAGGATTTTTCTGATTTTTCCATTTTTTTATTTTATATCTAAGATTAATTATATGGGTTCAAAACATTATGAATTATCATTCTACATTGGTTTATAAGATAATTTATCATTATAATATGATCAGCTTTTTTAAATTTTCTTATTTTTATTTTCCTTTCCTGCCCAGTTTTTTGTTTCCCTATTTGAATATATGTTGATAAGTGCACACATCTGTCGTTTTTTGTACTAAACATTGTTTAATATTTTTTTAATCATCTTCTGTGAATAGATAGATATGCATTCATATTCTTATGGTATTTCATGGACATACTTTTTTTTTCAGCAATTAAATTTCAGGGTTTGCAAAAGTTAAAAATTCTCACAGTGCCTTTATGACTTTGGAAAACTATTCTGGTATTGTATTGATAGCAGATTTTATATACTTCATCTGCCATTCCATTAATGTTCTTTTTATTGCCTATTTAGGGAAATATAGCTAAGGGGTAACCTTTTATCATGAGTGATTACTTGAGTTGATATTTTCTGTTCATGAATAAACTTCTTTTTCTTTATTTTGTAGTAGTAATATAATTGTACTTTTATATATTTTTGTCAAGATTGAATGTTTATGTTAAATATTTTTCTGTGTGTGTAAATTTTCTACAGACAATAATTTAAATTTTTGCTATGATGTATTACATAACAAAATATTTGTTTCTGTTCTAAATATAAGTAAATTTAGTAAAAGAATATATGTTGTTGTTGTGTTTCCAGAATATTTGGGAACTATATTCACAATATAATTAAAAAAAAAAGAAGGCAATATTGATGTGTTTGTGAGAATACTACTAAATGGAAAAATCAAAACTATTTACTACAAATCCTTAACACCACAAGAAAATATTTAACATGTAGATAAAACTATGATTAAAAATACAAAAATAGAATTATGCTATTACTATATAACAGAGACAAAAAGGTTATTCAGAAATTAGTGACTTGAAATAGAAAAATCCAAAATAAAACAAAATCTCAAAAAATTAATTATCCATTAGCTATCATTAAAAAAGATTATTCCCATAAAAAATAACGTGTGCATGTTTTCTAAACAATTAAATAGTTAAACATAATGATAGAAATAATATAGCATATAATTACTGATAAAATGTCATCACAAACATATAAGTATTCAGTATGGACTCATATCAAACTTTACACATTATGAAAAATTATGTTTTACATTGATCAAAGTAGAAATTCTATTAACTTTTCTATGAAATGTAAGTCTGATGAGGTTAACTCTAAAGGATTTTTACTAAAAATATAGTTGATTTTTAAAGAACTGAGAAAGTCACTCAGTAATGAATAAGACTCATCAAGAGAAAAAATAAAAAGCCAAAGGGTTTACAGATATCAAATCTTATATTTCATTCATAGCATAGAATGTTTATTAATAATAAACTTATTGATTAAGATTTCCCAAAAGTTATTGCTTTAACAAAAAAATCATATAGAAACATAGAATAACAAAGAACATAAACATGCAAACCTATATAAATATCAACCTCATACTGTTCTATGAACATAGCATCAAAACCTAAAAATATTAGTAGCACATATCTAATTGGTACTATAACTTATAATATAAAAAACAACAACTAAACTTTCCATCACAGCATCTAAATTGAGTATGACTATCTGTAAAACATGCTTAGCATACTGTGTTGATATGTTTTTTTATTTTAAAGTAGTAAACAAGCTTTTCTTAATATACATGTTAGATTTTTTCCAGAAAAGTTTAAAAAGATTGGATTTACATATAACATATAATGGTAACAACTGAAAAAAATAAAAAATAACACTCAATATAATATCATTACAGCTTTGCAAACTGGTATCATGTCATGAGAAATTCTAATCTCTACAAAACCTAAATTTGAAATATCAAAAGGCAAGAATTAGAACTATGAAATTTCCATAAGAATGTGGGATATATTTTGATGAAACCAGTACTAAAAGACCTTAAAACAACGATAGAAGACAAACAGATGTGTATAAAATGACAAAGCATATATATATCCATAAATGGAAAGGCAATTGGTTATTTTTTTAAGCAGACTGTTACACCACTTCTGAATAAATTTATATCATATCTAATTACATAGCTTAGCTATACATCACTAAGGATTTATGATATTCCATATCATGGCTACAACTTATTACATCAAATGTGACAGTGTGTTTTATACTTTTGTAGAAAATCCATGAAGGGAATAATGAATTGAATAAAACTATTATTAAAAAATTTAAAATAATTTAAATTATTTATGGCAATGAAATCATGGATTATGATGGAGGAAGAGCATTAAAGACAAACTATGGTCAGACACATCCAAAACAACTGGAAACAAAAAACATGCAAAAAGTTTCTAAAATACTTCAAACTGATATGTTTGTCAGACTGGCTTTTCTAAAACTGTCAATCATATTGTAAGGGAAGATTTTAAAAAGTGGAAGATGTGCATACTCTTTGTGCCTTACATGTTAACAGTTAGAAAAAAACAAGCATTACAAGGATATGCAAAGGATTATGACCATGATTTCAAAATTTTCATCACTTATAACCACAACCACCACTATCAGAATATGTGCCACATATCATAATGAGTGATGAGATGTTACATTTCCAATATGAACTATTGACAAAACATAAGAGTGTGAAATGAAAATTGTCAAAAAAAAAAGGAAAAAAACTAATAAAATTGCAAATGCAAAGAACTAAATCCAAATATTGTTCATTGTTATTTTTTTATTCTAAGACTTTATTTACCATGAATACATTCATAAAGATCAGTCAGTATATATTAATTACTATTTGATTATTTTAAATATTTGTGATCCAACATTGTATTAAATTTACTGAATACTGTGAACAAAACTTTTGGTCATTGTTACCTAATAATGAGCTGGACCACAGTGCCAGGATAGTGAACAATTTTTTGACCAAAAAAACATTGTTGAGCATGAGCACCAAATTCTATTCTTCTGATTAATTCCCACTGATTTCTATTTTCAAAAGTAGAATAGAATATAAAAAGAATAAATTATAGTTCAATTCAGGATATTTAGAAGGTTGAAACAAAGTTTCTGCAGATTTCAAGGATTGCTTCAAACACTTTTACAATCACTTCTAGTGATGTATTGAGTTACAAGTAGACTATTTTGAATAATCATTAATAAAAGTAAAACATTATCTTGTATTTAATTTCACATAAGTTACCTTTTAATTAGAACACTGCATATATTTAATTATTAAAACATCACATGATCACCGTTTCACATGCTTACACATGTTGTTATAAGAGTACCAAACTTTTTATACAGTTATTACCACCAAATGCAAGCCTTCATATTCAATGGATGCAGGAAGATTCATGTATAAAATCCTTATCTACTTCCTATTCAAACAACCTCCCCAGATTAGTTTCTAGCTTCTGGCTTTCATCAGCAAGATGCTATAGACTTGAAAGCACTGCACCTAGTAACCACCTTTTACTTATTTGATTAACTATAAAGTTAAGAGCCCAAGATGAAAACACCATAATGTTTCCAACCCAAGCTTATTTGCTTGTATAGTCATATAGATTGCAATTCAGTTCAGCATCTATAAATTTTGGTTACCTTTTGTTTTTCAAAAACCATAATCACCATTATATTATTAGAAGGATAGTTATAAAACCATGAAAGGGAACATATGATCGTTTTATATGCTTATACATGCTGTTATAAAAATATCAAACTTTCCATACAGCAAAGCCACTAAGGGTAAGCCTTCATAATCAATGGATGCAGGAAGGTGTGGTGTTCTCAAATCCAAGGATTCTCAATGATGAATGCCACAAGCTAGAAAATAGTCTGAGGATGTTGGATGAGTAGGCACTAGATAAGGATTTTATGCACAAACTTTCCTGCATTCATTGATTATGAAGGCTTGTGTTTGGTAGCACTACTGTATTGAGAGCTTGATACTCTTATATGTTTGATTGATAAAACAAATAAATATTGATACAGAGGAAAAGTAAAAAAAAAAAAATAGAAATAGCTCACATTGCAATGGCAAATAATTGTGTAAGCTAACATAATGTGGTAAACCATAAAGTTTGAAATCATTCTCATTAATCTTGTTCTTAAAAGAAAAATATGAAATCGGATCTCTTGTAGATTAGTATGTAAAATTTTTATTGTATAATTTCTTTTATAGAACAGTATAATTGCTTAGAAGGCCATTTTAAATTCTCTATTTATGAATCTAAAGATCACTTTCAGTTCCATTGCCATCAGTTGTAAAGCAAACACCCTCTAAAAAAAAAAAAAAAATAATAATAATAATAATACTTAAAACCTTGTGCTTCATATTAATCTGAGCATTACTACTAATAGATGAATGTCTTTAAAAGATAATTTATAAAGTCTGAACTTTTTAAAAAATATTTGACCATTAAGATAATAGAAATAATTCAACATATAATTGCAGTTATAATAATACCTTTATAACATAACATGACCTCATCTTATAAATTATTTTTAAATAGCAAATCTGTTTCTTCTACTCCAGTTCTGCTACTTTGTGTATTGAGATTTAAATCCCTATTTGATGCTGCCTTATTAATACCACAGACACATAGTGTCTAGCTTATGGCTTTTGTCAGTGAGAATTTTAAATTTGGATATAATGCAACTGGATTTTTTTGATTATGATGCACCTTTTCTACAGAAGTCATCATTTACTTATTTTCACTATCAATATCAGCTGGAAATATCTTAATGATTTCAATAGTAAAAAGATGTATGACATAGTTATATAAATTTGTATATATATACTTTGCTGTGTTCAGTTTTTTGATAACTATTTCTGGCCAAGATTGTTAAACACCTTGTGCACATTTGATTATATAAGCCAGTTGGCTATGATTTAAAACCTTATGATATTTTTTAATTTCATGCTGATTCCTTGTTAGTAAAAAAAGAATAAATAATGGATGGCCAAGATAAGCTGCATTGGATCATCCTTTGTCAATAAAAATATAATTTAGAAGATATCAGGTGATATGAATATGACAGCAATAGATCATCTAATAATTATTGATTAGTCAAACATTGGGCAAATATCATATGAAGCTTTGTTGGTGTATGACAATCTTAGCCAAAAATATAGATATCTACAGTTATTAAATAAACTGACAACACTGAAGTCTGTAGATACTAAACTGATATCAGATCTGTATAACCATTCAAGCAAATTGGCTTGGATTCAAAACATTAAGTTGTTTTTGAATTTCAAGTTAAGATTTTATAATAAAAAAAGGAACTAAATGAGGATTTCTGGAAAAAAGATGTATTAAATATAAGAAAAAAACATTCATTAGTTCAAAATTCAAAACTCCTTGCTGATGAAAGTAATCAATTAGAAAGTAATCTGAGGAACATGGATATAACAATACTGGCTAGGGACTTGTTAAGCACTACTATCTGGCATTTATTTTTTTATACAAGGCAATATAACATTAAATAGGAGGAATAGATTTACTGCACTTTCAGACAACCAAAGTACATTCATTTTACATCATTAAATGTATTCTGTCAGAGATAATGCCTATTTTTGAGCCAGACCTTCCTAAATTTTCCTTCAGGAAAATATTTCAACATACATATATACATATTTTTTAAAACTGATATAAAGCTATGAAATATTAACGTTTATACTAAATTTTTTTGTGTAAAACATTTTCACTAGTTTCATATTGGTGGACTTTATGGGCATCTTCCTGTTAAGAACACATGTTGTTATTTAGATCTAGGCTGCATAAATGTTTTCACCAGGCATTAGATTTTATTTTTTTAGGTAATAGTCCACAATCAGCTCAGCTAATAATTTAATAGGGTGTTAATATTAGATAGGTCGCTGTTATCTTTTCCTGAGGTGTTAATACAAATTCATACCTGATAATTGGGAAGCCTAGTATGTCCTTTTTTTTCATTATTCTCTGGGAAGGCGAGGTGCAAAAATCTTTGTCCTGCAATATGTTATTTAAATTATATTTTACCTTTTCCACCACTTTATATATCTATATTTTGAACATTATTTACTATGTATTGATATTAAACTTTCAGATGCAGCAGGCTAATAATGTAAATATTTTAGTAATCTGACGGAATTCTTTCAATTGATATTAAAAATAACAGATGGTGGTGATATTAGAATTTAAATAATAAACTTTTATTATTTAGTAAGGCATTGGTATTTGTATATATATATCCTGTCTGAAGTTATACTACTTTAGATTTTTTTTTTAAAGTGATATATTGTTTTAAAAAAAATATTTTTTACATCGCTAAAATATCGACTATATATAAAAAAAATTTCTTAAGTAAATAAAATGAAATTTGCAATTTCATTTTAAAATATGATTGGATTCTAATTGAAAAATAAATAATTAATACGCCATTTACTATAACACCACACACCTACGTATTAAAAATACACTTTCTTTTAATTACTAATAGTATTTTTTAATTTTATATTGTTACAAAAAAAAATTGAAAATTTAAAAAATGTAAATTTCATTAAACAATTTTTTTTAATTACTTAAATCAAAACAAGACTTAATTAAAGATCATTACCTAGAGATTTCACAATTTTCACTTATATAGAAAGTCTAACTAATTAAAATTTGCTATGCTAGCTAATTAATTAATAAGAAAAAAAATTTTAAGTCATAAAATATATAATTAGCTCATGATGTTTTTAATTTTTTTCTCAGTTAGAATGTTTTTATTAATATTAATTTTTTAAAAGTTTAAGTACATATCAAAGATATATACTTGTTTTTAAAGTAGATATAACTTTTAAATGATATGCAGAACTGGAAAATTAAATTATATATCAAATGACTTTAATATATTTTAAAAATCAATTATTTGTTTTAATTTATACTTAGAAAAGAATAATATATAACTTTGAATTGGGATCCTAAAAGTAATTTTGATAATGCATGGCCACGGAATGAGAATCAAATGATAATACTGGAATATCTTAAATATTAAATAGAGATTTACTTTTAAATAGTATAAGTTACAATATGGTCTGATTTGAATTTTTGTCAGGAAAACAATTATGTTGACTACAATTTATGAACGTCTTCTTAAAACTCTAAAAGATTTAGAATGAGACTAATAATTGAATTCTCCTATTTATGTGGCTGCATATATATTCACACACAGTCTTGGAAAAAATGAATCTGTGTATATATATATATAAAATAAATAAAATATCCGTTAATTAAAAACAATATTGTAATTATAATTGAAATAATATTTTTAACGGTTTACAAACAATTACTTCTGCGGATTTAAGGATTGTTTGTAATTGTTTGTAAACCGTTAAAAATATTATTTCAATTATATATATATTTTAAATACTGCCTAACATTATATTAGTGATAATAAATAAAATAATTCATATAACATTACAATGCTAGATATAAAAACTAAACTTTACTAAAACTTTCACAACCATGTTTTCATCTATTAACAAATATACCTTTTCAAGTGAAAATTTAACTAAACGTACCACCTATATATACCAAACAAAATAGCCTTTTCATCATTTACTTCAAAATTTATCTTCCTTTAACATCAAACGATGTCTTCATGAGATTGATGACATCACATTCAAAATATTTTATCATCAAAGTTGTAAAGAAGAGAAAAAAACTCTGAATAAAATATTTTGAATCTCAGGCCATCAATCTCATAAAGACATTCTTTGATGTGAAAGGAAGATGATTTTTGAACTGAATGATGGTAATGCTATTTTGTTTGGTATATATAGGTGGTATATTTAGTTGAATTTCCCTTGAAAATATTTATTTGTTAATAAATGAAATCATGGTTGTGGAAGAATTTTAATAAAGTTTAGTTTTTTGCCTAGTATTGTAATGTTTTTTGAATTTTTATTATATATATATATATATGAAATTAAACAGAAGGAAAACAACTCTCTCATAAACTATGGATAAATACTATTCACATGTCAGTAAATGATAAACAAAAGAGTGAATCCATTTATCCTTTAATTCATCATTATATGCTTTTATTTACTCACATTTTTGGGGGAAAAGAGTGAAAATTATATTGTAGTCTGATTTCAATGTGGCATAATTATTTTGAAATTACAATTGTGCAACAGCATCACATTTTAACATAACCTTTCTATATAATTTTAGTTTGGAAATGTTATTAGGGATAGTTTAATGTATATGAAATTCAAATGAAAGCAAACTAACTTAAAAGCTTAAAAGATAAGTAAATTCTTTCTATTTTTTTATCATTTTACTGATATAAGAGTATTGTTTATCTATAGCTTATAGGGAGAATCAATTTAATTCTGTTGAGTTTTATATTCACTAAGTTATGCTTATTTGATATGTATATTCAAATTTAAATAATAATAATAATAATAATAATAATAATAATAATAATAATAATAATAATAATAATAATAATAATAATAATAATAATAATAATAATAATAATAATAATAATAATAATAATAATAATAATAATAATAATAATAATAATAATAATAATAATAATAATAATAAGTAATAACCTGTATATTTATACTTTACGTTTGTCCAATATAATAATAAATCGTGCTTTCACACTTCCAATGTAAAGCTATAACAACAAATTGAAAACCAAATTAAATGGCTAAGCGCTTTCAAGAAGATGTACTTCTCATATTCATAGCCAGTTATGATCCTTTCTTTGAAATCATTATATAAATAAATCTGATATGCAAATTATATGCAAATGAGTCACTAAGACCATCTTTTAGATATTGCAAAACATGCATTTTTACAATTAATGGTGAAAGAGTCCTCTGCTATAAAGTATGCTTATTTTACTTTTCACCTAACAT
Source organism: Epiperipatus broadwayi (assembly GCA_028023455.1). Classification (NCBI taxonomy): domain Eukaryota; kingdom Metazoa; phylum Onychophora; class Udeonychophora; order Euonychophora; family Peripatidae; genus Epiperipatus; species Epiperipatus broadwayi. The sequence continues at coordinate 10,202,304 of JAQFVV010012421.1, forward strand.
CATGTTGCTCAGTACAAACTAATTTTGCAGATGTGGGTTCGAACACATGTCCTGACAATTTTTGATGCTGAGCAAAAATTGAAGTGCATTCTGGATCCGTATGTGCCTTGTTGTATTTAGACCTATGTTGTGATATCCTAGTAGCTATGGTGGCTCTCGTTTCACCATAGTATGATGCCTTACATAATAATAATAATAATAATAATAATAATAATAATAATAATAATAATAATAATAATAATAATAATAATAATAATATAATAATACATAATAATAATAATAATAATAATAATAATAATAATAATAATAATAATAATAATAATAATAATAATAATAATAATATATTAAGTACTTTTGATTATGCTATCATCATTATCAACTAGTTTTTTTTTTGTATTATGTGACTTCAGCTAATAATGATTATAACATAATAAAAACTATCTCATTTATATATTATTATTGTTATTGACAATTATTATAATTTAAATTTGCATATAGTATATTTTTAATGGTTAACTTGTTATTATATCCTCCGGCTGGCTTCGCTTTCTCTTCAGTGATCCTGTTCCTCGAGGTGGTTTCTTATTGATGAAATCCAGGAATTGGCTAGTGTCCCGGCTGGGGATGGATTTTAGTTGTTTAGCCTTCTACCATTTTTTTTGCACTCTATAATATTTCTTTTCTTTTATTCAAAAGCTAATAAGCAAATGATTAACCTTAACAATAGGTTTGTCCAGTATTTATAGTCTTTTTTTTTCATTATCCTTTTATCTGATCATGATTCCAGCCAGTGATTGAATTTCTTTATTTTTTTTTTAGTTTTTTACACCTTCCAACTAGAAGCCATGACAATAGAATTAATTACAACTTTTTTTTCCTCCCCCTCCCTTCAGATTAGAAAATTTAATTAAAAATTGTTTTCCAAAAACAACCAAAAATATATTTTTAATATCACATTCGATTTAATCTCTCAATCATATTTAAAAAATAAATAAATTAATCTACCATTTCACCTTTTCTTTCTTTTTTTTTCAAATCCCAATAAAAAACTAATAAATAATACCAAAAATGTACTATAAAAAGACTAATAACTAATTCCAAAAACAACTTTCTATGCACACAGCATTTATTTCTTATTTATACCTAATATACATGTGTGTATATACATAATTTACATGCACAGAAATTATAACATGAGCTGAACAAAATTATCAGCTCATTGCATCCCTTCCCAATAATAAAATATATATATAAAAAACCACTTTAATTACTCCGTGAAGATTTCCCTGTCAATTCGCTCTTTTACAAGTCTTTAAATACCTTGCATTATATGTCCCCTTTCCCCCCTTTTTCCTAACACTATAAATGCATTAGGTCCACATTTTTGAACAATTTTGTATGGGCCTTCAAACAAAGAGAAAAATTTCTTATATTGCTTCTCACTCACTCAACTCACTGGCTGAGTTTTGACATAAACCCAGTCTCCTATCTCAAAACGGCCTGGATGTACATTCCTCTTTTTTTCTCTGTTCAGCTTTCTTTTTTAACTGTTCTATAGCTTGACATCGATTGTTTTCCACATTAACTATTCCTTTTTCTGATGGTACTGGATATTTAAGGAGAGATGGTTCGATCCGCCCATAATGTAATCTTTCAGGGGCCAGGCCAGTGGACTTGTGGTAAGTACAATTTATAATTTTGATCATTCATGGAAGTACATTAAACCACTGCTTGTGGTTTTCTTTCAAATTATCCCTGAATAAACACCCTAATTCTTTCATAACCCTTTCACAAGGGTTAGATTGAGGGTTTCTAATGGAGGTTAAAACATGATGTACCTTCTCCCACTGAAGCCAATTTTTCCATTCATTGGCCATAAAAGATGTACCATGATCGCTCAAAATTGCACTAGGCTTTTCCACCTGTACAAACTGTTTGTCTCTCAGTGCAACAATCAATGATTTCATTTCAGGTTTACACAAAGGTTACGCTTGTACTAACTTCGAGAAAACATCGTATGTTGCTAAAATGTACCTGTATTGACGAAATGAAGGCAAAGGATCATAGAAATTGATGGCCAATAACTTATTCGGGTTTTTAGGTATAATAGGTGTAAGCATCCCAGCATAATTCTTATTCACGGGTTTATTTTGTTGACATATGTGGCATTTCTGCATCGTGTCCATAACAGACCGGTACATATTTGTCCAATAGTACTATCTTTGTATGAGTTTATTTATCTTAAGTGACCCATAATGTCCGTAGTTCCTATGTACATAATTTATTAAGCATTCCCTTAAAGTCTGAGGTATAACTATTTTCCAGCAATCCATCCTTCACTTAACCTGAAACATTAACATCCCATTCATCATTCTATACTGCTATAATTTATTATTACCTTGTATGTGTTTTCCAGTCTGTTTGCTATTATTATAACCCTGTATTAGTTTTTTGCATGTAAAATCAGATGCTTGAAAAAACTTTATTCTCTTCATATCACTTACCATCGCTTTATCAGAATCCATCGCAAGTGGGGTTAATCAAGTTCCCTGTAGCATTAGGTTCTGACCTTTGTCTGGAGCCGGATTTCTACTCAGTATATCAGGCACTATATTTTCTTTTCCTGAGCAATGTTTTACCAGGTAATTGAACCTTTGAAGATATAGGGGCCCACCTTATAAGTCTATCATTTGTTAAATAGCATTTGTTAATAAACTCCAAACTCTTATGGTCAGTGATAATGATAATCTCAGATCCTAGTAATAAATGTTTGAGTTTATTTAATGCCCAAATTATAGCCAGTGCCTCTCTTTCAGTAGCTGTATAATTTCTTTCTGCTTGATTTAGAGTTCTACTTAAAAAATATAGAACTTGCGGTTTTCTTTCTTCATTTTCTTGAAGTAGCATGGCCCCCAACCCGACTTTGCTGCTGTCCATTTGTAGCATAAAAGGTTTTTATGATACTTTTAGAAAGTTTTCTTTGATCATTTTGAACGCATTGTTTTTCACCCCACTCCCATTGACTTCCTTTTCTAAGTAGTTGTATAAGCACTTCCGTGTCTCTGGAAAAATTCTCCTAGAATCTCTGATAAAAGTTACATATGCTGAGAAATGATCTGATTTGGTTCTTATTCTTAGGTTGAGGAAAATTGGTTATTGATTCAATTTTATCAGGATGCAGACTTACACCTTGCATGCAGACAAGATGATCTAAAAATAAAATTTCTTTTTGCAAAAATGTTACTTTTTTTTAAATTGATCATAATGTTTTTCTTTTGACACTCCTGTAAAAACACTGATAAATTTTCTAAATGTTCTTGAGAGGAACGTGAAGCTATTTCAACATTGTCCATATAATATATGATGAACTGCTTCACCCTGTTGGATAATACCTGATCTAAACAGCGTAACAAAACGGATCCACTATTAACCAACCCGAATGGCACACATTGAAACACATACGTATAGCCCTCATATCTAAATGTGGTGTACTTTTGATCTTCTCTATGAAGTGGCATCTGCCAGTAACTCGAAGTTAAGTTGAAAGACGAGAAGTATTTCTTTTCATGAAATTCTAACAGCAAATCTGTTATATGAGGAGGTAAATCTCTGTCTGGTATCATAATAGCATTTAACTGCCATGTGTCTAAACATACCTGCATGGAGACATCTTTTTTTTTTACAATTACCAGAGGATTTATATAAGGAGACTGCTGTTTTCTTATGATTCCCCATTGTTCCATCTGCTGTATTTGACCATCTACTTTGGTTTTATATTTAACTGGAATAGGATATGATCTCCCCTGAAACTGAGTCTCCTCTTTTACTCTTATCCAGTGTACATATCCCTTTATAATGCCAGGGTTCTTAGCAAATACTCATTCATGCTGCAGTAATATTTCTCTGAGTCAGTTTTCCCAGCTGTTCTTATTTTTGTCTAACTTGCTTACTTTGTTCTCTATTTCCTCATAAATATTCTCTACTATCATCTGTGGTACTTTATTACTTTGACTACTTTGTTCACTAAATGGAATTCTTTCATTTTCTATTATTGCTATTTTTTACCGTAATTAATTTTTGTGTGAGTCCGATGCATAAAGTCTGACACCAGTATTGTATCCTATTAAATTTGTCATTGATAATAGTGTATGTTGCATCCTTTGTTTTCCCACCTATATTTCTCCATATACCTGCATGGGGTTGAGCCTAACTCTTTTACCATTTGCCATCATTATTTCTGATTTTTTTTTAGCGGTAATATATGTATTTTCTCTTCCTGATTCTTAATTTGATATAGTATTTCATTTGAAATTATAGAGACTTGGCTCTCAGAATCAAACAATGCTTGCACTTGAATCCCCTGTGCTTTTACTGTGATCATCGAGCACATTTGGCCAGCCATTGTCTATATTCTTTCTTCTTCTTCTATACTACATTTGATGCTTTGGGTTTAGTTTCTTCTTGATCCTCTTGTTCCTCTATGCCTTCCTCTATTCAAAGTGCTTTCAATACCTCCTCCAATCCTTTATGTACAGGTAGTTAGTCTATTCTGTATATTTTTTTGGCATGTTTCTCTTTACTATACTCATCATCTGGTATTCCAAGATCAGGTATTTGATTACCTTTCTTAACTTCGTTATTTGTTTCATAAAAAACTGTGTATACATCCCCTCTTCTTTCATATATTTTTCTCTTTATACATCTCTTTGCAGTTTTTCTTGCCTTTCTATGCTCCAAAATCTATACATTAATGCTTTAATGTATTTTTTAAAATTGTCCAGCCTCTCATATATAGCTCTCCACCAATCTTGTGCTACGCCTACCAAATGGTTACTTCTATTATTATTTTTTCTTTCTCTCCTACTTTGTATATTTTGAAACACTCTCCTAGGCTCTCTATGTGTTCAAATAAAGTCCCCTCTTCTTTTCCTTTGAAAATTTTTATTTATATTCTGTCTCGCATTTTTTTTTGTGTGTGTTATTTATTCTGTAAACAAAATTACTTCATATAGCATAAAACCCTCCCCCAACTAAGACCCCAACTCGTGTGATCTCATCTAAAAATCCAACCTCACCTATCTCACAACTCCTATCTCCAGCCGTTTATTATTCTCATAAGCCCCAAAACATTGGGTATGCTATTTTCTATCTTTTTTCTAGCCTACCCCTCTGTGCCATTACTTTTCGTATTTAAAAGTTTGTAGGCTAAGAATCAAGAATTTTTAGTTACAGCTGGAATCGTATCATATGAGGGTGCCACTAGGAAAAACCTAGAGCCATGCAATTAGAATAATCTTATATCGCAACTGTTAATTTTTATACGTATGACAGATCCAACTTCCTCCCCCTATATAATCCCAGTTGTTTAATATGCATGTGTACAGGATGATCATATGTATATTATCACATACAAAGGGGTAAAAGAACATACAAGTACATATATATGTTTTCAAACAATAATATGCTTTATTATAAGTTTTACTTTACTTTTATACAAGACTCCTGATAGAAACACATTCTTAGTAATCCCTCAACATGCCTAACACTATCGTTCTTTTTTCTCTCTTTTTTTTTTATAAATAAAAAAAAAAACCAACAAAGGTGAAGAGTATATATATTTTTCATTCTTGAAGGAACATACACTCTTACTTATATATATATATATATATATAATGTACTAGACTGGTCCGAATCTTGACCGGTACAGGACTAAGTGACTTACTATTAGGAGACAGTTATTACACTAAACCCCTACCTTCTCTTTCAATATTTACTTCACCCTTAAACTTTTCATTTGCTTTCTTAAATCATTTCTATTTTTAATCTGCCCTATAGTCTTGAATTTCGTCAAAAGTTATTTGAAAAACCCTCAAAAAAAAAAAAAAATTAACAAAACAATATAAATAAATTACATACTTTAAATAAAACAAATTGAACAATGTTATTATAAGCATTATAAATATATATATGACAAAACCCCTTCTATTGTTGCAGCTTATAGTTTGTGGCTGATTCAATACAATCCTAATCAGATATGTTTTTATGGATCAGCAATCAATAGTTCAATTAAAAAAAACAAAGTTTATATTACCCTGATTGATCAGTGTCCATACACGTTCCTTCAGATCCTTTGGGAGTTGATTCACAGTAATGCATTTTGTCCTCCAGCTGGCTTTGCTTTCTGTTCGGTGATCCTGTTCCTCAAGGTGGTTTCTCGGTGATGAAATCCAGGAATCGGCTAGTGTCCCAGCTGGAAATGGATTTTAGTTGTTTATCCTTCTACCATTTTATTTTCACTCTATAATATTTCTTTTCTTTTATTTAAAAGCTAATAAGTGAATGATTAACCTTAACAATAGCTTTGTCCAGTATTTATAGTCTTTTTTCCATTGTCCTTTTATCTGATCATGTTCCCAACCAGTGATTAAATTTCTTTAATTTTTTTAGTTTTTTACACCTTCCAACTAAAAGCCATGACAATAGAATTAATTACAATTCTCCCCCCCCCCTTCAGATTAGAAAATTTAATTAAAAATTGTTTTCCAAAAACAACCAAAAATATATTTTTAATATCATATTCGATTTAATCTCTCAATTATATTTAAAAAAAAAAAAAAAAATTAATCTCCCATTTCACCTTTTCTTTCTTTTTTTTTTTCAAATCCCAATATAAAACTAATAAATAATACCAAAAACCTACTATAAAAAGACTAATAACTAATTCCAAAAAAAAACTTTCTATGCACACAGCATTTATTTCATATTTATACCTAATATATATGTGTGTTTATATGTAATTTACATGCACAGAAATAATAACATGAGCCGAACAAAATTATTGGCTCAATATATATATATATATTGTCATAAACTAAAATCATTGAAAACTTAAATTTAATTTATAATTTAATTTTATTCAATTTTTAATTTTATTGAAAAAACCATACAAATGTTCTGATGTGGTTAATTATATTCAACTTTTTAATGCTTGGAGGCTGTGTTGTGGCAAAAAAAGTTGGTAATAAATGTGTTTTCAAGAAACTTAGTGCTTTTGAGGTCAGCTAGAAAGCACTAAGCTTAATTCAAAATCTATTTATTATAAATTTTTCTTAATACAGTGTCAAAGCACTCGAAAGTTGAATTTATAGTTGCATAAGAAATGTTGCCACTTTAGTTTATTTAATTTTATAATTATTAATATATATTTTCTATAATAGCTGTTATACATGATATTTTTAATATTTTTTAAAATTTATATTTAATTTAATATGAACAATAATAGCTACTTGCAAAAAAAATCTTACTCATTTCAAAATTAATTTTAACATAAGTAAGATTCTTATGAGAAAATGAATCTTGTTTGCAAATTTTTTAAAATGATTCTTTAAGACTCTAACTTGTGAATTACATTAACATCATCAGAATTAATTGAGCCATGAATAAGTTTATATTTTTTAAAAAATAAGCATTTTAATTTTTTTAAATGACATGAAGTGTTTTCCACTGACCAGTATGTTTTAACATAGATTGACTGAATTTTGGCTACCTTTACAAATGGCACTTAATGTTAGGAAAATAAAAAAATAATGTTATAATGAAATATTTTCATAAAAAATTGCAGTATGCATAAAAATTTACTTTTTAATTCAAAAATATTTTATTGTTTCTATTTCTTTTCATTGGATTTGTGGGGAGTTGGGGGGGGGGGTAGCTAAAGTTTAGCACAGTGAATTATTCTGCTTATTGCAGTTTTAAATAAGATTGTTTTGATAGTCATTAACTCACTAATAAAAATGTCCTTGAATTTCATCTTTAGTCATCAGAATTGACTCACATAGATTTTAGCCTAATTTCAAAATATAATTAAAGATCTATTTAATAAAAATTAAAAAAGAAATGAAAAACAAATAACATTATATATAAAAAGTTCTTATTAATGCTTATCAGTCAATATTATGCAGCATTAGAGATTAAAATATGGCAAAACTTGAATAAAAATCATCAAAAGTACAATTGTTTAACAGATATGGATGGGGAAAATATTTTCTCATAATTATTTTAGGACAACTAATTGCTCACAATTTGTCTGCTTTTCATCAGAAAACTATCACCACAAAAGAAGAGAATGATAATCATTACACAGAGAGCCTTATAATGAAACCATTATTTTGTCAAAATTTTTAAGAAGTTGATAGCATTAAAACAAAATTATGAAAAAAAAAATGAATTATTTATGTGGATTATTGAAATTACTTTCTTTTAATGATATATATATATATATATATAAATTGTTATTCTAATAAAGAACAGAAATAGGGAGATTTTATCCATGTAAACAGAGATAACCTTTGCCTTTGATATTGCCAGGAAACTTTCAATTATTACTAATTGACAATCTCCTTGAAGCTAAATAAGTTTTCTCCATTATCATATATTGCTGAAGTAAAAAAATAAATACAGTATTGGAAAGAAAGTTTTTTTAAAAAAAACCAGAAATAAATCTTGGTCTTTTTAGTTGAAAGGAGACTACTGAACTCAGATTGCAAGCAATTAAACCACTGAACAATTAAACATATAATAAATAATAATAATAAAATAACTACTTTAACAAATAGGTTTTTTTTTTGGAATTAACAGATTTAATGAATTCTATAAATGATTACTGATATTTGATCATAAGTGCAATAACATTTAGACAAAAACTGAATGACATCATGAGCAGCATAATTTTACATAAACTGATAATTGTTTTACTGATGGTAAGATTAAAGAGTAATTTAACTACTAAAGCAAAATTATAATCTATTTTTCCTAAACAAATAGAATATATTGTGTGCATATAGAAAAGTAAGTCAAAGACTTACATTGGTTTATTCAGATTATTATAATAATTATTGATTTTTTTAAACAGTTATTTTTGCTATCATCTTTTTTAATTTCAATAGCTTAGAGATAAAAAAAACTCTAATAATCTTCCCAATTTTATATCTTTGGTAACCTACAGTTTAAAAAGAATTCATAAAAGTAAAAATAATAATTATATCTTAAGCACTCAGTATGCATACTGTCCATCATATGATTGTTTTATTTCTCATTTTATTATTATACTTACTTGTAAATACCTACATTATTCTATTTTTTGTAACTGTTAATTATTTTTGTCGATGTGTCAATGTGTCACCATTATATTGAAGATGTTTGTTAAACACTTATATACAATGTTTGATATTGTCTATGGTTTCAAGTATCTACTGAAAGGTTTAGATTAAAAAAAAGTGGATACTGACCACTACTGTATATATTCATTCATCTGATCACTTCTACTATTGCTAAAATTATATTAATTGAGAATTAATATTATTGAGAATTATTAACCTAATTCAGAATTATTATTAAAAACATTGTCATGTCACTGATTTTTATTGTTAATGTTTACCCTTGTTATTTGAACAGTTTAGTTCTTCTGTAAATTCATTGATTGTCATATTTCTCTACAGATTGATCTACAAAGCAACTTTCACTTAGATTACAACTATCTAACTAGCTGCCCCCAAGTGTATTATTTGTTTGTTATAAATATTATTGCTAGATTTTAAAAGAAATAAATTTAAACAATATTGTGATATGTTCACTTTTAACCAAAATTCACATTATGTCTCTATTGTACTTTACCATATTAAACACTAAAAAAATTAGAAATTTCCTGTTTTGTATAGATTGTTTAAATATAGAAATATAAGGAACTATCTGGATTTTAAATGGATGTATTTATGAAGACATTGTTTTATTTGCATTGTAATTTTACTTTTAATGAAACTGCTCATTTATTTCAAAAAAGGGCAAGATTACATATTAAAATAAAGGAGTTTAATTTCTAATTAGAGTAATTAAAGACACTTTTCTGACCAATTGTGAGTGATTATCTGGGTTAGTAATGATCTGACAGCAACAAAGATTCTAAACTTATTTTGGAAATTTTGTTGTTTAAAAAATTCTGGTTAAATCTGGAACAGCTACAACAAAGTATATGGGAGTGGTTTTATTTTCCAATGCCTTAATTTCATATAATTTTTTAATTGAATAAGTGTCTGTCTCAACAACTTCTTAGATACATCTCTATTTTTTAAAATCAAATAGTTTGAATTTAGCTCATGCAATACAAGTTTTATGCCTCTTTTTTGAATTTAATGGTATTTCATATTTATTGTAGTCTAAATGGAAGAAAATTTCTTTGTTTTGAAAATTATCACTTTTTTTGCTTTTTATTTAAACAAATATAATGTAATTAATGCTTACAATAATAAGAAACAAATTTATTTCATTATAATACTGATTGCAAGAAAGAATCAACTGGTTCCAGTTAAAATCTATTTAAACATATCTGTACACCAATAAACATGACACGTCTTCAGCTTACATATTGTTTCAGTAGCATATTTTTCAACTTCTTTTTGCCCTTAACATAAGCTTAATCAGCAATAATTGTCAAATAATAGTGTTTAATAAATCTCTATCCTATGCTTTTCTATCCAGAAATCCTCGGAATAGTTTCATGCTTATGACTTTCATCAGTAAGGAATTTTGAGTCTTGGAATATCCACACATACCTTTGGAATTTAATGCACCTTCCCTCTAACTATTATTATTTATCTTTACATTACTATCTAACTATCATCCCAAGCTGTAAAACCTATAAATATTTTCAAAAACTAAGCCAACTTGCTTTGCATAGTTATATGGAACTTTATGCAATTTAGTTTCTATCCATTATTGTGTCTATTAAAGTCACTCCATGATCAGGACTTGATGTAAATCAATATTAATATGCAAGTGTGTTCAGATTCTAAACATTTATATGTTTTTCAGTTTGGTCTGATAGAGGTAAATGATAGTAGCTGAAAGGAAGATGCATTAGATCCTAAAGGTCTAGAAGCCTGTTTTAAGATCACACCTTCTCATTGATGAAATCCATAGGCTTGAAACTCATCTGGGGATTTTAGATAAAAAAAAACATAGGGTAGGGATTTATTAAGCATCTGTCATCTGACAACTGTAATTACTTTAAACTTATATTATGTGGCAAAAAGAAAGTGGAAAGGTATGCTATTTTTTTACAAAAGTAATTTTATTTTCCCATTTTTGTAATTTCATAGCTTTGTTTATATACAAATATTTTACTACTTACTGTAAATCAAGCTAAATTTGGAATGATAATTCTATAAAACAAGTAACTTTTTTAGAAATGATATGAGATACCACTTATAGCATTTATGTGACAGAATCGCATTGTAGTTGTAGATTAATAGATTTATTTCTCAAAATCATTGTTAAAACAATTAATATACTAACCATTATCTTCTGAGACTGTTATCAGTGCAATATTTAATATATATATATATATAACTTTTAAAAATAATTTTTAAAAAAGAAATATGGCTCAAAGCATTGCTAAGTATGTATGTGGTATTAAAGTTAATTTTAAACCATATAGTAGATAAAAAAAAAAAACTTGAAAAGAACTCCGCAACAATCCTTCATATAATATAATAAATAATTGAACCAGGTTTGTTGCTCAGGAGTTCAAAGTTCAATCATTGCAGTGATAGAACTGGTCACAATATATGGACCTTAAGTTTCAAAGATGCCACTTTACACTGCACCATACCATATAGGGAAGCATCTCATGAAGAAATAGTAAAAGAGATGGTCTCACTTATCATGCTTGCCAATTGATGGGTGATGATACTTCGAATGATTCTTAGTTTTATTTTCTAGTTAAAAATATCAAGATATTGTCAAGCATTGGTGGCCTAGCGGTTAGCATAGCTGCCTTCCAAGCAGCTGGCCCGGGTTAGCTTCCCGGTTAACGCATTTGACATATGAAAAAAAATCCAAGATACCCATTTACAAATTAATACTGGTGGATTGACCATGAGCAAAAAAAAAAAAAAACTCTACACCTAATTGCAATTTAATTTTTTTCCAACTTTTATCTTGCCCGATTCAAACGCACATCATGAAAATGGGAGGGGATGCACTATAATTACACCATAAAGCCATTATCAAATCACAGTGTAATTATATTTTTATTTAATTAATTATTACTTAGTACGCTATTTTTCATTCTTTTGTTTTTATCTATGACTAAGTAAATAAACTGTCAGAAGTAATTGCTTTTCACTAGAATCTTTAATGAAGACTTTTAAATCTTTATTTAAAAACAATGAATATATACATAATAAAAGGTTATTAAAGGTTTAGAATAAAATGAGACTTTTCCTTTTTTTTTTTTTTAGATAAAAAAATCCGTCATTTAACTTAGTATTTATATAAGGTTTTTGATTTACTTTTTGTTTAATTATTCCTATTATTGTTATGTTAATCGTATTTATTTATACAATCTCTTTATATTATATCTTTACTTTATTTTCGTCTTCAGAGACAAACATTTTTTTAATGCAAAGAGATATTTTGAACTTTTCATCCGAGGCAGATATTAATCCACCCACTCATAAAAAAATCACAAAGTTTTACTTTGAGATTTTGTTCAGAAATAAAATCAGACTATTTAATGAGATTTTTTTTAATGATCCTATATAAAAATGATTAATAGAAATGCTTTTTTCTTTATTTATATCTGTTCTTCAAATAGCGGCTCTCTTGGCCCCACTCTAAACTATCTACTCTGTTTAAATAATTAATAAAGACTTTTTCATTCATTGTTAAAGACTAACATTCAAAGCTAGAATTAATGGATTTATGCAACTAACATCCGCAATTTATTTTTTTATATTAGTTACGCTATCCCTTTTACTCTTATGATAGAAAGATTAATATCAACAACAGTATCTTACGGTTTCTAGATGTATGACTGCATAAGGCATAAGATTCTAGTTTTCAGTGACAAAAGTAGAAAGCCAACAACTAGAATGGGGATACAGATATTATAACACTATGCCATCTACGTATCGATTGCTTATTCAAGCATATAAATAGACAGCTCTAGAATAGATTAAAAAGAACTGCTCTGGTTCTACCACCACTAAACATGTTAGTTAAGAAAACAATTGTAAGAACAAATTTTGAAAAGATCAGTTAAAAAACTTGATGTCATAGAGCATATATATATATATGATCCTTTTTTAGTCTGAGTTGGATGTTATAGAAGCGTTAACATGAATTTCAAAGAGTAAAACTTTGGAATAACCACCAACTATTTGAAATCTACCTTGGAACTCGTTTTATAACTTAAATATGTTTTCCTAAAAAAAGAACAAACTCCTAACACAATGAAAATCCAGTTATATGATTCACTTTGTATTAAAAAGATATACACATAAATCAATGAGGGAAATCCTAAGACATAAAGAAACTAAGAGGTTTTCTAATTGCTCAACAAGCTTTGTGACAAATTCTTAACAAGAGAAAGTATGTAAAACATCTCTATCAGAAACCACACTCAAACTCAGGCCAATGGTTTCATGCATTGGCCCTCCTCAGTGAGGCACTAGGGTAGTTTTAGACACCAGATCTAAAAATACCAACACAAAACCAGCATTTATCTAAGAATTAACCCTTCAGTAGAAAATCTGAAATTTTCAGACACTTAAATGTCTTCAAAACCAGTTATCTAACTCAAATAGCTATATGGGGCTGAGAGATCTTCAGCCAAACCATATATTAGTACTCTTAGCAATATAACATCACTTAAGGCTTAAAGCAAAGCTATAAATAGTCAATAAAAAATAAAAAAATAGACTCATATATCACACGACCCCACGTCTTTTTTAAGCTTGTAAAATATTTTTATTGACTATTTATAGTCTTTGTTTTAAGTATTAAGTGATGTTATACTGCTAAGACTACTAATATATGGTTTGGCTGAAGATCTCTCAGCCCCATATAGATATCTGAGTTAGACAGCTGGGTTTGAAGACATTTAAATGTCTGAAATATTCAGATTTTCTACTCAATAGTTAACTCTTAAATAAATGCTGGTTTTGGGTTGATATTTTTAGATCTAATGTCTGAAACTACCCTAGGGCCTCATTGAGTAGAGCAAAGCATGAAAACATTGGTCTGGGATTTGGGTGTAGTTTCCGATAGAGATATTTTAAATGCTTTCTCTTGCTAAGCATTTATCACAAAGCTTGTTGAGCAATTAGCAAAGCTCTTTGTTTATATTTTACAAGTTTAGAAAAAGAAGTGGGGTCATGTGATATATGACTATTTTTATTTTTTATGAAGGAACTTTCTTACTTTATATATAAACTGCATAAGAATCTACATGGAAATTCTGCTAAGAAATTGTTTTTTATTCTTGTTATCTCATTGTAAATAATTTGAACTAATCATATTATTTAATTATTTTCAGAAAATTTTCACAATTTCATTAACATCACTTTAACCTAATGAATATATATATATATACCTTTATAATTAATTTTATTGATTAATTATGTATATATTTTTTATTAAAATATTATAAATTGATACTAGATACATAAATATGTGAAAAGAGAAGAAGGCAATTTGCTATTGATTTAAAATTAGCAATCTGAATTTGCATACCAGTTTAATTTATTAATAGTTACTTTTAGTTTAAAAGTATCTAGAACATAAATCATATGATATTTTAACTAATACTAATATTAATTAACATTGACAGCCATAGAATCCCCCCCCCCCATTATTTATAACATTAACATACAAAAAATATGAATATAGATTTTATGTTAAATAAAGAGATTAATAATAAGATTTTGCTTCAATATATATATATAATTCTAAGGTTTATATAAATTAGTATAAAAACATAATAGTAATATAATAATACACATTATACAGTTAGTAGGGACACCTGTTTGCACATATAAAAATGAGAGGCATTCAAAGACTGATAAAGTACTGCACTACAATAATTTTAATTATAAAAATGAATTGTTTTACTATCTCTCTATTATTAGGTATTGCTTTGTACTAAGATTAGACCCTGACATGAATTGACATTAATGATATAAGGTTTCATGTTTGTAAACTTTATTGCATAATAACATATATTTACAGATTTTTATTTACAGTTTAGTATCTCTTCAATGTTCAACAAGTTATGTATTATTTACAAAAAGAAGCATTTATATTTAGAATATTATTCAGTAGAGGTTCAAGACTAAGGATATGTATTTTAACAGGTTTATTCACAATTACACAGGAAGTCTAATTTTGGATATTAAGTATATGAAATGTTGATGACAAATTTAGATGTGGATAAATCAATGGATTATATTTTATGATTACTGATGTATGGAATTATATACTTAGATGCAGTAAAAGTTCCAAGTATTTGTTTATGACAATCAATTCTTGATTATATCTGCATATTAATTGATATAGTTTATCTAGATAATATTTATAGATTTTGTTAATGTATAAACCTTGAACCTTTCTTGGCATCTAATATTGTGGTGTGTATTATGCAATTAACAGTAAATATGGTGATAGGCACATATCTTGAAGTATTATTGGATGCAAGTTCAAAACCAGAAATATGCAAATTAAGAAATATTTACTGCAGCCTTAATAGTTGAATTGATGATGATACATGTAACTTCATACAATAGATTAGTATATAACTTCCATCTTTTCTCTATTCTAGTTCCTGAGGCCATTGATTTTGTTCATTCTTTACATGCTGCTGTGAAAACTTGGCTTTGGACATAATCATCATCATAATCTGGAAGCCAATCACTATAGCTAGGATTATTTATCAAACTTTATTTTATGCTAACTCTTAACAAATTTTGAGACTTAGCATAGATCAATACATGACCTTTGATTTAATATACATGGCCTAATAAGAATTACATGACCCCTAAATGAAAGTGCCATGGAATTAATATTAGGACCAAACAATGTTTAATACAATGAAATGAACCTTTACAATAATTAATAAATAACAATGAAAATTTTATTTAATAGATTATTAGTTATTTCAAATCTCAAGTAAACATTATATTCCATAAATTATATATCATTTCATATATCCCCCCCCCCACAACTTTCCCTTATATTTAACATAAAAAGCAATATTTCTTTTTTCTTTATATTGTTCTCATTAACTTATGATTTAAATTGTCTTCTTCATAAATAAATATTTGTCAAACTTTTACTTAAAACTTGCATTAAGCAATATGTTAATTAAGATAATCTTGTTTCTAAATTACATTCTATTCTTGTTGCACAAACCTGTATAGAAAGGCAATGTATGTTAACACAATTGCAGCATTCAAACATTACATAAAATATCCAAGTTATATACATTATCATAATCTTTAAATATTAATTAGATAAATTACAGCACTCAATGTGAAGAATAGATTGAACATTGATTGTTTTGAATGTGTATCTAGAACTTTGTATGCTTCTAGTATATAATTCTGTATATTGATGATTCCCAAAATATAATCCATTGACCTAGCCACATTTGTATTCATCATCATCACATACATAATCCTCAAAGTCAAAACACTTGCCATGCAATTGTAGGCAATATATAATATAGAAAGATATCATTTTACTTATATCTTCCATGGAAATAATAATAGTCAATAGAGATGGTCAGACTTAGACTCATACCTCTTATAAAGACTATCCTAAACTTAAGCACTCCTTAAATAACATGCCATCCTTTAAAAATTGAAAAATACTCAACTATAAACAAAAACTTGTAAATAACTGCTATTATATAATAAAGTTCACAAACAGCATAAGTTTACAACATTGATTAATGCTAAAGTCTAAATCCTAGTACAAGACAAGGCTTTATTATAGACAGTAAAACAATTCATTTTTATAATTAAAATGATTGCAGTGCAGAATTTTATTAGTCCTTGAACATTTTACATAAGACTATTATGCTGTCAACCTAATTTATCTAAACTTTAGTATTATATATTAAAGCAAAATCTTATTATTAGCTTGTTAATTTAACATAAAACTCTTTTAAGATATTTCTTTATTAATTACAGTTAAGAATAATCTTTAAAATAGAGCACCAAAAATTTTTGTTTTCATATGGATAACGATTTTAATATGAATATCAGTTAGAAGTAGAAAACAATTTATCTTCTAGGCTCTTTTAAACCAAGATTTACTATTAATAAATTAGTCTATAATGCAAATTCAAATCACTGCTTTTAAATCAGTTACAAATCACGTGCTTCTCCTTTCGCATAAATAAGCTCCAAACACAAATTTATAGTATTTTAGCACAAAATATATACATAATTAACCACTAATATTAATTACACACGGATATGGTCTAAGCATTGTTAATGAAATTGGTAAAATTTTTGCAAACAAATAAAGAATATGATTGATTCAAATAATTTATGTTAATGTAGAATTTTCTTGTCGATCTATATATATATCTTCTTAATACAAAGTGATACATTGTAACTAGATTTTTTGTTACATGAGGCATTATTATATATATGATGAAATATTCAAACTGCAAAATGAATTTCAAAGTTAAATTTTAAACAGTTGGTGGTTGAGCTTTAAAATTTTCTGCTAGGACTATTTTTCATTGTATGCATTTTAATTTTACAATAACAATGAAATTAATTTTTTTTTTTAAATACCTAGTTTTGGCTGGGAGATTAAAAAGTGCTATAAAATATAATCATAATTTGTGGCAGTTTATTTAAACGAGTAAAGCTGTAAATAATATCGTAAAATTAATCCATGTTAATATCAAATTTGACTATAGAATTTATTCTAACAGAAATAGAAAATAGAGGGTTAACATTTAGATTCGTCTAAAATTTTATTTATTTAAAGCAAGTAAAGTTTTACAAAAAGGGATTAAATGTAAAAGCAATCAGACATTACTTAAAAGAGAGACTAATAAAATTTAAAAAGGGGCTTACTTAATGACAATAATATAATACTTTTACTAATTAAATAATATTATGAATAAGAGATCAGGCTAATTTTCATATTTGCTAAACATTATTATAATAATGAAAATGATGGTAATATTAAAAGTCCCAATAAGACTAAAAATATTGATTCTAATTTTTTTTACGTATAGTAATAAATGAAATCTAAACCACATTCTGTAAATACGTTAATAGTGCCTTCCTACAAAAATACATTTCTTGTATATATATATATATGCTAAACTTATATAAAACAGAGATTATTGATATTTAGTTAAGCAATACTGTTTTGTCTAAGTAGGGTAATAATGCAGTGATTAGATATTATGTAGAAAGCTTTAAACTTCTGATACACCAACCAATATTCCCGCAGCATTTTTATCTTGACAATCTGTAAGATCTGTATTGGATAAAACTATTGCATGCAATCTGCTATATGTTTCCACAATAAAATAATGTCAATTTTCTATGAATATGTGGACAACAGATTTAAAAGTTAATAACATATTAGAGAGGAGAAAGTTTCATTATAACTCTTAAACAATTTTAGTATATTTTAAATACATTATAAGTAGTCAACAACTCTATTTTTTGAGTAAATTAATACATCAAGCTTAAGTTTGTTATAAAATGATTCCAGAAAGCAATGTATTAGTTTAGAATAGTATTTTATATAAAATGCACTAATTCTAGAAATCTCATTTTTAGAAAGATTTGAAAATTAACAATTAAAATTAACCTATATAATTGTATTAAAATACTTTTTTTTTTCTCATATGTCATAGCATCGGCCGCGAACCCACATCCATCTGCAACCAACTACTTGCTTGCATGGCGGCTGCGATACCTCTCGGCTATTAAAACACTTTTTTACGGCTATTAAAATACTTTTTTAAAGTGGTGACAGTTATCTTTATTATAATCATCACCTTTTGTGATTTTCTATTTGCATCACCACAAATTATTCTCAAATAATATTCAGCAATGTGGTAAAAGAAATGATAAGTAGAGAGAAAAACATTTAACTAGTTAAAACATAAGCGGGTCTTTTCAAATAGCAATTTCATCAGTAATGGCAGTTCTAGAAAAAAGGTATTTTTGTTTATATATCAGAAGAGATTTTGCAGAATATTTATTAGAATAAATGAAGAAAGCAACATTTGACAAGGTTTGTTAGTGTAACTACTGTTTTTGCACAATCCAAAAATTAATTCTGATACTATAACAGAAGATAATGTGAATTAGCTAATAGAAATGTTTTTGGATCACAGACTGTCATCTGAAAGAAATTAAGACAAAAGAAGTTAATGATAAAATAAAGGAAGTTAAATCCAAAAGACTAAGACTAATTACTCTATCTCAAAGGCTCAGTACAAACTAGGCTTAGCACTATGAGAAGTTCAAATTCACATAACAATGTTAATAATGAATTCATGTTGAATAAAGTTGAGTAAAAATATTTTATACATAAAATGCAACATATGTTTAATTAACATATTCAGCATATTCACCTCAAATTATTCTTTGTTTCCTTCATTTTACTTTCTTTGGATGATGTTTATTCGATAAAATGCCCAATAAATATAATTGTCCATTTCTGAAATTTTATTTCTATTCTCCAGGCAAAAAAAAAATAAACACTTTCATTTTACAAAATAATAATAATAATAATAATAATAATAATAATAATAATAATAATAATAATAATAATAATAATAATAATAGTAATAATAATAATAATAATAATAATAATAATAATAATAATAATAATAATAATAATAATAATAATAATAATAATAATAATAATAATAATAATCTGTTAAAACAATCTTATGGTTCAGTTGATCTTGTATTAATTAAAGACATGTTTACCAATTTTGCATTTTTTTATTATAGAATATTTATCTTCCATTATTAGATTTATTTTGCATCTGGGGTTTATGTGAGATTATTATTAAATGACTGCAGTTGGTTTGTTAAACCTAGATTAGCAATAATTTTATTTATAAATACATTGAATTCTCACATGTTATGATTAGATTGGAATGTCACTGTACTTTTTTACTTTAAAACCTTAGAAATAGGATTTATGGCTAAGGTAAAAATTAATATTTGTATAGGATAGTTTTATTAATTATTCAAGCTTTAATATTAAATTATTTGTACTTCCAATATAAATGTAACATGGGGTATATTATTTTGTTGATGTGGAAATCAGATGCTCTCTAAATAGTTAACATGAGAGGTTGTTCCTAAACATGTGTCCTGCAGAAAAAATTGTACATTTTTTATATCATATATAGTTCATGAAAAAATATTATTAGCACTATAAAGAGTTTGCATTGTTTTAGTTTGTTACACATATTTATGATTGGTAGTGTTATTTAAAATTATTATATAAATATATATCACTGTCTTAATAATCAATATAATTTTAAATGTATTATTTGCTGCTGAAAAAAATTATTCATTCTATATATATATATATAACTGGGTGGGGTAGTAGATCGAATAGAAACAAAATTTATAGCATGAAATTTTATTCTTTAATAAAAATAACTGGGATAAAATTTGTGAAAAGCAAAATTGTAACACTTACTTAATTTATTCTACAGTTTAGTTTTCGCCAAGTTAAATCCCCCCCCTCTAATTACTCTTTAAACTTTTATAGACTTCTTCCTTTTTTTTTTCAAATGAGATATTTTAATTTCAAAATCTTTCCATTATTTAAATATAAGATTTATTTTAATGATTGTGAACAACAATTTTACGTGGAGCACTATTCATTAGTGATACATTACACTGCTCCCCTGACAAGAGTAAAATGTGTCATTTTGACCATTTTATCTCTGATAACTTCTTTATTAAATCTGAATTATTTATATTAATTATTATTATTTTTTTAAGTTTCTTTCTTTATATCTAGAACTATACATGCTGAGGGCAATCTTTTTTGATTATGCTTTTCTTCTATCTAGGCTGACAATATTGCTTACAATAAATCTTGTACTGTGATAACCTCCAGGACAACACTATATTTTGTGAGACTAGGTGGATGCAGAGTTTGCTGGCTTATGCCAAATTACAAATATGTGAAACAAAGCTTCATATGCCAGTTTTCTACTGGACTTTGGGAAAAGAAAAGATCGTTGTGAATGGCAGGATTCATCTACTGTCCAATTTGACTTATCTTTTGGAAATATTATGAAATATGGGGACTCTCCCCCAAAGAAGTGATCTGCAGCTTACTCTGGTTGTTCCCAGTGTGCATTTTTACATAAGAATAATGGATGGTCCCAGAACTTTCTGAGTATACTCAGCCTGAGTATATTTTACCCCGCTAGTCTGTTACAGGCACTATTTTCATCCAGCCTACAGTTTTATACTTTTACTCCTTTTCTAAACCTTATTCTATGCTCCTACCATGCTTTCTTACAACATTAATTCCTACCACATTTCTAACTTAAACTTAGATTTATTTCATTTATAATATTTATTTATTTATTAACCCTTATGAATATTATTTCAACTCATTTATTTAACTTTTATTAACCTGCATGTATTCGGAAAAAAAATATTATTTTATGCTACTTTATTATTTCTCTACAGTTATTTTTACTTATTTATTTAACTTGATTTTATTCTATGTATTTTATTCACTACTAACATTACTTTAAACTATTAATTTGACCCATTTATTTATGAAGTCTTTTTTTCTTAATATGCGCACGCAAAAAAAATCTTTTATTCTGTGATGCCTCCATTATTATTATTTTACAAAAACAATTCATCTTTTTTTTAAATTTATTATTTTAGTTTTAAATAGTGAAATTTTATTCAGGTTTATCACCTACATCAAAATAATTATATACAACTCATTATCCATTTCCAGTCCTTAGTTTCTTTCCTTTACTTTAACATTCCATCCATTTATTAACTCCTAAACTCAGTCAGGCGTTTCTTTCTTTCTACCTACTGACTCTTGAATATAAATTACTTTCCTTCTTTTGTCTATCCATTGCTTATAATTTATTGCCTTGTCTCTTTCATGTTCTGTTCTATTTTCAACTTCGAATAACTGAAAATCTTTATACTTATCAAAACTCCATGGTTCTTCAAACTGTCCTACCTTATTTCTAATAATATCAATAATAATAATTGTTAAAAATTTATTTTCTATAGTCTTTTTAAATAAGACTACCCTATAAATGGCTTCTGTTTCAGCCTTAAAATTGTATATCCTGCTCTTTCTCTTAACTCTTCTCTTTGTTTTAAGTCCACACTTAAAACAAACATTTACTTTAATCATTTCATTATTAGTTTCTTGTAAAAACTCTTTTATATTATCTTCTATTTTTTGATCTACATTTTCTAATTTGTTCTTCTCTTCACTTACATCTCTTACACCTCGACTTCCTTTTTAACTCCCTGACTTTCTTTAACCAAATCTAATTTTATGATTTCTCGGTTTTTCTCTACCTTGGCTGTTATTTCATGTCTCATTTCTCTAACCATTTCTACTTTAAATCCATTAATTTCTCCCTTCAATTCTGCTTTGAACTCTTGCTGACTTTTCTTGAGTTCTTGCATTTCTCTCATCATATTTATCATCATTTTCATCAACATCTGTCTCTCACTCTCTTCTTTTTCTTTTTCCAATATTTGGGGATTTTTAAAGAATATCAGGCCTTCTTCCAGCTCCATTTCTTTATTCATTGTTATGCTGTATTCTTTTTTTTAAACAAAATTTCAATTTCAAAGTTGTTCTTTTCAATGATTGTTTGACTAATGCTTACGTTCAAAATAAATTCAAAATATTAACTGTTTATTTATTCTCTTAAAGTGAAGCATATGACTGACTCCAACCCCTTGTCCTTTTTTTTCTCTACCCATCCTCAATGCTTTAACTCCACCCAAAACATTTAACTGTCTTTACTTTCTCTCTTTTCATTTAA
This sequence comes from Epiperipatus broadwayi, assembly GCA_028023455.1. NCBI lineage: Eukaryota > Metazoa > Onychophora > Udeonychophora > Euonychophora > Peripatidae > Epiperipatus > Epiperipatus broadwayi. The sequence goes on from JAQFVV010012421.1 coordinate 10,225,201, forward strand.
AAGAGAAAAAAAATGTTTCGGTTAATTTAAGTATACCACTTTCTTAAATACAATTACACAATTTAGCATTTCTTTGAATATTTCCAAACAAGAGAAAATATTTACCTGAATGTCATTTATGATGGTTCAGCCCTGTGTTGGGAACCAACTGTATCAGGTGGGGTAGTAGATAAAATAGAAACAAAATATATAGCATGAAATTTATTCTATAATAAAAATAACTGGGATAAAATTTGTGAAAAGCAAAATTGTAACACTTACTTAATTTATTCTACAGTTTAGTTTTTGCCAAATTAATTTTTCTCTCCCCCCTTTAATTATTCTTTAAACTTTTATAGACTTCTTTTTTTTCAAATAAAGATATTTTAATTTTAAAATCTTTCTGTTATTTAAATATAAGATTTATTTTAATGATTGTGAAAAACAATTTTACGTGAAGCACTCACTATTCATTAGCATTACAATGTCTATATACATTTTTTAATTTTATTTTCAGAATTTTTTTTATTGCCATATAATACTAAATTGTTCAAGCACTTTACCACTATTACACAATGCTTTATTTACCACCCTTTTCTTACAATTTACAGTTTTAATTGCCCCATCAATCTTCTTCAGAACTTTATATCTCCCAACCTCAACTGTTACAGTCAAGGTTGGGAGATATACAGTTCCGAAGAAGATTTCTGAGGCAATTGAAACTGTAAACTGAAAGAAAAGGGTGGTAAATAAAGCATTGTGTAACAGTGGTAAAGTGCTTGGACAATTTAGTATTATATGGTATACATTTTGCAATGCAATAAGAAAGAATAGTTATTATACTTCATGAAAAAGTTTTTTTATTCCTTGTCATCATAAAATATTAAATTTAAATAAGAAGTTTATTAATTTATTTTGTAATAAAATTAAATAGTTTTCATTTTGATGCTTCAAAAATACTTCTAACAGTACTTGGTTTTAGTCCTCATTTGTTAATAAATGTTCACAATAGTATTAAGTAAAGCTATGTTCTTTTTTGATTAGTGATTAGACATTATCCCCATAATCTGGAACTTAAAGGTAGTTTATGTCTTAAGAGATTTTATTTGATATCAAATAAAATTTTAAATAAGCTCAAGATGTTTTCAGATATCTGTTTAATCTAGGAAATTGTGATTTCAGGATAATAGTCAAAAATAATTTGGTTAATGAAATGAATGTTATTATGCATGGAATGAACAATATTAATTGTATTATTTACCTTTTTGTAATTTATCAATTTGTTTATTTATCTAATATAATATATTTTTATTATTCTAGTTTATATACTATAATGAAAAATGCAAAAGGATAAAATATACTTCTTAAACTTTTACCATTATTATCCCATTGCTATATTTGAATTTGTATTTTATATTTTTTAAAATGAATAATACATTGAGCTTATGTTTTGATCGATTTCAAATCAATTTGTAAAATCATGAAAAAAATTATTGATTCCTTTTTGCATTTTCGAATGAATTGTCAAAGTGCCACGCAAACTCTGGAAAAGAATTAAATATCATTGAAAACATCTAATTGCAAACAGAGAACTTCTCTACTTCATTTAGAAAAACATTATAAATATAAACTTAATTATGCACAATCAAAATATAAAAAAAAAGAGAATTTTTTTTTATATTTTATTGACTAACATCAGTTTTATACATTCTATAACAATTTAATTACTCAATTTTTTTCCATTTTATTTTTTATATTAATTAAAGGAGTCAATTTACTCTCAGAAATCTATTTAAGATACATTAAAACTAATTCCTTTTTTAATCAAAACAAATTTCTTCAAAATAATCTTTTTTAAAAAACATATTACACAATCAAATAAAATAAAATATTTAAAATGTAACAATTAAATTATTAATTTAAAATGTTTAAATATGAAAGATTACAAAAACAAAAACAAATTGGTTAACATTATAAGCATATAAAGTCACTCTTTTTTTAAACAGCTCATATCAAATTCTGAGAATAAAATAAGAGTAGATAGTAATTCCTGTTTATTTTCATTTTCTATTCTGCTAAAAAATGTAACAAAATTTAAGTGTTAATATTTTCTTTTTTAAATGTTACTTCTAAAAATAAATAAATTGATAAATAATATTGTCTGTATTTACACTACATTAATAAAGACTTTGATTGATTATCATTATTTAATTAGAGAAATTTATGTAGTCCAAGATATTTTATCTGTAGACCAAAGCTTGTTGTTATACATGATGAATTTTCAGTGCAAATAAATAATATATATAAGCACAATATAACAGAAAATGTAAATATAAAATTAACAAATTAGAAAATATATTTCTGCTACATTTGACAAATTATTTTGTTGCTCCATGATTGCATCATGTTGCTATGGAAACAAATATATTATAATATCAAATTTTTAGAATAATTAATAAATTAATAATTAATAATTATTAATAAATTAATAATTAATAATTTCTATTATATAACAAAATAAATAAACATGTTTGGTATTTATTATTTATTACAAAATTGTTAACCTGCTTAAAACATGAAAATGTGTACCTAATATACATGAAGTTTTCTAGAACATTTTTTTTTGCATGGCTAGTAAATTTTAAAATTAATCATAACTCTCATTGATAATTTCCTGTAGTTTTTATTCAGATTTCAAACATGTTGCTGAAACATCTCATTTTTGACTTACAACAATTTTTTTGAATGTTTAAGTTAATTTTTTTTAATAAACAGAAAAAATGGAGCCATTTTTATAGAATTTAAATATATAAAGATATGAGAGTTATACTTCGCTTCAGTGAAAGTAATAGATTAAATCGTGCACTAATACACAGCTGAAGATAAGTTTTTTCTTTTCAGTTAAAGTAACAAAATAAGGCTGAACACTTTCGAGAGTTACAATACTCAGCCTTATTTTGTTACTTTAATTGGAAAGAAACCTCTTCAGTTGTGTACTAGCACACGAATTAATTAATCTATTAATTTTAAATATTATATTTTTACATTATATTAAAAACATTATATCAATGCAAAATTACAATTAATTATAAATATATATATTATCATTTTTATTATATTTTTCAATATTAGTTTGTAAAAAAATTGATTTACAAGCTATATATATATATATATATATATTATAACACCCACCGATATAATATAAACCGCCATTGTTGGCTTTAACCCGAAGCTTCGAATAAAGATATTTGTGAGCATGGTTTGATCCCATCTCATGCGCCAATCTTACCCTTAGATAAGAATTATCTCATCGAAAACGTAAATAAGGGTTCTGGTATGTATATCTGTTATGGTAGCGCACCGAACCAGCTCAATCTCAGGGTTTGGGGACGATAGTCTAACTAGAGAGCAAAGCTAAAACAAAACTAACTATGTCTTACATGTCTATTATCATATGCGATAGCTTATTGGATAAAATCCATTAATCTAACCCAGATCTTATCGGGGTTTATCCTATTCACGACCATACCCATTACCAATAAATCCCATTTATACGCGCATATAAATATCAATATTCAAGCGCACAGCCCATTTATTCTGATCCACACACATATATATAATTCATACACGCATCAAAATAGTACAAATATATATATCAGAGCTGTTTATTTAATGTTGTCATTTATTTAATTTTAAAAGAGACTTAATATAGTAATTAATATTGAGGTAACACTAGTTTCTTTATTAAGATACATTCACTGAACATATATTTTGTGCCACGTCACTTTACCTTAGTTCACGCGATCAAAGACAAGTCCGCGTTTATACCTTGCCAAGAAAACTGGTCTGGTAGATATAACGGAAGGCAAATAGTTCCAATGGGGTGTATCGAATAGCATATCCCAGAGGTGGAGTAGTTGATTCACTTGCTTTGCAAAAAGGTCCAAATTTTCAAAGATCTTTCGTCACCGTTTCTTTGATGAAACAAAATTTCTTTATTTATTAACGCAGTTCGTAAGTCCGCTTCAGGTGAGTTTCACGACGAGTGTCCACTGGGCCGATTAACGAAACCCGCACTATAGAATTACCCCGACATTTTGGGTAGAAAAAATATTAAAACTTCTTAAGAAATATTTTACACGTCCTCCTCTTCTGGAGTTCAAGCCGCGTCTCCTTTCCCTTTTTTTTTTATCTCCTCTTGAGCACAACAAAAAGTTCTTTTGTTTTCACTTTTAACTTTTCAAAATTCTCTCTGTGTATCCATATGCCACTGACCAGTTCTTCCATTGTTCTTCAAAAATACCCACCTGACCAGTTTTCAGACTTCCCGACGACAGTTATTAACTAAACTGCCTACAGCAATTAATTCATTTCTATTTCGGTCCTCATATGTTCAAGAGATTACTCAACAAAAGAAAACACGTGTTACCGACAATATTATTAAAACTCAAAGAAAAAACTTACGGATAAAATATATCGAATAATCAATTACTTTATACAGCTCTACATATATAATTGATTGTAACCATCACCGATACTACATACGTATATTGTACACTCGCACATACACTATATTTACATATACCTACACACATAACTTTCGCACTCCTTGTAACAGGGTTCGAATGACCATTTACATATATATTTTTTCCTTTTTTGTTTATACATAGTCGCTCCACATTAACACTAGCAATTAGTAATATATCACATACGCGCATATTCGAACCCGGTTTGTTACAATATATATATATATATATTAGTTAATCAACTGATTTCATTTGATTTTATTTGTTTTTTTTTTCATCTTTATAAATGTCATTATTAAAATAAATCCATGAAAACTACAACAAAAAAATAATACCTTGTTAGGTAAAGCAGCCTAAATGTTTGTAAGAAAGGTTAAATCAGAGACTGTTGGTTAAGTGAAGGGTTCATATTTTCACATACACACACACAACAACTTTTTAAAAACTGATATACATATTCATAATTTATTTTAATCATACTTTAATTAAGAATAAATTTAGAGTATTCAAAATATTTTTAATTTAAATGAAAATATCGAAATATAACATATATTAATAAATTTAAAATAATTATTTTAAATAAATTCAAATTCTTTATTTTATGCTATTTATTCTATTTTTTAAATATATTGCTTTTTTAGTATGTTAGTGTTATGGATTATTTAATTGCTTTCATTATTTAGTTAGTTATCTTGAAAATTACAACTTCAACAGATAAAAAAAAAATCAATATGGCATTTCAAAGAACAGGTTCAATAAATATTTTGGTTAGATCACTTCTTATGTAGATTCACTTACAAAAATATTTTCATTTGTTTAGCCATATATATATATATATATATATATATATATATATATATATACATATATATATATATATATATATATAGCATGTATAACATATTCTAGTTAACAGAGAGATATAATGCAGATCTTATATTCAGATTTACCTTCTATATTGTTTAAACTTTAGTATACAACAAATAGTAAATGCACATGCATGGCTATGAACCAATGCAGAAAATATCATCACCAATAATATGCCACAAGTTTTTTATTTTGATTCTGCAGGCTCTTTTAGTTAAAGTGAGTATCAAGGTTTGTATCCTATGTTAAGAAATGTAGAAATTGATAGTCAAAAGAATTAAAGTCAGATATAAAAATAAATTAAATCATCTATTTGTATCAGATGGACCTTTTATTTAATTTAAATAATTTATTTCAAAGTAAATAAAATATTATATACTTAATTCCTGTTTAAGTCATTCTAGATTTTATTTTAATATATATGAGCATACTATCAAGATTATGTCTATTGTGGTGTAGACAATAACTACCTATCTAACTACCTATCGACTGATTGTCCAACTGACCTGCCTACCTGCCTACCTACCTACTTTCCTATCTATCTATCTATCTATCTATCTATCTATCTATCTATCTATCTATCTATCTATCTATCTATCTATCTATCTATCTATCTATCTATCTATCTATCTATCTATCTATCTATCTATCTATCTATCTATCTATCTATCTATCTATCTATCTATCTATCTATCTATCTATCTATCTATCTATCTATCTATCTATCTATCTATCTATCTATCTATCTATCTATCTATCTATCTATCTATCTATCTATCTATCTATCTATCTATCTATCTATCTATCTATCTATCTATCTATCTATCTATCTATCTATCTATCTATCTATCTATCTATCTATCTATCTATCTATCTATCTATCTATCTATCTATCTATCTATCTATCTATCTATCTATCTATCTATCTATCTATCTATCTATCTATCTATCTATCTATCTATCTATCTATCTATCTATCTATCTATCTATCTATCTATCTATCTATCTATCTATCTATCTATCTATCTATCTATCTATCTATCTATCTATCTATCTATCTATCTATCTATCTATCTATCTATCTATCTATCTATCTATCTATCTATCTATCTATCTATCTATCTATCTATCTATCTATCTATCTATCTATCTATCTATCTATCTATCTATCACAGTTATGAAGAAATTAAGGTCAATAATTAAGAATTATATAACTTTTATTAAAGATTGTCATCACAATATCATTGAATAAATAATTATTCATCTTATAAATGATATAAAACAGAAAAATGATCATATTCTAGTGGTTATATTATTTGCAATAATATAAAATCCAATGTAAGTTTAAATTGTTTTAAATTGAACTTAGTCACATTATAAATGTCAATAAACCAGATTAACTAATATTATGCAGGTATGTCTTTAAAGGTAAAAGATTAGGTAAAACAAGCTTAAGTATCCTAATGCAGAATAATATTTTCACAAATGAAACTCAAAAAAGTTCCCATTACCATCCAAGCTAGTAAAATCTCTAATTTCCAAGGTTTTTAGACTTTCTTTGCTTTATCTTCATGTTATTATTTACCACATAATAAATACCTAAATGAGTTATCTATAGTCGATTACCTAAAAAAAATGTTATTTTGAAATATATTGCTAGCTGAAAAAAATCCAAACTTTTAAACAGATATAAATATTATATGTTCATGCAAACAGATACCTGTGTGAGTATTAAGTCTATTTGAAAATCAGACTTTTAATAAATTCAAGCTCTAATTTAGCACAATCATTAAACATTGATTTATTTAAAGAATAAGCTTTAAGCATAGGTAGAGTACCTATGATTTTAAAACATTTATTGAGGGGAGTATATGTTAATTTATAATCATTATATGAAGAGTTGACAAGAATTTGAAATTGTTGATTGTTATTGATATTGGGATTGTCTAAGTGTTGATTGGCTTTTAATGCCATACATATTACTAATACTATTAAAACATTTAAAAAGTGTCAACAATAAAATAAAACTAAAAATAATATCAAGATGAAATGTTTGCAATACCATTTATATCAGATGAATAAGTTAAGTTTATGAAAAAAAATTATAATGATTTATGTCAAATTGTTTTTTTTTCAACAAATAGATTAATTAATAACTCTAAAAGCAAAAATTTAAGTTTTAATCAAAATTGTATTATATATAAATTAATATGTGAATGTGGCTTACAGTATATCAGTGAATCTAAATGTACATTAGAAAAAGGAATGAATAAAAGAACATATGCTTTTATATAAAAGAGTTCAAAGAGATAAACAATAAGGAAAATATGAAAAATAGATTTTCATCATCTGTTATATTTGATCATAATAAAATTTGTAAATATGGATTGGAATTTGATTATTAAAACATAAAAATTATACTAATTGAATTTTCCCACAATAAACATAAAATAAAAGAGACTATATTAACTTCAAGAAATCATCAACCATCAAACATTAAAATAACAGAATTGTGGAGGAACTGAATAGAATTATGGGATTTATAAAATGATGTCTCACTTTGATTGTTCAATGTTATACAGTTGACAAAGACTAAAAGAAATATAGTCAAAAATATTTTTAATAGAATAAGTTAATTTATATGAATATTACTGTATTTAACATATATCAATTTGTATATTATATATATTTCAATCTACTAAAATGGAATTGTTTTGATTTTGAAATATTTATTCCAAAATCATTGTGGTTAAGATGTCTTGCATATTTTGAAACAGTCATAAGAATGGCAAACACAGAAACTCAAGATTCGTGAATTAAAGCCTAGCCCTGTCTCTTCCTGTTCACAAATTTCTTATAAACCATCCTAGCAATAAACCATTCAATTATAAATACTTTGTTATTACTGAACTTTGATTATAATAAATATCATACCATTGATTAATCTTTTTAAAAAGTTTATCCTAAACTTTGATTATAATAAATATCATACCATTGATTAATCTTTTTAAAAAGTTTATCCTAATATTTTGTATGTATTATAAGTCATACAAAATTAAAAGCATCAATTGATTTAATGACAATCGCACATTTTTTAAAAAAAAAAAATAGGAGTAATCAACTAGCTTATTGCCCTGTGATTCATAAGAGAAGCAAGGACCGGAAGTGACAGAGCTGAAACTATAATCATGGACTGTGAGCTCCAGATTCGACCATTCTCTCACTATTCTAAACCATAGAGGGCACAAAGTACCTTCATCTCAGTCTTTTCTATTAAAGTGATTTATAATATTTGAGTAATAAATCATTTATTACTCTACACTCTATATTTGACTAAGTTAAAATGTAAAGAGATGTTATAAAGAAAATTAAATCCACTCAAATAATTAAAATTTCATTTGAAAATTTTAATTCATTAAAATGCAATTCATTAATTACCCAATAATAAAAATAATATGAAACAGTTCAACAAATAAATGTAAATCAGATTTTAAATTTAACTAAAATATATATTTCAATTCCATTAAACACTTTTACGTGGCTAAATATTCTTTTACATGTGGATTGAGTTAATAAAGTGATAGTATTCTGTGTGGATATAAACACTTTGTCATCATCAATACACCTTATTACAGTATATAAAAATATATACTCATACGTGAGTCTTTCATTCTTTAATCTCTTTTATATAAATAAAGAATATGAAAATTGGATCCAATTAATTTATATCTTCTGCCTTGTTCATTCATTTGCGTCATCTTGTTAATTACTCAAGAGATTGTATGATTTTTGAGTGGAAAGTATTGAGCTGAAAATAATAATTTCAATCAGTGGAGCAAACTAAATTTTTTTAACCTCAAGTGGAATAGATTCATGCATCACCAAATTGAGACTACCATTTCCATTTTGCTTAGAAAAAAAGAAGTTAAGTGAGTAACATTGGGAAAATATGCTTATATTTATTAAATGAACTTTATTAGAAATAATGTATATCATTTTAAATATTTTTTCAAAATGAAATAATAATATTTCAACAGCATTAAACTGTTGCACATGCGCTTTGGATTTTAAATATAAAATGAATGAATACTAACACTTCAACCACATGATAAAGTCTTTGGAAAAGATAGAATGGATATAATGAAAAATTATGTTACTTTTATTAGACAATTTTTTCAGAATCTAAAGGTTTCAGACTCCGATTTATATAACTAAGATGCATTATTATGAATTGTTTTGATACAAAAAACAATATTGTGTTTACAAAACTATAAAATGTTAAATATTACATAGTTTTAAGGACTAATTATTTTTAGTGTTTTATTTAGAATTCAATTCACCAAAATAATAGCCTGAATTTTTCCATAATAAATCATCACAACAATGATTTGGGCCATGATTATGAGGGATAACACCTCGAAAGCGCTTAGCCTACATTGATTTATTTTGATTGTTTGCCATTAACAGCTTCTTCAACCAGCATTTTAAAGTGTTTGTATATACTATGGAGTAATAAATCATTAATAAAACAGAAAATAAAGTAAATTATTATAGAAACTATTAAATGTGAGTCAATTTCTCAGTATCAAAGCAGCCAACTTTTATTAAGTGTTTATATTTCCAGATTAATTTAATACATATTCAAAGTTACCAGAAAGATGAACAACTAATGAAGAATTGTTTTAATTTTTGTACATAGAAAACTTCATTTTTTTTTTGTAAATAAAAACAAAAAAGAGGATACTCAAATCGCAGTAAACTTTTATTATTATACAACCTTACATGGTTTAAAGTAATTGTAGAATGGTAATTACAGTTTAGTTCTGTTATTTCCAAACAACAAACTAGTTGATTTTAATTATTATTAACATTCTCCAAAAACAAAATTGCTAGACATAAGTTTAACATTTTAGTATCAAATTCTATCATTTTAGTAAATGGCACAAACTAATGATTACTAAATTCAGATTTTCTGTAAAAAATTCCCGATAAAAAAATACCTCTATCTTGAAATAAAAATGTACAAAAGTCAATCCCAAAAAAAATTAATTGAAAGATAAATATTAAAAAATCTACTAAAGACAGCACATTGAGAACATTTACATATGACATTAAATAAATTGTCAAAAAGTAAATATATATATATATATATAAATGAAATATTATCTAGATACATCCATATATATATATATATATATATATATATATATATATATATATATATATATATATATATATATATAACAACATTTATATAAAATAAAATAACAAAAAGAAGAAACAATTATTAGAGTTCCTATTCATTATATAAAAGGAATTACTGACAATATTGGATGTATTCTAAGACATTATAATATAAAAACAACATATGCTAACTATCAAAAAATAATAACATTATAACTACGCATAAAGACTCAATACCTCTGAAGCATTAAGTTTATGAAATTCCATGTAGCATTTGTAAAGTTTCTTATATAGGTATGATTAAGTATCACACCAATGCTAGAAGAGGTGAACATAGTAATGCAGTTAAAAACATTCATCATCATCAGCACTATCTATCCATGCTATAGAAATATGTCATAGTATTGACTCTTCTAATACAAGAATACTATCCATTCATATGACACTCTCCTACAATGTCAGATCAAAAATGGCATTTAGATCATTATAAGTTCAAATTGTATCAATAAACATAATGATACATGCAAATTGCATTCTGTTTAAAACTTTTTAAAAAAACTCATTAATATTGAAATACAAGTAAAATGTATATTCTTAATCAAGATGTAATTAAAGAGGATTTCTTCTTTAATTAATTTCTTATAATTTTTATTTCTATTTTCTATTAATAGAACATTCATTATTGTTACATATCAATGTTTATAGCACCTCTACAATTATTTTATAATATTTGTTACCCAGTTTATGACTAGTAAACCTGCTTAAAATGGTTTATATATATATATATTCAATAAATTATACATGGATGTATAATGCTTAAAATGGTTTCTATATATATATATTCAATAAATTATACATGGATGTATAATATTTCATTTATATCTGTAGACTATGAAAATCTATTAATAAGTGTATACATATATAAAGATCTATGACCGTCTGGATAACAAATGTTATTTAAAAAATATTATAGAATAACATTTCTTATCCAAAAGATGGCAAATGCAACTTTACCAAAACATTAGTGGAATATTACTGCTAATTACACATGTATGAACCCAGAAATTAAATCATTTATACTCATTAGCAACAAAAGCCTTTATTTTAACACACACATATATATATATATCACCAAATAATATTCAAATATAAGTATATTGTCTATACTAAACTTAATGTAATTTAGAAAGGACGTGAAGTCAGACTTTAAAGCTGCCCACAGTTATGCACTTCATCTCATACAACCAATACACATGATCATACACATGTGAAAAATGAACTCCAATATACCTATTTCATGCTAAGCCAGATCACCATTTCCCATGCATACATATAATCGATGCTTAGTTTAACCAAGATAGCAAATTTTCTGACTTCAATGGACAACCCTCATCACATTCCACCCTCCAACTCTTTAGCCACCCATATCAAGTGTTTCATTATCAAATTGTCAATAATGTTCATGGCTGAAATGTTGGAGGGTGGAGAAGATTGAGGCTTGTTTATTAAAGTTTGAAGATTTGCTATCTTGGTGTAAACTGAGCGCTGATTGCATATATGTAGGAGATGGTGAGCTGAACCAATTGATGAGTGCTACTTCAGCACAAAATACATATATTGAAGATCATTTATTTTTTTCACATGTATGTGGTCATGTGTATAGGTTATATGAGATGAAATGCATAGCTGTGGGAACTTGAAAGTCTAAATTCAAGTCCCTTCTAATTATCTATATATATATCACTAAATTAAAATTTAAAATTGTCTGCAGAATTTGCATATGATAGCAAACTCAATTATACCCAATCAAAAAAAAAAGATTAAAAAATGAGAGTTAACTGAATTGGAGTGAGGGGGTTTGTAGATCAAAAATCTCTGATCTATGATGATCATAAAATTACCAATTTTAAATCTTGTACAAAAATTACCAATTATGCTGAAATCAATGCAATAGAAATGAAAGTATCATTAAATATGTTTAAAAACTTATAGATGTTTGATATAGCCAAGTATTGTATATAAATGCATTAAAAATATTAAAAGATAGTTATAATGGCAAAAATCACCTATTGAAGACAACAGAAAGTGAATATCTTTAACATGTGTTTTTAAATTTTAATAAGTTTACTAAAATGATTTGCTCCAAAAATTTTGGAATTGGTTTAAAAATAGAATTCTCAATAGAACAATGGGCAAAATATATACTTCTGAGTGGTCTTATAAAGTGTTATAAAAAGTGTTCTCAACGCAGTTATTTTTTAAAATATAGTAGGGAGGTCAAGGCAAACTTAGCTACTAGATTGAACTACTACATACATTTATACAGCAATGCCATATTATAATTCAGTTTTCTTTGGACGTAAGATGGACATTAGTCAAAACATTTTGTTTTATTGACATCAGTTTAATTTGTGTAGAAAAAGGGGATGATTATAAGAAATAAAAGAAATATGATATTTTAAAAAAAATCAATCAACATTTCAGTAGCATTGAAATTAGAAAATTCACATTTAAATGCGAAGAAAATACGCTTTGTAAAATCGGGATTGTTTTTGCCCAGACTTTAATCAGGCTTAGAATGTTTTTCCGAATACCTGGCTCTAATAATCAAACATTGAATGGTAAATAATTATCTAGCTATTTTTAACTAGAGAGTAAAAAAGGTATGGCAAGTTTGATGCTTTTTTTTAAACAGTCTCTCTGGGGTGAAATGTTCGAGATACTTTTGCACCGCAATGGCTATTTAATTAAAGATTATTTTTACTTCTTGTTTTTACTTATTTAAACTGCGGTAGATTTTTCTACGATTAAAAAAAAATAACAGAGGTAGATTTTTATTAAAGAAAATAATACAAAGTACAAATTTAAATGAAATTACTAAGAAAATAAATATATTCTAATTTCTACTTTATTAATTTACCTTAATATTTTTCTTTAACAAACCGTTTTTTTTTTTTGCCAATTAGTCAGATAAAAATATTTATTTCATTATTCCCTTAATCCGAAATTAAACCTTTAGAAATTTTAATACTTTATTAAATGATAATGACATTTTTTTGTAGCAATTATTTATAAGAATGTATTGTTATTTTTTACTCATTGTAATAATATTACTTCTCTTCTGATCCGTTTTATCACGCAATAGAATTGTAGAAAAACTCTTTTTTTAGATATTAGCTGTGCAGAATAACTAGCTTTTGGATAACCTCTGACCTGTATTCTGTAAAAGAGAAAATAATCAAGCAACTGAAACACATTTCACCAACTGAAGAATGAATGTTTTTTTTCTATTTCTTTTCAAATAATGTTATTACATCATTGGTTTGTTGGAGAAAAGCTTTTTCTTCACAATAAGAAATCTATTTCAAAATAGTGAGGAATTAATAATAAAGAAAACATTGTTAATAAATGTTTCCTTAAAACATTTAACGAAATTGTTATTAGAAAACTGATAATAAACTTCATTAGACATAAAAGTTATCGAAATTTTTATAAACTACCTCTTAAAGCTATTATTCTTTTAAAAAAGTTAACTTCGTATTAATGTAAGCCAAATGCAAATGATAATATGAAATATTGTGTTAATTTCCAAATTTTCATATGAAATAATTATTATATATATGCAATTATTTCCATTTATTGCCTTGGCTGAAAACATATAAGGTGATTAATAATCAAAATTAAGTAATATTTGGATAGCAACTCCCAAGGTTATTGTTTCTGAATATCAAAACAACTTTATCAAACTAAAACAGCCAAAACTCTCCATAAAGTAGTGTCACTCAGTGCAAGCTAGAGTAATCAATGGATGCCAGAAGGCTTGTGCATAAAATCTCTATCTAATGCCTATTCATCCAATATCCTCAGACTAGTTTCTGGCTTGTGGCCTTCAACAATGAGGAGCCTTGGATCTGAGAGCACTGCATCATCATGTGATGTTAATGATTTATCAAACTACTGCCATTCTTTTGACCAATTTGATATATATATATATTCATTACTACGGTTTGACCCAGGAGTCTAATTTTTGAATCAGAAATTTCTACTATTGCATGAAAACATGAAGAGTGTGGTTATATATATATATATTATTAATAGTTATCCATTGCATATTTTTAATATCGTACTTCTAAATAATGATAACCATATAATCTGCTAGAAAAATCAAATAGTAAAAATAATTGAATGATTAATCACTGAGAAGTAATGCATTAATAAACTTAAGCTCTAGACTCTTTCAATTTATATCTGATTTTAAAATGCAAGGAAAAAATTTAGCGGTGTTCAAGAACAAAGGAAACACTTTAAACATAAGCTGGTTTCCCAGTCCTAAAACCTTTATATTTTAGTATGCTATTGAACTTAGATAGTAATGAATTCTTTAACGTATATCGGGTTATGCACATTATTTCAAAAATGTAACTGCTGAGATTCATCAACTCATAAGATGTGTTTGTGTTAGTGTGTATCTGATACGTCATGCGCTAAAAAAGCTAAGGTCGATTAAAGGGAAGAAAGTCACTTAAAAAAGGAAGTCTAATAAAAAGCCAACTTATCACCACTATTATTATAGTTAAAATAAAATATCGGTGTGAAAGGAGAAAAAGAATACCACTGGGATTGTTTATCATTGCTTGAATACTGTTCTCAAGAGGAGTTTATTAGGCAAAACATAACCTTTTAAAGAATTAATTTTCATTATTGTTTTTTTAACTTAGAAATACTCAAATGTCATAAAGTATTGGTTAGCAAAAAAAAATTAAAAACCGAAAAATATTTATAGCTGAATATTAAGAATATAAAATTATTGTAGTTATCTATTCAAGAAAGAAATGCGCCCAAAGAATTGAAAAAGTTGATGGCATTTTATTTTTTTTTAATATTTATTTTAGTTAATATTTACGATTTCAGTCTGACAACTTTTCTGAAAACTATTTCAGCTCTCAAACTGATGGATGGTAAATGAAAAAGAAACAAAATTTTTACAGTTGTCTTAAATGCCAAAAATGTTAGCTAAAATTCATCTAATCTATTTTAGTTTACATTCAACATTATAAATCTTTATTTGCCTTTTTTGAAATAAGAGTAAACATCCATGAATCATTTTAGATTATACATATATAACATGTATTATTGCATTTATTTCTAAAATTCATAAAATAGAAAAATAAATTCAAACTAACATGCAAGGTTTAAAATTAACCTTTTCCCAAATAAATTTTTCTTCTAATTGTAAAATATAAATGCATGCATTAGAATAATCATGTGATCAGCTGCATTAAGATCACTAACTTGCAAACATTTAAATGATTGGTTAATCATATTTTCAATCAATGACCAAATTAAAAATTTGTTTTATATTTACTGTGCTAAATCATACAGAGTATGAGTGTATGATGTATGTATTTTCAGTAGTAGCTTCATTTTCCCCAAAGGAATAAAAATTGTCATTGAGATTTGAAAAAATCTTGATATTACAACTTCTTTATTTAATTTTCACCTATTCTCATTTTAATTTGATAGCTGTTTCTCAGTAATAACTGATATCATATTAAAACAGGCAAAACTCTCCATACAGTATTGCCACTCAGTGCAAGCCAGAGTAATCAATGGATGCCAGAAGCCTTGTGCATAAAATCCTCATCTAGTGCCTATTCATCCAATATCCCCAGACTAGTTCCTGGCTTGCGTCCTTTGTCAATGAGGAACCTTGGATCTGAGAGGACTACCCTCTGGCATCCATTGAATACTCTGACTTGCACTGAGTGGCAATACTGTACGGAGAGTTTTTCCTGTTTTAATGACAGTTATAAGCAAGCGTAAGAAAGGATGATCATGTGATGTTTATTGATATATTATTAATCCTTATGTTACCTCAATAGCCATGCCTTTAAAATAGCAGAAAGATTTTAAGACCTCATTATTGAAATTATAGTCTGTAAAGTAATTGTTTAAGCAATACTTTGTATAGTTTATTTTAGCATTTCAAATCTGAACTACATTTTAGAATAATAATAAAGTTCATTTATATAAAAAAATGATGTAATACTGTAAGAATAAGCCTAATTTTTAACATTATTAAACAAATACCAAATTTCTTAAAATATATATTTAAAATGCTATAAAACGATGCTATCAAGTCATTGGCCCATGTGTTAACTTTGATATACTAATAAAGTTTGATTTAAAATACATATTTCATAAATTTGAAGAAAAGCATATATATATATAAATCAATGTTACATTTTATAAAGCACCGTTTTTGAATAAATTCTTATGTAATTCTATTATTTGTCATTTTTATTTGAAAAAAAAAAAGATTATTTATAGTGAGAAGGGCTTTATGAGGAAGTGGTTTAACACATCTGCTAGCTATAATCTTAATCTGAATGAGTCTAGCTAAAAAAATATTGACACATTTTCAGTTCACAGATATAGGATTTATAACTGGTTAAACACCCAATAATGATATGTAAATAGATATTGAGGATGTTCTCAACTAAATAGTAAATGTCACATGCTAATCCAGGTTGGTATGATTAATGTGATTATTGACTAGAAAAATATGATTGTTAAATAATGCAGCCTTCAACATTCATAGGGAGATGGAAGATAGGAATATCATAGTAAGCTCATTTTTAAAATCATAATCACGATAAATTTCAGTCTTGGTGATTCTTTAGAAAAAAGTGCTTCTAATTGAATCTGTAAATGCCCTCTCCATCCTACATATGGAGAATCTCATGGTAACAGGGAAATGAGAATTTTCCAGCACACCTCTTTATATAAAAAGCAAAATTGTCACAAATACAAGTCAAGTTTTGTTAAACATGGGTTGGCTATGGAACACATCTTTTCTCCCTCAAATATTAAAACAATTTGCACAAAGAGGAATGATAAAAAAAAGAAAAATTAAAAAAGCATGAGAAATTGCAAGGGATCTGCATTTAATTAACAAAAAGGACTCTTGCATCCCATCATCAAAAAAATGGAACTTATAATTTGCATACTGGGACAAATATTTCTCAAACACTATATATTTTGGCTCTCAACTAAGAGGTTTTATTCTGCATTATGATTCTGGTGAGAATTCACTGAAAGCTGGATTAGTGCTATTAAATAAATAAAAAATTGTTTTCTTATATCTTTTTATACAACTTGCATACTTCAAGTTTTGGAGTATAGCAAACTTTAAAAATATATAAGTAACACTTATATTTAGAAAAAAATTACAAATACAATTTATACATTTGAGTATTCCTAATGGTGATCATAAAGAATTAATAAATTTGAGATAAACTGTTTTATTTATATAATGTTTTGTAAATTCTTTTGTGCAATTTTATTGGTGATGTCCTAATGTACAAGTATTGATTAAAAATTTTATTTTGTTCTTATTTCAATATTTCATATTAATATTAGTATAGGAATAAAATTTTATTGTTGACAAGTAGTTACTTATACATTGTTTATAAGATACCTATTTACTATTTTATTGTTAATTTAACCAAGTTAATCCCATCACTGCAAAGATATATTTTTAAACATATATTTATTCCGTCGTAAAGTACAAAATGTGATTTATCTCAGAAAGAAAAGACGTATTGTAATGATTGACAAATTCATTGGTTTAAGAATTTTCTAGACTTACATCATTTTAAAATATACAAATGTTTAAGAGCAAGTCACAAATTCTCCAAGAGACAGAATCTGATCTCTTAACTTTATTTATTTTATTGTGAAAGAGAAATTGGACTTTGCAAAATATATTGCTAAAACAAAAATAATATTTGAAAAAACATAATGTAAATAAATGCTGTGACTGTAATATGTGGAAAGTATTCTCTCATTATGTTGTTTATTAGTAAATTTATGAAAAATTCATGGAATAGCAAATATGAATATAATATTTATGTACGCATGCAGTACAGTACAATGTTAGAAAAGGTTATCCTACTTGATATGAAATTATCAGCAAAAAAATGCATTGAGATTTATTATTTTTTAAAAACAATTTTTGCATAATGGTGTTTGTTATCAAGGCATATTCAAGAAGTTTCTTTTGAATTAGTAAGATGTAAACATTTTAATATTTGATTTTATCAGAGAATAAGAAAGAAATAATTTTGATGTATTTATATATGGAATTTAATATACCTATAAAAAATTTGCTTCTTGGAAATAGTAACCTTTGGAAAAAATTGGAATATCTCTAAAAGTCATTAATTGATGCTTTAAGTAAAATATAGATAGAAGAGCAATGGAAGGTTAAGAGTTTCTACATTCTTTTTAATTAAAATGTCAGCTGCTTGCTTACTACATACCAATTGGACATAAAGAGATTTAACTTTTTTTGTAAGAAAAGAATTCTGGTATTTGACAATAGATGCATTATGTATTACTTTTAGAAAGATTGAAATGTTAATTGGATAGACTTTAATAGGAATGGAGTCTTTGAGAGAGAATTTATAAATTTTTTCAATAGAGATTAACAGTTGCTTCTAGTTTTTAATAGATTAGGACATAGACATATGAATAAACCAGGACATTTTGAGAATAAGATTATAAAAAAAAACTATTTTATTAGACATAATTAAACAAGTAAACAATTTATGTTAACTTTGCTGCAATTATTAAAAATAACAAACAAGTTAGAATATAATTTTTTGGATAGTAGAAAAATTGTGAAATCGTGCATACAGAATATTTGATTAATAAAGGTATTGGTAAGAGGGATTTGTGTTTCTGGCAGTTGGTGTTCAATTTAAAATAGAAAATAATAGATGCAGGTGATTAAAAAAGCAAGCTAAATGGAGACCCATGTATTTAGAATTGTAAAGTATAATACATGATGGAATGTCTTGCCATTTAAAATAAAGTAAATTAAATTGTTAAAAAAGAATAGTCAGTTAGTAGAAAAAGGTAGTAGGAATAATGTATAGTTGAAATAGTTGAATAACTTTTGGAATGGGAATTGGATTAGAAATGAGGAAAGTATAGTATGTACTTGGATGGAAATTTGTAATGATCTTCTACATTCTTGAATATGATAATGATGATTTTAGAGGACATGTTGGAGATATCTGGAAGAAGAGATTTTATTACTTCTATTTAGTGAGAATATGAGAGATTGAAATTTGAGAAAAGAGATCTTAAACACTAGATAATATTGATCTGTTTTTTAAATCTTAATAGAGAGAAAAATCAATTGTAAGTAATAGATATTTTGAAGTGTTTTAGTTAAAAAGATGAATTTAAAAATGATATATCTGCTTAGATAGAATAAGGAGAAAAAGGCACTTTTAGGAAGTACCTTCTTTAATAATTAAAATACAGAAAAATGTAATGAGAAAAGGAATGGGTTTGCAGTTCAAATTTAAAATGTCTGACTATTTCTGGTATATTTTAAACACGAATAGTATGCAATTTTTAATAATGACTAAGATAAAAGACTTCATTTTAGTTTAAGATCCCTTTGCCTCAAGTATGAAAAAACTAATTTTTAATATTTTTTTTTATTGAAAAGATATTAGTTGCGAAATGAAAATCATGCCTGTATTAAATCAAGTATTAGAATATTAAACACTCTTTCTAGGGTATTAGGTTTTAGAAAAAAATCTAATAGTGTTTTATATATAGGTGTATACGGTGCTTGAGAATTTAAGATAATCTTCAGATTAAGTAAAAGATAGTCAAAAATAGCATGAACGTTAAGAATAATAAAAAAGAGTAGTTCTAGAGAATAAATTAACAAGACAATTAGAAATGGTAAATTTTAGTGTTGAAATAAAAGGAATTTAGAAAGAAAAAAAACCAACAATTATAAACTGTTTATTAATGAAGTATAAATATTTTTTATAAATGCGGTATTAATTATTTTGAAATCTCCTAATAAAAATCAAGCTGGGGATAAATGAATAATGTAATTGATAGTTTTTTTTTATATATAAAAATATAAAGTTATGGTGTTAGTGATGAAGAAAGAATTAATCCCTCAGAGATCACAGTAAAAAAAATTACAGTGGGAGATTAAAATTCGTTACTAATATGCATTGAATTGCGAAACTAAATTTAAAAACACTGCATGGCTGAAGAATTGGAGGCTGGAGAAGACTGAAGCCTTTTCTTTAAAGTATGAAGATTTGCTATCTTAATATAAATTGAGCACTAATTATATGGGAGATGATAATAGACCAACTGATGAGTGCTGGCTTAGCACGAAATACGTGTATTGGTGATTATTTATATTTTCTACATGTGTGTTGTCATGTGTATTAGTAGTATGAGATAGTGCAGATAGTTGAAGGATGCTTGAAAGTTTGTGTTCAATTCCCCTATATTTGCAAATTTACCTTTATTATATTGATACAACAATGCAAATGATGTTTTATTTATTTTTAGTTGAAGTCTAGAATTTATCTTCACTCCCACACCAATACTGATTTCAGAAGTTGTAGTCTCAGATATAATTTACTATTGAATATCACACACCTTTATAAAATGTATTATAAATAAATAGATAGTCTAAATATTTTTGCTTAACCTTGCCACAGGCAAATGTGTATGTAGTTAGTTATGAAATTGAAGCTGTGCCCATGATATATGTAACAATATTTAAAAAAAATTGTTTGTATCTCTCAGAGGAATTACAACTTCCAGAATGACAAAAAAAGTATTGGAAGATATGTTGATTTTGATACAGTGTTATTAAAATAATGGAATGATGAAGTATTATGGATTGACATTCATATTCTCTACAGCATAAATGTTAGAAGAGAACTAAGAATATCCAAGATTGGACAGGTAAGTATATATTTCAATGGCAGATTTATTATATTCGATTTTAATGAAAAAAGTGATATGGACCTACAACCATTTGGTCCAATTTTTATTAGAAATTAAGTGTTTATTGGAATGTAGTCTCATTGCATTTATCTTTTCATTTTGACCTTTGTATAACAACTTCAGTGAATGAAAGTTATATTTAATATTCATTCGAAATTTTTAAGTTAAATTTAACATTAACTATAAATAGTAAAATATTCAAGAATATGAAAAAGCCATATTCAAGAAAATGAATAGTCAGATATTCATTTTGAGTGTTTCTGTTGTTCATAGATAGTGAAGTTTTATTGATTTGACTTAAGTTCCATGTGTACACCTATATTTTGTAGTGGAGGATTATTATAACAATCATGAAAGGGAATACTGTTTTTCTTTTCTTTGTCAATAGATCTTATTAGTGCAATTTTGGCTTGGTTTATATGTCAAATTTTTTAGAATAGTTGTTGTCAATGTTATAATGATAATGTTTATATTGGACTCAAAAGATATATTTTGAGACTTGATTTTGATGAATAGAAATACTTTTTATTAAAGTGGTATCACTTAAGAGAACTAGAGATTTCTGATTTTCTTCAAAATGCTTTTATGATATACTAATTTTTTTGGAGACTCATTGTTGGTGGAGTTTTATGTTGTCCATGATTACAAATGCAGTTGTTCTTGCTCTGTAAAGAAAATGCTGAGGTGGAAATTGTCTGGATATTACTATCAATGATTATACATCTAACAGATGAAGAGCTGTAATATTTAATGAATGAACATGTTCAGTTAAGTACAAAATTTAATTCAGCAGTATTGAGATGCTGTTCCTTTTTTATATAAATATTGGAATTAGTTATTTTTTGTAGTTTCTCATCAAGATATTTTTGCTCTGAAGCAATGAAGTTAATGAGATAATTTTTTGTGCGCTAAGTCGAAGTCCTTGTCTAAGTCGGTCATGCCTATAATTCTTTTATTTAAATAATAAGTATTTTTTTGAAATATATTTCTTTCTATCACATTATAATTCATTAGTCTATTATTTGAATGACTCAAATTTCGTAAATAATTGTATATAAGTCAACAAGTGATAAACTTCTTCAATCGAAAATTTCATAATACAGATTTTCATATCAATAATAGTTTTTATATCAATAATATAATGAATGTCTTGTTAATGATAAATTTAGTATAAGATTTTAACATAGCAAGTAGTTTTGTTGATTAAATTTGATATATTCTTGCAAATATTTATTATTGTCAAAATTTTTTTATTTTTAATTATTTTTTTAAACATTACAAATAACATTAGCAAGAATATTTATTTTCTTCCGGGATGTTAGAATTATCTGCAGGTGTAAAATTACATTAAGATTATCAGTTGAATTAATCTCAACATAGTTTTCTGTGCCATTTGGATATTAGGAAGGATTAAAAAAGCTTAATTTTCTCAAGAATGAAAGCTGTTTTAAGTTAAAAGCAGAAACACTTGTATTTTTAGACTTAGTAAAAGAATTGTTTTGCAAATACATTTTTAAAAAAATATTAATCATCTTTAGAATAACTAAACATTTTAACTCTTAATTCCGTCTTGTAGAATGAAGTTTTCTGGTTATATCAATATTTTTTTGAAGTAGTTAAAAAGCTGCAAACATATAGGAAGGCAATATAAGAGAAACGAGTTACAATTTTTATAAAATGTCTTTATTTGTATATATTTATTTAAAAAAACTGGATTATCAGATAAGGACTTATTCAATTATTGTTTTAACAGATACAAATGAGAAAATGTTAAATTCTCTATTAGAAGATAAATTAAAGTTACTAAGTCATCATCATCATCAACCAACATCAATCCACTGCAGGATGAAGGTCTCTCCAAGTTCAATCCATCTTCTCCGATCGTTAGTTTCTCTTCTCCACATCACTCATGCACACTTTCTTATTTCATCCACCCATCTCACATGTGGTTTTTTTCTGTGTCTTTTACAATCTCTTGGAATCCAGTTTAAGATTTCAATTGTCCATCTATTATCAACTTTTCTAGCAATATGTCCAACCCAATTCCACTTCAATATTTTAAATTTTTCAATGAGGTCAGTAACACCTGTTTGTTTTCTTACCCATTATAAAAAAAAAGAAAGATCATTTTTGTACTTTATCTCTGCTTACTCATTTCTAAGTATTTAAATTTAAAAGTACAAGAACATAATGAAAAAAAAAGTATTATTGTTACGAATAGAAATATAAAAGCTTAATATAAAGCTGATTTATAAAGATTAAAAATTAATAAAATATTTTTAAGATTTAAAGCAATTTATAGATGAATGGATAACTGATTTCTACTGACAATTGCAAGATAGATAGCTGATGGAAAAAAAAAATCCCCAGCAATTTAGCAATAAATTTTATATTGAATAAGATAATATATATATAAAAAAGAAATATTACACTTTTTTAAAATGATCCCTTAGAAAAAATTAAATATCTAAAGCAGAAATTGCAAACTGATGACCTACAAGACTCTGTATCCAGCTTTGGATTTGCTCTTATTTTTTTGCTAAAAATCAATGTTTCTAACATCTTGCAGGTATTAAAACAGAAAATATTCAAACTTTTGATAAATTTTTTATGTCAGTTTTAAACTAAAGCAAAATTATTATTTTTGTCGGTCAAATTATATATTTTATTTTTTTAAAAAACTATGAATAAAAAATATAATTGAACTGATATTTTCAAAATTTGTTATATTTTTAACTTTTAAGCATAAAGATGGTTATGGATTTAAAATTAAAAGAGTGATGAAATTGTTCACATAAATCATAGAATCTGAGTAATAAAGAGTTATTTTGTTCAAAAGCTTTTTTCTTAGTGTATGTTTCCATACACACGCCAGAACCTGATATGCATCTAATTGACTGGCACTTTGATGCATTTGAGTGAGATTCCTGATTTAGAGTTTCATAAAATGATAGGAAATATAATTGTGAATTAAAAAGAAAAGCTATAAAAGAAAATAAAAGCCTCAAAAGTATCAAGCATCTTGGTAAAGAAAAGTTATTATTGCAATAAGATAAAAAAAAATGTAACTATTATTAAAAAGAGATATGACATCATGAAATGTGTGAAAGAATTTCATAAAGAATTATATGGTAATAAAAAAAATTCCAAATATTTTAAAGGAAGAACTATGATATGCAATTAAATCTATGGCAAAGGGAAAAGACTCCAGGAAATGATGAAAATATTATTGATATTAACAAAAATACAAATTAATAAATAGATCTAAATAATAAAGATATACTACATGATTGGAAGAATGCATTAGTAATATTAATATTAACCAGGCTAAACTCTCCATACAGTAGTGCCATTCAGTACAAGCTTCTCACTGATGAAAGCCACAAGCTAGAAACTAGTCTAGGGATATTAGATGAGCACGCACTAGATAGGGATTTTATGCACAAACATCAATTGATTACTCTGGCTTGCACTGAGCAGTGCTACTGTATAGAAAGTTTAGCATCTGTAATACTGACATGTAAGGATGGTAAGAAAGAAGAAACTAAAAAATGCACACCTATCAGTCATCTATACAAAATATTTAATAAGATAATTACAATTTGTCTACAGCAAACTTTGAATTCTAACCAAACAAAAGAACAAATTATATTTAAAAGTGAGTTTTTGCACAGTAGAATCTCATCCAAGTATTGAGAAAAATTACAGAAAAAATCAGTAAATATGAGTTACTATTATGCTTTGGATTTGTAGATCATGAAAAGCATTTGATTTTATAAGCATTTCTATGATGATGATAGTTTTGAATCATCAAGATATAGATTTGAAAGATCACATTCTGGAGAATATTTATCAAAATACAGCAATATTAGATTACACTATGATATTAAAAAGATTACCATTAAAGAAAGATCTACAACAGGATAATTCTATATTTCCAACACATTTTACAACAATTTGATAAAAAGTATTTTATGGATTAAAATGGAAACCTAAGGAAGTAAAAGTAGATGAAAATTATTTAATGCATCTAGATTTTGAAGATGATGTAATTGATTTTGCAAATAATACTTCAGGATTTCAGAAAGTGTTGCAGGATTTTATCAGTTGTAAATAAGAAAGTAGGACTCAAGATAAATACTTAAAAAATTAAAATAATGTTCAATAGATTTTCTCAGAAAAAAAAAATAAAAATTAATAATCATGAATTATAAGAAGTTAATTACTACACATATCTTGATCAGATTATTAATACAGATAAAATCATGATAAATAAAATTAATTATAAAATTAAACTTAAATGGAGTGATGTTTTAGTTAAAATAACTTAATATTGAAAGAAAATATTCATATGCTGAACTGAGTTCAGACTTGTATGACTATATAAGCTACTGAGATTGGATTGAAAATATTATTGTGTTTTCAATTTTAGATTCATTTGCTTGTAGTTAAGTAGAGATGAAAGGTGGCTGCTATAGGGTTGCATTAGATCCTAAGATCTAGGTGCAGTGCTCTCAGATCCAAAGTTCTTCACTGACAAAAGCCACAAGCTAGAAACTAGTCTAGCGATAATGGATGAGTAGGTACTAGATAGGGATTTTGTGCACAAGCCTTATGGCATCCATTGATTACTCTGGCTTGTACTGAGTAGCACTACTGTATGGAGAGTTTTGCCTGTTTTAATTTGTTTTATAAGTTATAAGTTATGGATCTAAGATTTGGATACTTGGTAAAGGAGCAACGCAGAGATTTTAGACCATTTAGTGTGGTATGGAAAAATGTATGTTAAGAATAGCAAGAAGATATCAAAAACAAAATACCTGGGTTAGAAAGAAAATAAATTACTGATATGACATCATTAAAAGAAGAGATTAAAATGGAGTTGATTTGCATATACTGTTAGAAAAAACGGTAATAAATGAACAGTTAATGCTTTAAATTGAATTCCAAGAGCTTGTTAAAAAATAGAAAGAGACTACATGTATGAAGGATGGAATAAGGAAGTGTGCTTGCATGAAAGGAGATGAGAGATTATGTGTCAGAAAAATTAGATTATACTTTCATCTTGCAATAGATTGATAATAGTTGAATATGGTGATAATGATTTTGATTCAGAAATTTACAAGCAATTTATATATATATTTTTATTTTGTATAAAATATATTGTAAATATTTTTTACAGATATATACAAGCAATTTATATATATATTTTTATTTTGTAAAAAATATTCAAAGATGTAAAGATTTTATTCAATAGCATATGGTTAAACATAAAAAATTATCCAAATTTATTCTATCTAATTTACAAAATACTGACTTTGACTTTTCTGAGTTTGATATGGAAACAAATTTATTAAATTTAGGATAGTAAAAAATAAAAAATAATAATTTAACATATCTATTAAAACCATGGATAAAAAATCATTAATAAGATGAATAATTTGTTATTGCCTTTTCATTGAACAACTTTCAACATTTTAATATAGGTATTACATTAAAATGTATTTTTCCTTGCTTATTTAATGCAATAGCAGAGTGATTGAATTGAGAGCTAAAGAATGCTGTAGCTCAATATGTCACTTATATTGTTCTAATGTCACATCACCTGCCATGCAACAAACTATTTTATTATTATGTAATTTAATTTATTAAATAATAAACAGATTAATCATTGATCATTTTGAGACTTATAATAAATTAAAAGTTAACAAAAACACAATATGAATAATATCAAATTAGTTTCAGAAATGTAATCATCAAAGTTATTACTTGGGTTAATCAGACAATGCAATCAAATGTAAGACTATGTCATGAAAACAAAAACATCAAATTTAAGTGCTTATGTATTCTTAAAATGCAAATATAGAACAGTTAATTCAGCAAATTTAACTCCCTAGCCTTCTGGATTAATGCTACTGAAAGATTTAATAATTCTGTCAACAATACACATTTTTCTTAATCATCATAAATATTCCATCTCTTTAAAACATCCATTATTTTGCTGGGAAGTTTAAACAATTATTAAATGTAAAAATTCATACTGTAATAATTATTAATTTAAGTATACAGTACTTTAGATATATATGAAAAAGGATATACATGTGTGTTATAAGTTTTTACTTGATACTATCATAAAACATTTATATTATATTCATAATCACCATTATTGTTAATAGTCACTAATAAACTATTATGATTAATTTAATCCTAGAAAAAAATTCAGTGAATATAAATTAAAAGATGGGTTTTGCAATATCTATACAAACTAATTCATGAAATGCAAGTTTGTACCCATAACTGTTTCCCTAGTTTACTTAATACTTTGCAATATTGTCTTCTAACTTTTAAAGCAAACTTTGCTTTTTAAAAGATTTCAGCTCTTTATCTAGTAGTATCTTCACAGTTTTTTAACAGTAACCATATTCTGCCAATGAAAACAATATGGCACTAATTTTTATAATGTAAGGAGTTTTGGATTTTTCATAAAAACTATGATGGAGTTGAATATCAATAACATTTTCAAAAGTTCATTACCATTCATTAAATTTACATGAATAATCAAGCAAAGATGTCCCATTATAATAACACTATGTAGATTGAATAGTATTATGTTTTAAAAACTGAAAACAGGTGTTATATTTAAAAAAAAATTATGGATCATTAATAAATAAAATTTCTTGTTTTTTTATATACTAATTTAGTAGGATATTCATATCACACATCTGTTTAATATATTAGACAAAATATCAACTCTCTATATAAAATTAATTTATTTGCAGTAGTTATATTACTGTGATGATATTTCTATAGTTGTGCTTTGTGCACATGTAATGAAGCTATAAAATTGTATTAGTTAATAAACTTATTTAATAAACTGCATTTTATCTCAATATAAATATTTACTTTTATACCTAAAAAGCTACTTTCATATTTTTAATATTTGTCATAAAGAATTATTGCTCACATTTCTCTTTTTGTATAGCCTTTATTTCTCATAAATTTTTATTTTATTTTATTAAATTTTGACATCAAAATTTATACCAAAATTCATGCTTCTGAGTAATATAGTTTTTTCATTATTTAAAATTGTATGTCATTTTAAAATTTAGAACTATGGTACTATAATAAATATATAGAGAAAAATATTTTTATAAGAAAATGTTCATGAAGTTTTTTTTTTCCATTTCCTAACTTTTATCTTGAATAATCCAATTAAAACATCTAATTTTTGAGCATTAATTATTACATCAAAATATTATATTATTCTACATTAAAAACGTATAAAATAAATGAACTATAATTGTAATAATTTTTAGCAAATATCAATATAATTTCATTAATAAAAAAAAAATTAATAACAATAATGAAGGTATGTTACTTTATTTAAACTTTTATGATGTAAAAAACAAAACCAATTAATAACATTTTTATTCAATAGATTAAATACAGAAAAAAAATCACGTTTTAATTTTAAAAATGTAAAAGATCTATCTGGAAAAATTAAATCAGTTATTTTAATTATTTTATACTAATATTGAAAAAACTAAAGATCAGAGTTGTCATTTTTTCATATAATTTATTCAAATATAATTAAAATAAAATCCTTGTTTTTACTTCACCTTTGAATGGTAAGTTTTAAACTGCGCTTTATGTAAAGCACAATTTAAAACTCAAATATAATTAATATATTTTAAAATAATTGTTTAAAAAAGTTATATCTGTTTATTGGAATAAAGATCTAAAAAATGAAAAACAAATTCATTATATTTTCTTAATTTAATTGAATTATCTTTTATGAAAATAATTTTTATATAAATGATAGTGGCATAGTTCTGTATTTTGATTTGGCATGTAATTTCATTCAAGATAAAACTTTTCTATTACTAAAAAAGTGCGAATTTTAGCATAGTTTTCGATATCAAAATAATTAAAATAATTAAGCATTTAAATGCTAATGTAAAATAACCAGAACAGATGCAAAAAAAAAATATGTGAAATATTCTCCTATGACATATTGTATGAATAAGAAAATATAACAGGAGAGTACTAGGAAATAATTATGTTATTGTTTTACTTAGTTAATCTTGTTATCCATAGCTTTTCTTAATTTTTGAACTCCATGTTGAAAGCTATTTGAGTATCTCAAATATATGTAATAATTTATTAAAATGTTTGTTAATTTTTTTTTTCTATTTAATTATTTATTATTGTATTATAAATTTATTTTGTTAAGCAAATTATAAAAGGCCTCATCTAATAATAAATATTAAAGAAGTAAAACTAGATTAAGTTACCGAATATACTGTGAGTGCATTAATATCAAATATTAAAGATAAGATAAATATAAAATGATTTGAATATCTAATATTAATAATAGACTTAGTACCAGAATGGAATTTGAATTGTGGTGCTAAAAATTATAAAATATTACAATTTGAAATGTAGCTTTATTATAAATACTGCTACTGTGCGATTCTACACACTTTATTAGTTATATATTTTCTTATGTGTATGTTAGGTTTCCTTTCCAAAGGCATATGGAATAACTAGAAACAAAATATTATTGAATAACACATGATCATTATTGATCTATTACCAGTTTATCATCTTCTTAATACATTTTATTATTATTATAGCCATTTTTTGCATTATACAAGTAATAGAATGTATTTATTGTTTAAATTATTTTTTCAATCTTAATATTACTTAGTAATAAAATTACAATATTTTTAACTAAATTTATTGTTTTAATACGTAAATATGAATGAATTAGTTTGATATACATTAAATTCAGCTATGTTCTAGAGTATATAACCTTTGAAGATTAAACCTTTTCTTTTCCTAGAATAAGAAATCTGCCAAAAAATCATGATGTTTATCTCATTATTTTAATGCTCTAAATTAATTTTTTAAAATTACTATATCAGTTTAAATCTGATCATTGCCTCATGTAGAAATATTTAATGGAGTAATATCTTTGCCATTGATTTTTTTATATATATATTTTATCCATGTTCTCATTTTCCTCCTATCCTGTTAGATTACTTTTATAATTTTTTATCTTAGAAAAGAAAATTAATAAAAATTTACGAATTCTCCTTTTATGGGGTGTACAATATAAAAAAAATCA
Source organism: Epiperipatus broadwayi (assembly GCA_028023455.1). Classification (NCBI taxonomy): domain Eukaryota; kingdom Metazoa; phylum Onychophora; class Udeonychophora; order Euonychophora; family Peripatidae; genus Epiperipatus; species Epiperipatus broadwayi. Next base: position 10,255,732 of record JAQFVV010012421.1, read on the forward strand.
AGTTCTTTTGTTTTGATGTTAATTTAGATAACTTATTTAAAAAATTGAAAATCATAATTACATAAAAAGGATGGAAAAAAATCAAAATACAAACATGATGTTTATATTAATTAGATTTATTAACTTAATGGTATTTATTTAAATATGCTTTAAATTTATTTTTAAGTATGTACATATATTCAAAATTATATAAAAAACTTTACTTATGTAACTACCAACTCAGGCAATAATAAAGTTTGATGATCATTAAGATTCTTAGAAAACACATTTTTGGTCTTGTATATGTATAAATTTGAAATGATTATTTATTTTTAAATATTACATCTTAAAATAAATCATTTTTAAGATATGATTTTTGGTGGGAGTTAGTAGAAGGTGCAAAAGTAACTTATAGTTAATATTATAATCTTCTGAAAAATGTTTATTTATTAATTATAAAAATTTTAGCATATAAAAATGTTGATTTATTAATATTACTATAAAAAGTAGTTGTAAATATAGGGGGTTTGAACTCAGACTTTCAAGCAACCTTAAACCATCCACACTACCTCATACTACTGATACACATGATCTCACACATGTAGAAAAGATAAATAATCACAAATTAGGGTAAGACTTGTTTTTTTTTCTTGAAATTATTTTTTATGAATAGGGTATTTAATAATTTTTAAGAATAAATAGTAAAATTAAAACTTTGTGAGTACATTTCCTTAACGTCTTAAAAGAATAAAAATTGGAAATAGAATTGCATGACATAATATAAGGAAAACATTATCTAATGGTTAAATATTTTATGCATCATTGATATTTAATGTCTGTCTTCACTAAAAAAATTAATGTGTTGCATATGGAACCATAAATTCTGTAATTTTGATTTCTATTGAGATTTATAATTTAATATATGCACTACAAAAAGGTTTTATGATATAGAAATAAACATCTGCATTCAATACCTGTGACTTGAATTCAAGTTAGCTAGATAAAACTTGAATTTTTTTAAAACTCCAATCAGATTTATAAGTTTTTACATGTGTCTAGCCAACAAAGCATTTGGGAATAAATAAACAAAAGTGTACGTTTGCTCCACTAACATTCATTACCTAGCATATAGTAAGCTTGATGCGTAATATCTTTTTTTTTTGTTCTTCTATAGAGAGCAGTTGGAGAGACCTTAAACTCCTTCTTGAGACATCTTATCTTCATCATTTTATTTATTTTATATAGGCATGTATATGTTGTGGTATAAGTCAATTAGTTATCATCTTTAAAAGAAAATATTAAAGTATATATATAAAATCTTAAATGCAATGCATTGGTTTCATATATTATTTACGTATATGAATAAAGAAAAAAATACAATAAGTTGAATAGAAAAGGATTTTGAACATACACATTACATAATTATTTAAAAAATAATTTTACACATTAAGGCATCAATAAAAATAAGTAAGATGAAATATAGAATATTGTACAGCATAAATTTTAAATATATGCATGGTTATATACAATATATACATTTAAAATGTATATATAATATATAAATAATTAAAAAATATATAAAATATTGAAATGTTAATAAAAAAATAGCCTTCTTTTTTTCACAGAGGCAAAACTCTCCATACAGTAGCACCACTCAATGGATGCAGGAGTGGCACTACTGCAGGGGTCCCCAACCCTACGCCTGTGGGCACCATGGCACCCACCGACCCTTTTATGTGTGCCCGCCATTATCCGAACACGATAAAAAAATATTTATCTAATACAAATAAATTTAATTTTTAAGATTTCTTATAAATTATTGTATTATCCTTTTATCAGTTTTATATAAAAATTTTACCAAGATAATTACAACTCGTCTACAGAGAACATTGGATTTCCACCAACCAAGAGAACAAGCTGGATTTAAAAGTGGTTTTAGTACAGTAGATCATATTCAGGTATTGAGAGAAGTTATAGAAAGGACAAATGAATATGAGTTGTCATTATGTTTTGGATTTGTAGATTATGAAAAGGCATTTGATTCTATAAACATTTCTTCAGTGATTAAAGCATTGGATCATCAAGGTATAGATCCAGGATATTGTCATATTTTAAAGAATATTTATAAAAATGCAACAGCAACAATTAGATTACATAATGATACTGGGAAAGTCAACATTGAGAAAGGTGCAAGACAAGGTGACTCCATATCTCCAAAACTTTTTACAGCAATGCTGCAAGAAGTATTTTGTGGATTAAAATGGGAAACTAAAGGAGTGAAAGTAAATAGAGATTATTTAAGTCATTTAGATTTCACAGATGATGTAGTTGTTTTTGCAAATAATGCTTCGGAGCTGCAGAAAAGGTTGCAGGAGTTATCAGATGAAAGTAGGAAAGTAGGACTAAAGATAAATGTTAAAAAGGCTAAAGTAATGTTTAATCGATTTGCTCAAAATATGAAAATAAAGATTGATTATGATGAATTAGAAGAAGTTAACAGTTACAAATACCTTGGTCAGATTATTAATACAGATGGAAACATAATGGAGGAAATTAATTTGGGAATTAAACTTGGTTGGAGTGCTTTTGATAGAAATAACTTGATATTAAAAGAAAATATGCCTATGTGTTTGAAAAGAAAGGTTTTTAACAAATGTGTTTTACCAGTTCTTACTTATGGCTCTGAGACTTGGAAACTCAATAGAAGAGCAATACAGAGACTTCAGACCACTCAAAGAAGTATGTAGAGATATATGTTGGGAGTAACAAGAAGAGATCGAAAACGCAATGTATGGGTAAGAGAACAAACAGGTGTTACTGACCTCATTGAAAAAATTAAAAGATTGAAGTGGAGTTGGGCTGGGCTTATTGCTAGAAGAGATGATAATAGATGGACAATTGAAATTTTAAACTGGATTCCAAGAGATTGTAAAAGACCCAGAAAGAGACCACATGTGAGATGGATGGATGAAATAAGAAAGTGTGCAGGGGTGATGTGGAGAAGAGAAGCTAAAGATCGAAGAAGATGGATTAAACTTGGAGAAACCTTCATCCTGCAGTGGATTGATAATGGTTGATAATGATGATGATGATGATTGTAATCAAATTGTAGGTCATACTATACTTTTACAGTATAAAAGAATCTATTATTAACAATATCCAACTATAAATTTACATTGAAAAAATAAATGGTGCCCGGGGGCTGGCCAGTATTGTAAAATGTGCTCTTAAGTGCAAAAAGGTTGGGGACCGTTGAACTACTGTATGGAGAGTTTTGCCTCTGTGAAAAACAGCTTGTGTAAGAGTAAAGAATGGTGACCATGTCAAGCGTTGGTGGCCGAATGGTTAGCACAGCCGCCTTACAAGCAGTTGTCTCAGGTTTGCTTCCCGGCCGATGCTTTGACACAAGAAAAAAAAAAGAATGGTGATCATGTGATATTTGATGATTTAAAAAATACTCTACCATTTTTCTAATGAAAAATAATGGCAATTAAATATAAAAAAATGTAATACATAAGTGATTTTAAATTGGTAAATTTTATGCAGAGCAAAAGTAGCAGCAGCCATTCATGACGTCATAGAACCATCAGCTGCAAAATAGATTAGATAATTAATTAAAGAATTAAACTTGTTTTACTATTTTTATAGGTTTAATTAGAATTGGAATTAGTGGATCTACAGGTTTTGAGTCAATGAATAAGGTAGTTATTTTGTAAATTGTTAATCGGGGCAGTCAATTACCAATTTCAGATTTTTTTATAGTTTCTTTTTATACTTTAACTTTCAGTTAAAAAAATTGTAATTAATGCTTTATGATAGTATATAGCAGGGGTGTCCAACAAGTCGATCGTGATCTACCGGTCGATCGCAAAGCCATTTTTGGTCGATCGCGAGGCCAATCTAGCAAGAGCTGTCGGGTAATGAGTGAAACAAATTAAGTCAAGAATTTTCAAGTTTTTTTGTTATTTTTGTTTTTGTTCTAAATTTTTTTTTAATTCTAGATGGGTGAAGTATACTAAGTCGTATCATTATTGAAAATAATATTTTAATCTTAATTTAATATAGCTAATTTGAATTAATAAATATTGTTTTAATTCCCCCTGATATGAGTTTTTTGGCCCGTTAAATAATTGTTATTTTTTACTAAGTAGATATATAAAAATGGTATGTATTTCACACCTTCCTCCACTTAGACTACGCCTATAACAAGTCGATCGCCTATGTCAACAAGTCGATCGCAAAACATTTTAAAAATAAAAAGTAGATCTTATAAACACAAAAGTTGGCCACCCCTGGTATATAGCTATCTGGCTGAACGAATTGAAAATAACCTTGAAATTATTGGAAAATTTTTATACCTAAAAGATTTCCTTTTTTTTTTTTTTTTAGAACTGAATTTCTATCACTGAACATTTCAAGCACATTCTCACATACTACACTGATATCGAAATCTTTTATATGTCTGTGAAAACATGCATTTCAAACATATGCGTACATGTGTAGATATTTGCAGAAAAGAAAGAATCCAATGGGAATTGCCGTTATTAAATTCTATTATGATGAACAGATAAAAAAATGCAATTCTTCAAGGCTTTGCACTTGTGCTAATTGAGTTTATTAAGTTTTGAAAGTCATAAACTTGATGATTTTAAAACATAATCAAATTTAAAAATATTTTCAATTGGTTAAGGGAATTTTAAAACGCTTAAAGCTTTCCGTCAGTTAAAATTCTTCCACATGATTCGGATCATCTTCAGAATTCCCTACTGATGAATTACTTCACAGTTTTCACACCTGAGAATGTTAAAAAGTCGGTAAGGTCTCGTTTTTATAGATTTATTTTTTATTCTAAAACAAACATTTATTTTTAAATTATATATATTAATTCCACACACAAATAAGCACGATCAATATATGTGTGCACATACACTGAAAAACATTTTATTATTTCTTTAAAAATAATAAGTATTATATACAGAAAAAATAAAGCATGTTCAAAATAAGGTAGACATTACATGGATATTGTGTAACAATTCAGATAAATGATTCAGTAATCATTTAGAAACTTATTAGCATATAAAATGAGATAAGCGAAATGTTTAAACTTTGCGGTTAAATACTACTATATAAATATGATTTGCGCTAACGACGTATATACACACAATGCTATTTTTTTCTAAATTCTTTATATATTGCAATAATACAAAATAATGTATAAGTGTGGCTGAGTGCTTTCAAGGGACACAGCCCTCATAGTCATAGCCATATTGCAATTAAAAAAAGTACTTAACTGCAATGCAAATTTATGCAAATAACTTTATGTATTCCAATTCTTGGATATATTGCAAAAGGTGTCTTTTCTGTTGTTGGTATGATTGTTCCTAGCAATAAAGCAAACCTCTTTCACCTTTTCTTTTAAGTCATGTCGTTCTCTGCAACAACAATGAGGTTCTGTGGTTGGTAATCATGTCCTGCTGAGCTGAATAAATCAGAACTGAGCTACAACCCTCTCACGCTAAATATTGAATATGAAAACAGCCACAAACAAATAAAATATTTGGATACAGATTTATATTGAGAACACACACACTTCAACTATAAAATGATCATCTAACTTCTGGAAGTAAGAAGGCCCTCTCATCCTCTTTCTAATTCATCAACCAACCACAAATTCTCTGGCTTGACTTCCTTCCTATATAGATACACGCAGCTATGCAAATTTGCGGCAGATAGAAAGGTCAACTTGGTCTCATACAGAGATGACTTATTAAAGTTGGATTTAAACAAAACATTATTGACAAGAAAATTAGACAATTTTACTCTAAAATAAACAACAACATAGCTAATCTCGATAAACAAAGGCTATTACTTCAATACTTCCCGAATGTGTCTAAAAAGCTTTTGTACAATTCTTAATAAAAAGTACTATTTGTACTTTCACCCCCCCCCAATTCCAACAAATTAATCAACACCAATGACAGATTACCACCCTCACAAAGGTATACATTGCCTGCGCTGCAGCAAATTGCCATGCCTCATACTTTGGTGAGACCAGAGCTTTACTATCTACATGGCTGTCTCAACATATATATTCTTACAACAAAGCAATAACAGACCCAACCTATAACTCAGTTTTCACCCAGCATCGTAACTCAGCAGGATATGATTGCCAACCACAGAATGACATGACTTTAAAAAAAAGTGAAAGAGGCTTGCTTTATCCATCAACAGAAAAGACACATGCTACAATATATCTAAGAAAGGGAATACATAAAGTCATTTGCATAAATTTGCATTGCAGTTAATCACTTTCTTTAGTTACAATATGGCTATGACTATGAGGACTGTGTCTCTTGACAGCATTTAGCCAGATTTATACATATTTATTTTGTATTATTTTTATATTATTGTAATATATAAAGAATTTAGAAAAATTCAGCTTTATGTGTGTATGCTTCATTAGCACAAATCATATTTACATATAAAATGTGATGTATATAAATAATCATATATTTAATCTATAATATTAAAATTTTTAAAATAAGCACAGTATTCATATTAAAATAACTATACTATGGTGAATTAAAATTAAAAGTAATAATTAAGTATACAAAATCTAGAAATTAAAGTAAAAATGCCTTTTATAGGGCTAATAAAAAAATTAAAATCAATAAGTTTAAGGTTCAATGGTCAGATTAAATATTCAATTTTTAAATAGTATTTAAACCTAACATGAAAGCATTGAATATATGAAAATTATCATTTCATATAAATAAAGATCTTGGTTACAAAACTGATAATTCTGTTCTTCATTAAGAGAAGTAATTTGTCAACCTACTTCAGAAACCATCTACTATAAGCATTAATAATCAATGGACATCAGACAATAATGGTAACCAAATTCTTTGACCAATGTGTGGTTACTGGTGTTCATTACTGAACATTGCACTGCTCAATAAAACCAGTAAACTATTTTTAATACTTTTATATTGCCCAAGCAAACTCTAAGATTTTGGGGACAAGTTAACTTTTTGAAGTTTACCTTAATCCAATGCTTCCAACTAATAAAAACCATTAGTCAAAAATTAATTTTAGAATATACTTGACACTATTATCTGGCGACTTGATTTATTAATTACTCATGATTAAAACAGATGACTCTAGAATAGAATGATAGAAAAGATTATTTCACTTAATGACTATGTTAAATGTGAAATAGAAGCATCATGTGATGTTTTGTTTTATAGAATTATATATATGGTTATAAAAGCACTACATAGAAGATATAACAAAAAAATTTAAACAATAATTATAATAATAATAAATAATAAGACAGAATTATAAAAATAAGGGTATAAAATTTAATGTCTCTTTTATTTAACCCTATATATTTTCTACTAATCACAAACAATTCACAATAGCTACAAATAGCATATGATAATACTCCCATATTTCAATTCTTCTAGTTTCATATTATTTTTAAAATTAAATAGGTGTCCATCTTAATATTTTCTTAAGTATGTATCTGATTTATTTTAGAAAAATAAAATTAGTTTAAATTTAGCTCAAGCAGTTTAAATTTTATGCCCCCTTTTCAGGTAGGATAGTATCTTATACCACTCATATTTTAAATGGTTATAATTTTTTATGTATTTCAAATGGCTGACTTTTCCTATCTTTTAAACAAATATTATAAAACTTATTGCACTAATGGCAACATTAATAAAAAGCAAATTTATTTCATAATAATAGCTGTTTATAAGAAAGCAATTGAATTCAGATAAACAAATATAATTTAATTTCTTCATTTTTGTGATTTTATGACTACATTTTAAAAATTTTTAGACAGACATTTTTATATATATTCTAAATAATATTTATAATAAAAAAATCAAATTTAAAACAATATTTTTGTAAAACATTACTCTTCTTAGGAGTGTATGAGATACTGCTTGTAACATTTATGTGACTAAACAGTAGTAGCTATTGTTAAGTAAATAAATATTTAAAGATATAATTATTATGAATTATTATGAATAAGATCAATGTAATTATGTTTTTTTAATATAATCAGCTTCACATTTTCTTAGAGGATTTATTTAGAATGAAAGTTATTATTTTATTTAAAGGGATAAATAATTTGACTATTTTTATTATCTGCATTTTGAAAAATTGCAACAAGAACAATTTTTTTTAAATATATGGATAAGTGGAAGGATCATAGATACACTATAATCATTTATTATGATATATATATATCCCTTGTAATGAAGTATATATTATATATTGCAAAGTAGAATTAATATTAATTGCAATGATAAAATAATGTAGTATTCCACTAGATTTAAAACTTTTGGGATCTCTTCCAATCTTCATCATCTATCAAATTAACTTAATATTTCATCTCTGATTAAAGTGAAATATTACATGCAAATACCCATCATTTTTATAAATCAGTTTACATATTTTATGTTAAATAAACAATATGCTAATGTTGATTTATATAGTTCCTGAAAAATCTTGTGGCATCTGTTTTTATTTCCACAAGTTCAAAATTTTTTCTAAATAAGTTAATATTTTTAATATACTCTCTTAAATCAATTTATGCATATATATTAACTAAAGCTTTAAAATTATAAACTTTTATAATTATGTTTCATTGATTTAGTCAAATAAAATTTATATACTAATTAGTTGTTATATTGTTTGTTGATTTTTTATTTTTTTTTAAAAAATATATTATTTCTTTAAACATTTTATTAAAAAAAACAAGTATAAATAAATATTGGTGCTTAAATGAATTTGTAATTAATTATCAACTAAGAAACAAAAAAAAATATGTTGTCAAGCGTTGGTAGTGAAGTGGTCAGCACAGCTGCTTTGCAAGCAGTTGTCCGGGGTTAACGGGTTCGCTTCCCGACCACTGCTATGACACATGAATATATATATATTCCTTGTTTTTAATATATATTATATTTAAAATTTGAATAAAATCATTCTTTAAAGAAATAGTAAAATAAAATTATATTTAATCCCATTTATAATTTACCTAATTCTTAATATATATTATTAATTTAGCATCTTGGGTATTAATGAACTATAATATATATTAAGAATTACTTGAATTATGTATAAGTCATTATGATGTTATTTTACTAATTGTTTAAAAAGTGATTTTAATCAAGTTTTAAAAATAATGCATATTATAGAGAAGGCGAAAAAATAATTTTTTACTCATTAGTTAGTAATTAATGATAAATTCAATTGAGCACCAACAATTATTTATATTTGGTTTTCTTTTTTTAAAAAGTTCAGAGAAATAATGCATTTTCAGAAAGAACAAAGAAGAGCAAATAATATATTTAATAATTACTTTCAGATGCTCAAATTTCAATTTTAAAAATTGTTGATAATGTTTTCTCCATTATGAAATCGAAATATTAATCAGTACTAAACAAAATTGAAAATAAACAACTAAAAAATAAATAAAATTCATTTAAAATATCAAATCAGTTTTCATTTTTTATAGAAATCTTATTAAAGTGTCTTTTTTTAATAATATCATGTAATGCGATGCACTGTGGCTCCTCCTTATTCAAAGTAAGGAATCTCTCAGCCACTATGTTCAGAGAAATTTGTTAGCCACCTTCCCATTTCTTTCCATTTCCCACACTAAGTATTTCCCATGTTCATATCCTGCTCCATGCCATTTCCATAATATAATCTTTGTCAACTCCATGGTCTTTATATCTAAATCCCCTTTATCTTTTCCTAAACCCAGCATAAAAAACAAAAACCCACTTTCTGTAGGATCACTTTATTCTTCCACAACTTTGTTATCTGTACCCTTTCTACTTGCAGGCATTTAAATTCAATTAAAAGATACCCTAATATTTTTTATGCTTTCTTACATAACTTGCAGCCTAAATCTACCCATATTTTTTCATTTGTGTGTACTTTCCATTGCTAAAGATCCTGCTCAAGCCTTAAATAGTAAACTACTTTTCTTGCTATTGTTATAAATTAGCTCATACCCAATATTCTATTTTCATGTATATTTAAACTCTTTTTACTCTCCAAACTAAGTTTTCATTTCTCAAACTTCCTATTTTTTATTAATGCATCTATTCTTCTATCCCTTTCTTTGCCACTATAACCTTCAACAATTCTCCTAACACAATCTTCCCACCTTTTGTATAAGTATACTGATATAAATTCTTTATCTAAATCTTCTGCATACCATACTATCTTTCTCACCCATCTTGTTGCCTGTCCTTTACTAATAACTCAATTAAATACTATTTTGGCTATGCTCTTATTATCCATAAATTGCAATCTACCAAACATTTTTATTTTGCTTGTTGACTATCTCATTTCTCTTTGAATTGCCTCCTTTGCCATTTACACATCTGCATGTAATGCATGTCTTCCTACTTCTCTTTGTATTTTTTTAAGTAATCCAACACCCATTAATTAACACACAATGCATTGTTATCATATGTTAATCCTGCTACTGCCACTTCCTTCCATACTATTCTAGCTACATCATACTTATTATATGAAAACACCAGTAATTTTTTTTATCAGTTCCTTTTTTTTCTTTGCTTCATTTATCAACTTTTCCTCCCATTCATTCAAGCAATTTCTTTTGTTACTTAAGATGATTCCCAAATAGTCATATCTATTTACCACATTTAACTTTATATCCCCCAATAGATATTTTTCTCTTCTCCTTCTCTAATATTAATCATCACTACTTTTGATATTTCTTCACTAAATTTAATTTCCATTTCTTTACCCACCCTTGCACATGTCTTTGCATTTCTTACATATCTTTCTAATTTCTGTGCACAAAAAGACATCATCCACAAGAAAAAACCTGATAATGTATATATTCTTTAAAACATCACAAGATCACTATCTTCCATGCTTGCTCATAACTGTTGTTAAAATAGGAACAACTCTCTCCATAAAGTAGTGCCACTCTAAGCAAGACAGAGTAATCAATGGATGCCAGAAGGCTTGTGCATAAAATCCCTATCTAGTGCCTACTACATCCAATATCTCCAAACTAGTTTTTGGCTTATAGCCTTTGTCAGTGAGGAGCCTTGGATCTGAGAGCACTGCACCTAGATCTTAGGATCTAATGCAACCCTCTGCAGCCACCTTTTAACTTTATATAACTACTAAACTATGAGAATAAAATTTAAAACACACAGATATTTTCAATCTAAGTTCAATATCTCAAATAGTCATATGGGACTGAACTCAGTTCAGCACTCATACATTTTGGTATCTTTGGCTCTTTTACAACCATAGCCACCACCTTCCTATAAGGCAGGATTAGTATTAAACCTTAAAACATCACATGATCACCATTTCTTATGCTTGCTCATAACTGTTCTTAAAACAGGCAAAACTCTCCATACAAGTAGTGCCACTCTAAGCAAGCAGAGTAATCAATGGATGCCAGAAGGCTTGTGCATAAAATCCCTATCTAGTGCCTACTACATCCAATATCCCCAAACTAGTTTCTGGCTTATGCCCTTCATCAGTGAGGAGCCTTGGATCTGAGAGCACTGCACCTAGATCTTAGGATCTAATGCAACCCTCCACCAGCCACCTTTTTACACTATATAACTACTAAACTATGAGAATAAAATTGAAAACACACAGATATTTTCAATCTAAGCTCAATAGCTCAAATAGTCAGTCATATGGGTCTGAACTCAGTTCAGCACCCATACATTTTGTTCTCAGATCCAAGGCTCCTCACTGACAAAGGCCATAAGCCAGAAACTAGTTTGGGGATATTGGATATAGTAGGCATTAGATAGGATTTTATGCACAAGCCTTCTGGCATCCATTGACTAATCTGTCTTGCTTAGAGTGGCACTACTGTATGGAGAGAGTTTTGCCTATTTTAACAACAGTTATGAGCAAGCATGAAAAATAGTGATCATGTGATGTTTTAAGGTTTAATACCAATCCTGCCTTATAGGAAGGTGGTGGCTATGGTTATAAAAGAGTCAAAGACCCCAAAATGTATGGGTACGAACTGAGTTCAGACCCATATGACTATTTGAGCTATTGAGATTAGATTGAAAATATGTGTGTGTTTTAAATTTTATTCTCATAGTTTAGTAGTTATATAGAGTTAAAAGGTGGCTGCTGGAGGGTTACATTATATCCTAAGATTTAGGTGCAGGGCTCTCACATCCAAGGCTCCTCACTGATAAAGGCCATAAGCCAGAAACTAGTTTGGGGATATTGGATGTAGTAGACACTACATAGGGATTTTATGCACAAGCTTTCTGGCATCCTTTGATTATTCTGTCTTGCTTAGAGTGGCACTACTGTATGGAGAGAGTTTTGCCTATTTTAACAACAGTTATGAGCAAGCATGGAATATAGTGATTATGTGATGTTTGAAGGTTTAATACCAATCCTGCCTTATAGAAAGGTGGTGGCTATGGTTGTAAAAGAGCCAAAGACACCAAAATGTATGAGTGCTAAACTGAGTTCAGACCCATATGACTATTTGAGCTATTGTGCTTAGATTGAAAATATCTGTGTGTTTTCAATTTTAGTCTCATAGTTTAGTAGTTATATAAAGTTAAAAGGTAGCTGCTGGAGGGTTGCATTGCTCAGATCCAAGGTTCCTCACTGACAAATGTCATAAGCCAGAAACTAGTTTGGGGATATTGAATGTAGTAGGCACTAGATAGGGATTTTATGCACAAGCTTTCTGGCATCCTTTGATTATTCTGTCTTGCTTAGAGTGGCACTACTGTATGGAGAGAGTTTTGCCTATTTTAACAACAGTTATGAGCAAGCATGGAATATAGTGATTATGTGATGTTTGAAGGTTTAATACCAATCCTGCCTTATAGAAAGGTGGTGGCTATGGTTGTAAAAGAGCCAAAGACACCAAAATGTATGAGTGCTAAACTGAGTTCAGACCCATATGACTATTTGAGCTATTGTGCTTAGATTGAAAATATCTGTGTGTTTTCAATTTTAGTCTCATAGTTTAGTAGTTATATAAAGTTAAAAGGTAGCTGCTGGAGGGTTGCATTGCTCAGATCCAAGGTTCCTCACTGACAAATGTCATAAGCCAGAAACTAGTTTGGGGATATTGGATGTAGTAGGTACTAGATAGGGATTTTATGCACAAGCCTTTTGCATCTATTGTTTACTCTGTCTTGCTTAGAGTGTCACTACTGTATGTTGCCTATTTTAACAACAGTTATGAGCAAGCATGGAAAATAGTGATCATGTGATGTTTTAAGGTTTAATACCAATCCTGCCTTATAGGAAGGTGGTAGCTATGGTTGTAAAAGGGGCCAAAAACATCCAAATGTATGGGTGCTGAACTGAATTCAGACCCATATGACTATTTGAGTTATTGAGCTTAGATTGAAAATATCTGGGTGTTTTTAATTTTATTCTCATAGTTTAGTAGTTATATAGAGTTAAAAGGTGGATGCTGGAGGGTTGCATTAGATCCTAAGATCTAGGTGCAGTGCTCTCAGATTCAAGGCTCCTCACAGACAAAGTCCATAAGCCAGAAACTAGTTTGGTGATATTGGATGTAGTAGGCACTAGATAGGGATTTTATGCACAAGCCTTCTGGCATGCATTGATTTACTCTGTCTTGCTTAGAGTGGCACTACTGTATGAAAAGAATTTTTCCTATTTTAACAACAGTTATGAGCAAGCATGGAAGATAGTGATCATCTGATGTTTTAAGGTCTAATACCAATCCTGCCTTATTGGAAGGTGGTGGCTATGGTCGTAAAAGAGCCAAAGACACCAAAATGTGTGGGGTGCTGAACTCAGTTCAGATCCATATGACTATTTGAGCTATTGAGCTTAGATTGAAAATATCTGTGTGTTTTCAAATTCTCATAGTTTGGTAGTCATATAGAGTTAAAAGGTGGCTGCTGGAGGGTTGCATTAGATCCTAAGATCTAGGTGCAGGGCTCTCAGATCGAAGGCTCCACTCTGATGAAGGTCATAAGCCAGAAACTAGTTTGGGGATATTGAATGTAGTAGGCACTAGATAGGGATTTTATGCACAAGTCTTCTGGAATCCATTGATTTCTCTGTCTTGCTTAGAGTGGCACTACTGTATGGAGAGAGTTTTGCCTATTTTAATGTATATACTCCTTTGCAACATATTAATGGTATCTTTATCCCACTTTCTATTGTTCTCTCCATTTTTTTAAAATACAACAAAAACAAAATAGGTGACATAGGGCATCCTTGTCTTAGTCCCATCCTATTTTTAGCTTTAACTGGTTCTATATTATCTAATTGATATGCATAGTAATTATTTTCATACAATCTCCTAATAATATCTACTTAAGCTCTATCATCTCTCAAATTTTCTAAACTTATCTGTAATCTATTTTTATTAAATCTATCATATGCCTTTTCTATGTCTATAAAAACCATATATACTTGTCTACCTGTATTCCTACTCATATCTATCAGTTATGTAACTACAAATAAACTATCTCCTATATGTCTATCCAATTGAAAACCTCCTTGTATTTCTCCTACTACATTATTTTATTCCATCTATTTTGCAACCCTTCCAGCCACTATATAAGCAATAACTTTATATAACACTGATGTTATCACTATTGGTCTATAATTTCTTAACTTTCTCTGATCGTTATTAGTCTATATTGTTCAACTTTCTCTGATCTTTATCCTCTCCTTTAAATGCTAGTCTTATTCTTGTATTATTCTAACTATCTGGAAATTCTCTTTTCCTTGCCATTTTACTAAAACATGATAATAGGTTTAATTTTGCCCTATTTCCACAATTCATTACCATTTTTGCTGCCCATCCATCTAAACCTCTTGCCTTTCCATTTTATAATTTCTTCCCTGCTTCATTCAATTCATTTTCTTGTAAACCTAATATTTCCATTACTATATGCTTTCATGTTTGTTACTCTTCTGTCCTTTACATCCAACATCTTTTCTATATTCATTACATCCTTATTTAAAATTGTCTCTAATTCTTCTCTAGAGCTACACTCTATTCCCTCATCATCTAGTAATACTACTTCCCTCTACTGAAAATTTCTTCTTTTAATGTATTTCCAAGACTTTTGTTCCCATCTCTTCCACTTTTATTAATATTCTTTGAAAATTTACTATTTAATTTTATTCTGTCTCTATAATTATCTATTTTAGCCAACTTCTTTTTTTAAAATACTTTTCCCATTTAACATTAACATCTTTTTCACTTTTTTTATTCTTAACAGCAAACTTATATTACCTGCATGCTTTTTTCCTCTCTTTTATATTTTACTAACTCTCACTTTACTATTACTTTTTTTTCTCTGAATATTCTCACCTAAAACTCTATTTGCTACTTTTTCTACTTCATCACATCATCCTTATATTCATCCCCAACCAACTTTTCCATGACTTCAACTTTTATTTTATATTCTTCGAACTTATTCTTATCATTCATTCTCCATCCACATCTTTCATTATCCTTTTTACTTTTATTACTATTTTTCATCACATTGCTAGCTATTTCCCTTATAAAATAATATGACCACTATTACATATTCTCTCATCATTATCAAACACTTTAATCTTCCATACTTTATTCATTCCCTATTTCTCTACTAAAACATAATCTATTATGTAAAATATATTAATCATAGACCATGCATATTGTTTTTCATAAATAGTTGATAAATTTCCAGTGCATAAATTCATTCTCTGACAAAAATTCTTCAAAAGCTGTCATTTATGTCATCAATTTCTTCAATATGCCCATTCAAATCCCTAAAACCATTAATTTCTTCCCCCTTTTTAAAACTCTGTGTATCCTTAACTAGGTAGTCATATATGCTATTGTTCCTCTCTATTATAGTTTGATTGTCTCCAGTGGCTATGTATAATATAGCCACCATCATTCTTGTCTTCCTAATCAAACGACAATGGTTCTTTACATTTGACAGTATTTAAATTTTTTTGACCTAACTCCTATTCCACCACTACTTCTTTCTTTTTCTTTTCTATTTATACCCTGCCATACCATGTCTTCCAGTATAGCTTCTTCTCTTCTTAGAAGTGTTTCCACTACTACTAGTATCTCAAGTTTTTCATTTTTAACTGTTTTGTTTAATTCTATCTACTTTTCTGGTCTCCTAACCTCTTGTATATTTAAATATCCAATTTTAACAAGTTTTTCTTTTCTAACTACTTTTTTTTATACATTCATTGACTCCTTCTTCTTCACTACATTTATAAGTAACTTGTTTACTCTTAATTTTACAGACCTATTTTCTCTCCATATCTACATTTATATCCAAATAATCTACCTTTATTTCTTCCACACCATCCATTCTTTTTCTTTTTGATAATACTGCAATTTAAAACTATAATATTCTTTGTAATATCACACTTCCTAATACTTCACATCTTAGTTTTGCTAAGTGCAATCCATCTTTACTATATAACTCCTTCTTACTAATAAAAAAAAATCTACATATCCACATATATAACATTATTTCTCTCACACAATTTTTTCAATCTCACATTTATAGAACATACTCTATAGAATGTATACCTATTGTCAAATCTTGGTAATAATCCAACTATTCCTACTCTTTCTTTAATATTACTCAAATTACTAATCAATTGTATGTACTCATTTCTTACTCTCTTCGTTGGCTCTGACAAATTATTTGTTTCTACAATAATGTACACATCTTTACTCCCTTGTTTTTTTTACCTTATCTGTAACATCCCTAATTCTATCTCCAGGCAAACACATTCTTACATACCTGTTTCTATTTTTCCTTGCAATTATATCTCTGCATCTTTTAATCAGTGAATCTTCTATTAATACCATTACATAGTTTACTTTTTCTACTTCATCCATAATATTCTCGTCCATCTTCTGAACTTCCTTATCATTTGTATTCATTAATTTCTTAATCTGATCACACTTTAACAATTTTAATTTTTCTTCTACATTCTTTACCTCTTCTTCTATCTTACTTATTCTTTGGCTAACTATCTTCATAGAACTACTTATTTTGTCATCCTAATCCCTTATGACTCCACTAAACACATACTCTATTCTATCTTCCTCAACTACACTTTACTCTATTTTTCCTGACGTTCTCTTTAAACTATCTATACTTAAAAACGATTTTTTCACCTTTTTTATCCATTTACACATAATCTACATAACTACACATCTGTTACATCCTTCTTAGTCTTATTTAAGCATTTCAAATAATAAATCTCATCACAAATGGTACACTCTATCACAGAACACCAAATTCTTTTCTGACTATTTTATATAAACTGAGGAATACAAATGCAATCCATATTCCTTATTTTTCCAAGTTCCCTACTCTATATTTAACTGTTTGCTTTTTCTACTACTCTACAACCTCTTTATATAAAAGCACAAAAACTTTAACCAGTGGACATTATTCAAATTATAATATTTTAAAAACATTAAAAGCAATATTTACCATATAGATATAAAATCATAAATGATAAAAGTAATGAAAATTGATGGATTTTGTAACAGGTTAGATTATGGTCATTGTAAATTCTTATTTTTAAAAAATTTTATAATTTTTGTTAAAATATATAAATATAACTTATAAAGGTGTTTTAAATAAGAAATACAATTCTGTATTTAAATTAATGTTGTTGTCATAATTTTTTTTTCTAGAGTCTTTAATACAGAGACTGAAAGTTGGGAAAAGCTTAACATAATTGAATCCTTCAACATTTTGTTTTATCTTTTGAAAAAAAATAATTTGAAAGCACTGTATACTCTTTGTTATTATATTCTTTCAATCTCTTTTTCCTTTGTTAATAAATAATCTGTTTTCAAAAAAAGAAGTTAGAAACATCTCTAGTCTAAGAAGTTTTGCAAAGAATCATAAGTGATGATTTTCTTTAATGCTTTAAACAGATTATTTTAAATCCTATATATATTTGAATAATGTCATTCTTTTTTAATTTTATCCATCTTTAACATATGCATAACAATATGACTAACTAATAATTGATGTTTATTTACCGACAAGATAATATAAAAAGTAATATGAAAAATAACCATATATAAGGGAATAGAGGCTTACTAAATAATAATTAGACTGATATGGCCTGAAAAAGTCTTTAGTTCTACTTTGAAACTTTCAGTCATGGAAATTCACTGGGTACTTCATTGTTTTCTCATATATATAAACTTTAACCTTGCAATTGTTTTTAGTTCACATGATGCAGCTCCCATGGTGTAAGTATGTGTGCATATATATTTTCTTTTTAAATTTTGCTATTATCTTGTTCCAGATCATTTTCAGAAAGCACTATTGTAATATTTTAATTACCTTCACATACAATGAAAATTTTTAGATTCAGATTGTCAATCTAATTACTTATAACATTTCTATTTCTGGAGCAGGGACAATTCTTCTAATTTTAATTAGCTTACTTGATCTCTAAATATTTAAGTCTTTACATTTGAACAGATTTTTATACTAATGAAAATATCTAACCACAAGTTTATCTTATCTGAAATATTTTACTTAACTAATAAAATATATAACTTTTTATTTATGTTACTTATCTCACGTTAATATTGATAAGTTCACTTACAATATTCTTTATTTATTTCTAAACATAATAAATATTGTCACAATTTCAAAAACACCCATAAATATCATATAAAAATAAGTGTTAGAAATAAATATTTTTCTATAAGCTCTACTAAAAGAGTGAGAGGTCAAGCAGAACAATCCCTGGGAATCGGGTACTGAAGGAAAAAGAGGCTCTATCCACTAGTATATGTATATAAAGTTTAATAAATACAACTTTATTAGCATCTAAGTTTTTTAGTGCATGCATATCAAATTTACAAGAAAATATTTTAATACACTTTTGAAATTTCCAATCATCTAATATTAACAATTTTTCACCTAACTGTACTGGACTGTTAACCCATATTTGTAATTTGTTTATATTTTTCTGAATACATAAAGTTTCATAATTTTTTTTTTTTTATAATTTGTAATATATTTTATTATTTGAATATTTTACAATTCAATTCTATGACTATATTTAAAAAATGAATATATAACCTGATTATGTATCCTTTATTTTAATTATTCAACTATCTAGTTTATCTGCATGCAGTCTTTTCAGATTCCCCAAAATTTCATATTGCAAATAACACAATTGTTTTGATATATTATCTCTATCTTATTTTTAATATTGTCTATTCTTTTAGCATTACATATTCATTTTCCTAAAGATTTATTATTTTTACATTCTATTTTAATGCAATTCAGTAATTTTTCTTGGTATTTACTTATAGTCCT
This sequence comes from Epiperipatus broadwayi, assembly GCA_028023455.1. NCBI lineage: Eukaryota > Metazoa > Onychophora > Udeonychophora > Euonychophora > Peripatidae > Epiperipatus > Epiperipatus broadwayi. Next base: position 10,275,096 of record JAQFVV010012421.1, read on the forward strand.
GTAATATAGGAAAAGATATCACATCTTTTTACATTTGTGATAAATGTTTAAACTTGAAATCCCATCAAATAAACCCTGTGATCTCATCTGATCTCATCCAATAACATGATAAATTTACATTTTCATTTATTATTCAGATTTCATTTGGATAAGTTCTTCTCAAAGTGTTTTTTACTTCAATGTTAATTTATTTTTTTCAAATTTTCTGATCAATACTAATTTTTTTTTTAAAAAAAAAACAGTACAAAATGTTAAACATTTGGAATTTACCCACTACTGAGATCAATGTGTTTGAGTACATCCATGCTTCAGATAAGAAATGGCATTGTAGCATTTGAGAATGTAATAATAAAATAGGTCTTCATATGGGAATGTTGTTGGAAGGTTTCAGAATTCCATTTTTGATGGCAATTTGATTTATTTACAGCTGGGATCACAAATTAACATCCATATAATGGGGGAAAACAGAGCTTGGTTTATCAGAGAAAAATGTAAAAATGGAGGTCCTCATTTAAATTGACAAGAGTCTATTGCACAAGAAGAAAAAAACTGGATGAATTCTTGTGGTACAGGAAGACTATGGTAACTCTGATATCAGGAACCATCAAATAAAATGTGGAGGAGGAATTGATAATTTATTAGTATTGTTGAAAAGCCTATAAAACTGCTGAATTACGAGCTGCTGGTTATCAACCATTTTCATGTTAATCATACTGGATGACATCAAAAAAATTAGTCCACCATATTGAAGTAATAATAAAAGAGTAGTAATTTAAATTTTTTGTTTTTGAAAAAATTACATTTACTACTTATTAACATTTCTGGTGAAGATCCCATGCAGACATTATGTTGCACAATCATATGTTAAGTAACTCTCCATTTTGGAAAAAATAAAAAAAAAACTACTTGTAGTCTCCATTTTAAAATAAAATTTTATCCACTTAAAATAAATTAGAACAGATGAATTGATTGTTTCACCATGACAATTCCTATTATATTACATGGTAACTACCATATGTATATATTTTAAGCATTTCATAATTTAGTGATTGTTTGTCCATAATTAAAGTAACATTTAGGAATTGCATAAATTTTTTTCAGATTATTGTGTGAAATTTTAAAGTATTGTTAAAAATGTATTTTTTTTAGATTTATTTTTGTGTGAAATTCATATTTTTAGTATTGCTAGATTTAGACTGGTGCAATTACTGAGACATATTAGAACTGTTACACTTGTTTGCAGATGTATTCAGACTGCCAAAAACTTTATAAATCTTGCAAAAATGTCATGTACCCATGATCTGTTTTGACAAACTTATCATTTTAAGTTTGTACAAGATCCAAGTGTATACATTATTTGGGCACAAGATTAGAAAGTTATCAGTGAATTGATATGGAAGTGAAAGGCATAGTAGATCTAATATGTAAATACCCTTTTATTTTATCAATATCTTATATACATTTACCGAATATGGAAATAAAACCCATTTTTTAACTTTATGTACATGGTGTATATTATTTCTTGTATTATTTATGTCTTTATTATTTAAAATTATTCCAATAAATTTCTTCAGCAATCTATCTCTCAATAATCACTCCCAACTTCAAATTGTTGCTTTTATGCTTCTTCTGTATCAGTGTTGTTCTATCATTTTTATTTATTTCTTTATTATAAATGAAAAAAAAAACTACTTTTATAATAATCTATTGTGTATTCTGCTTCATAAAAAGGTTTTATTAATTAAATGTATAACTATTTGCAGATAAGACTAGTCATTCTTGCATGAACTACAAAAAGTCATGAACTAAAGCATAATTAAAATCTTAGTTAAAAGCCAACAAATATGAGATATAAAATATAGTACACAGAAGACACTGAAAGTACCACATTTATTCATATTTCTTAGAGCAGTGGTCTTCAACCTTTTCACACCTGCAGATCAGTAAAAGTAAGGATAAGATTTCATGGACCAGCAGAAGTTTACAGATAAATTTTTATTTGGGGGGGAGGTTTGAGAAATACGTTGTCAACACTGAGACAAAAGATAAACACCAAAGTTATTTTTTGTTTGTTTTTATTTTTAAAAAAAGGTAACAGAAATTTGTTTTAAAAATAAAAGTTTTAGTATTTTAACGGTATACAAATAAAGCTAAAAAAAATATTGCCTTATAGGCCAAAAAAAAGTGGGCGTATTTTTAAACAAAAAAAAAAAGAAAATGAAACTTGAAAAAGTCAAAAGTTTTGATCTTACTATATTTTGGGGTGGTGGGTGTGTATTGAGAAATACTTTGCAAAAGTTAGAAACAGAACTTATTTTTGGGTTTTTATTTTTAAAAAAAGGTATGAAAATTGATTTCCAAAATAAAAAGTTAATGCCAAAAAAAAAAAATAGCTTTATAGCCAAAAAAAAAACACTAAAAATGAAATATTAAAAGAGAGAGTAGAAAAAATTTAAGAGATAAAAAAAAGTCACGTTACATTTTATTGTTTTAACAACACTGACAAGCAGCCATGATTGGCTATCAAAAGACAACTGGAGTTTGTGTAATAAAAAACTTTCTACCCCCCTTCCATAAACATCTGTGATAAATAGAAAAACAAATTAATTTATGTATGATTGATTAGATTTTGTGGTATTTTTGTTCTGTTTCTTTTTTTTTAATAAATGTGATGAAAAAATAAACAAAAATGGTTCATATTAATTAAAAGTTTAAAATCTTATTATTTTGTTATTATAAACTTTCTTCCAGTCTAGCTGTGGACTGACAGACAACTTCTGCAGCCCAGTACCAGGCCGCAGCCTGGTGGTTGAAGACCACTGTCTTAGAGTAAGTTATTAATTAATTCATTATATCTAATAGTAAAAAAAGTTTTTCTTTTACTTTTTAAAAAATATATACTTCTTTGACAGTTTATAAAAGTTTTTCTTCTTTTTTTTAGTCTTTAAAAATATTCTAGCAAATTCTTTTGTTTTCCAATGTAGAAAGATTTTTGAAAAATTTTTTTTTTCTAATTTCAAAATAAAATTGTTTATGAATCAATCCTATGTTTTTCAACTTAAAATTCAATAAACATTATTTACATGTTTTACTTTTAAATTAGAGATTTTAACAATTGTCATTTTCTCTAAAGAAAGTTTCTGATTTTCACTTTTAATAAATAAAATTGGAAATGGTCATTGATTATTTTCTTTCATTATTTTTAGTTTTAGTTGAATAATTTAGTCAAAAATTATTTATCTTTAAAACCAGATGATAACTGTAAATATTTTATATATACAACACAATTCCTTCGTCTATGCTTCTTTGCCTATTAATAAAACTGCATATATAATATGGTAACCTCTTGATAAGCTGGTGTCATCTAAAACCATAGACTGTCTTATTGTCATCTTTAGGAAAGATATAGTCCAGTAACTGTTGTTTTGAAGTGAGCTCCTTTCTGTCTCTATGCTGCCTAATACACACACCCATATATATATATATATATATATATATATATATATATATATATATATATATATATATATATGAACTATGGACCATATAAATGCTAGGTTTTGCTTCCATGTGTCCCTTATCTTCAGTTATAACTTCATAGTCATCAGGATGTCATAATCTGTAAAAACTTTATTCCCAACCTTTTTATAGGCAAGGTGGAATTTAAAAACATAGTAATTAAAAATAGGTTTTCTTTATCTTGATTAAAAAAGTTAATGATTCTTTTCAATTCACCATAATCCTTTTAAAAACAACTTTGTAAGATTTTTTTATCAAAATATGTTATACAAGCTTTAATTTTAAAAAGTTGATCTAATCAAAATAGATAGTGGAATTTTATAATTACCCGTATATTTATTGTAACATAAAAACATACTTATTTTAATTTCAAAATGAGAATTAGTAAAATATTAATTAGACCTTTTTAAATGTTTAATTTATATATTTTTTTTAAAATTTAAAATTATTTAATTCTTAACTGTTATTCCAGTTTAATATAAAAATATCTACAAAAGGGTTGTTTATGTTTATTTCTACTTTTCATTTCAACTTTATATATATATATATACACAACTATTGTTGTTGTGTGCCATGAGCCACATAATCGTGTCATATCTTTTGTCATGGAAAAAAGGAAAAGAGAAATGAAACCCATCTAACAATATTTTACATAATATACATGTATAATAAAAAGAAATTTCATACCATAAACTATGTACTCATCAATTTTTTCAGATCTGACAGGTATCTGACAGTTAACAGAATGAATACTGATCTGCAATTCTGAGATACATAAAAAATTCAGCCACTAGACTAAGTACACAATATAGCATAAATACCAACCGAATTATCTCAATTTAGACACAATAAGCTATCACAACCCCAAAATAAAAATAATGCAAAAATCTTTGCAAATCCCTGCTTCTGTGAGTCTTAGAGGGTAGTAAATATAGAACTATGCCCTGTTTCTAGTCTTAGGATATAAAAATATAGAAATATGCCTTGCTTCTTTTCTTGGAGTCTTAGCAGTTGGAGATAATGACAGGACTACATAACTAAACCATGATAAACAATGGAAAATTAAAAAGTGGGTTGAAGCAATGGCTGAGATAAAACACTCCTTGGAATTGCATGGAAACACTGTATTCTCAAATCAATGACAAATTCTTCCATCTATCATTAAAACTGAATTTACAACTAAACAAACTCAAAACAGTTAAAAACCCAATCCAATCTCCAAAATTATAGATTTTCTGTTCAACTCTAAACATGAATTTTTTAAATATGCATTAAAACTATTATTTTATAATTTATAGTCATCTATATTCTTGATATATTTTATACAGAGAGCATGCTAATAGATCAAACAAGCTCTTAATTGACAAATGTGGTAAGAGAAAACATTTAAAATCTCTATTCAGAATATTCTTATCCCCAAACCAATTGGTTTGGTTTCGAGATTATGGCTCATCTCAGTGAGTGGCTAGAATATTCAGACACTTATGCTCAAAAATAATTGATCTGGGGATAAAAATATTCCATACAGAGATTTAAATATTTTCTCTTACCACACTTATCAATTATGAAATTGTTTGAGTTATTTATATGCTCTCTTTATTGCATTTTTGTAAATACAAGCTTATAAAAGAAATGTCATATTATATATGACTTGCTTTATTAATTATTGATATATATTTCACAATAATACTTTTAAATTAAATCAGCATAAAATGCTTTTTTTTTTCTTTTTTAGATGAGACTATATTTGAGATCAAGTGGAGTGGCAATTTTGTAGTAATAACCACCAGTAATTAATCATCATCAGTCGCATAAGGACACTAACAGCACATGAAAAATAGGAATGAACCTGCGGTGATGGAAAATCATCAACTCCAGTTAAATAAAATATAAAATTAAATATACAAATAACATAATGTGTAATAAAGCAATAATCATTCATCATCATGAATGATCAACAATAAAAATAAATCAACAGTCAATCTTGTGACTGGATTTAAAATGGGTCAGAAAAAGACCAGGCTAATTATTTAGCCTTTGCCAGCTTGGGACAGATTATTTAAAGAATAATTTTGATTCACAAACTTAACTGCTTGAATCTAGAATGCCATATTGATTTTTTTTAAAAAAAAACTGACCTGAGACACAAATTTCAGTTTTAATAATGTTAGAGCAAAACAATTTACATTGATAAAAACTAGAAAACTAATGAAAACAATAAGGCTAAGACAAATAGTGATTACCATTTAAAAAATAAGGAAAAAAATATTTCAACATCTGGCATAATTATTACTTTATTGTTTGTTCATAATTTCTAATTCATCATTAACTAAATTTAAATTACATCTTCAGTGATAATTTCTTTGTATTCCTCACAAAGTTATCATTCAAACTATATATAATATGTCTTACCTGAGATAATCCATAGCTTCAGAATCTCCAAAAGTATTTGCATAATAATTTTTCATTTTTATTTTGTACCCCAAAAGTTACCAAAACTCAAAGGTATCTATAAGAAAAAGATTCATCCTAATAAAAGATACAAAACAAATCATTTCCAGAAGATAGATATGCATGTGTCATCATAGAAATTGATTTTATGTCCATCTAAAACTAGAAATTGTAGGCTACTGTCTGTATCACTGATAAAATTAGTTTCATCTCTTCATTTTATATTTTTTTGTGTACATCAGTGATGTTTATATTCTTTATGCACACCAGTGATGCTATCTTTTTATATGTACTGTATCACATAGATATAATTTATTTGCATATAATCCATTTGTTAGCTATAGACTTGAAAATAATGTGATGAAAGATATGGCAAAACTAGTGACTCCACAGCATGAGTATCAAGACATAGGCAAGAATCAGAATTTGATTCTTTGCCTGCATATGCAATATTTCTGTACATTTGATTATTAGTTTTGTAAATCATTACTTGTAAACACAAATACACCATATAAACATAATAATAAATTATTAAACTTTTTGAGAATCATTATTTTTATAAAATAAGTTTATTTTTATAAAATAAATGGATTAGAACACACAAAATTACTGTACATATGAATTTATATGAGCATAAATAAAAGTAGAATTTATATATACACACATCAATGCAAACCCAAATTAATAAAAATTAAATCAGTTTTCAATAATAAATTATTAAACCTTTTGAGAATCATTATTTTTATAAAATAAGTGGATTAGATGAGCATAAATAAATATAGAATTTATGTAGACACACACCACTACAAATGCAAATTATTAAAAATTAAATCATTTTTTAAAATAATTAAAAAAATATATTAAAAAAATAAAAGTGTATACTTATGAGCCCGATATTCTGCTATTATGTTTAAACTCCATGGAAGGCCTTATTTGTGAATGATCAGCATATTTTTAATCTGTTTTGTTAAATTCATGATGCCAATAAAAGTTTTGTCTTTATTGCTTCATGGAGATCAGAAAATTGATAAAAAAAAATTAAATGTGCTTGTTACGAAAAAAATTAATAAAAAACCAAATTTTATCGGATTTTTAAAGACATCTTTAGAAAGCTACATTAGAGATGTATCAAATAACCATATTTCTGTTGACATCATGCTTATAGTTTTTGCATCATTAAAAAAAGAAAACATTTCGACCAATCAAATAAAATGTACAGGACACCTGCTTAATAATCTGAAGCAGTTAAGTACTAACCCATAAGAATATAACAACAAGTAATAATGCTGGGTACTAAAATATTCTTATCCTTATCAATTCACTAGCCTATTAGTACCATTAATGTATTGGTCAATTATAAACTAAATTTTTAATGTACAAATTAAAAAGCATGTGAAGCACTTGAATGAGAAGATATAAAGATTCCACAAATTATTATACGCTAAGTGCTTTCGAGGCCATCTGCCTCATAATTTACTAATATTTTACTAAATTTTTAAATAAATAATAAATAAAATGAAATGTAATGTAATGCATGGACATTAAAGAATATCCCTTTTGTGCTTGCCACCTATAATAAAATCATCATCAACTGTATGTCCATAAATGCAAAATATTAACTCCTTTTATATGACAGATTATGCAAGAATCCAGCTCAGTGATCAAAAGCTCTATAACTGTTACTGTGCTCAAGAGATAATACAAACATAATATTCTAAAGTTATTTTTGGATTAAATAAATTTATTGGAATAATCTGAACAATAAAATATAAATTTATTAATTAAAAACAATAATATGAAATTAGGCTTGCTGAGTATACTATAAATATAAATTCAGCATTCTGATTTTGATTAATACAATAAGGTATCACATTGTAATTTACAAATAGCTCATAATAGGTTTCCATAAAGCACACCTAAATATAAACACACAGATGTGTTGTATAATGATTTAAAAATTAACATGCTCAAATTGTAATAGACTTATACAAAAATTCAATTCATTTCAAATAATATATAAATGCAAGCATATGTGTGTATATAGAAAAAAAAAAATATGAATCAAAGTTTTTACTTTTTAAATATATATATTGTAACGATATATAAATATGTCGTTACATGTATTTAAAATAAAAACTTAAAAGTTCGCAAATAAAAGGAAAAAACTAAACGCTAAAATTAAAATGTTTATTAAACATATATATATTCGCACGGATGCTAAACTTTAAAAATATTTTTTTCATAAACAAGAAAAAAAAGTATTTGAACCTATTTTTTTTAAATAAAAAAATACAAGATTGAAATATAAAAATATTTTAATAAAAAAATAACATAAGTTAAAATAAAAACAGGTATTAATTAATTCCTGTAATCTGTAAATGGAAATGATTGTTTATTAATTATCTAAAAGCTGTTTAATTAAAAAGTCAGATGAAAAGTTAGATAAGAAAAGAAAGAGATTTTAGCTTGACCAATGGAAGCAAATAAAGGCCCGGACCATAATGAAAAAACAGAACAGTGACATTTTTGTTCATGGAATCCATAGGAGGACTATAAAAATAAAAAATATTGAGTTCCAGTCAGTTTTTCCAACTTGATTTGATGACAACGGTAAGACGCACTTGCCGTTCTCTCTCATTTTTTTGTTTGTTTAAAAAAAAAAAATGAAAAGACTGTGATACCAGAATGGAACCAGCTAATGCTACCTCCAGAACATTTTCTTCCAATGGAGACGCTGTGGGAATTGCCAACAGGAACCTGGACTCTTATACTGTAAGCTATATTGACATGAACTCTAAATTTAAAAAAATAACTAAGAACTTTCGTTCAAGCTTATGAACTTCTATCTGACTTTTAAGTTTTTAAATCAAATTAATAATGTTTAATTTTATATGTTTCCCGATTGATAAACATCATTTCCATTTTTTTTTCTTATTGTAAAGATTATTTAAATGTATGAAATTTAAGTTGTTTATAGACGCTTGCATGGATTCGTTTGCGGTTAATTATATTTTGGTTTTCATATTTGATCAAAATATATAGACATTCGATAAATAATGATACCTTATGGTGAGTATCTAAAATGTATTTATTCGGATGTCTTTTAAGTTATTGGTGACAACGCAAGTATCTTATGGTGAATACTATTGGGTTACTTATAAGTTTCCCTCTGCGATTGTCGGTATCAATAATTTTGTATTTTGATCGTTTATGTTTATTTTGAAATGTTTTTGACCATGGAATCTATGTAATCGATCTATACCCAACATTTTTAAACAAATCTGTGCGAACGTATTTAAATGTTAAAATTAAGTCAGGCATGAATGGCTATATAGTTTTGTAAAGTTGTATTAAGGGAGGGTAATCTTAGGTTATTCATTTCGTAGTTGAATTGGTTCAATGGATTGGATATATTTGTGTAATTAGTAGATGTAGTATGAGGTCCGCTACGGGCAGGATTATAGATATACGCCACACAACCTCTGTTTGCCTATGGATGGGTTTGTAAGTCGGCAGAAGACCGCAGTCCATTCCTATGGAGTTTTTTGTTTATTGACCTACTTGCCAACAGATGTCACATTCCTGTTGGTGGAGAGTCAATGTCTTCTCTATTTCTACTTATTGTTCAGATGTACATTCCTGACAATATAGTATTTTGTGTTGTCGTATCATGCTACATTGAATACATGGATGTATCAGATGGATTGGCACCAGTTGATTGCGAAATTTGTTGCCTAAGGTTAAATCAGGGAAGAATATTTTCCTTTCAAATGCAGACCTATGTAGTCCATTCATACTCGACCCTCTAAATAAATAGTAAACTCATTATTTGCAATCTACTTAAATTTAGAATTAAAGATCAATATAAAATTATAAACGTTAAATTTATTCCTCAAAATTTAAATATTATTTTATATGTGCGTAAATAAATATTTTTATGTGTTAATTTCTGGCAGTGGCTTTTATTCTTTTATATTTAAGATATAAAATTTATAGATTTTTATCTCTGCGTCTCCGCTGAGCTAGTGACTTGGGCTAACGATCGGAATATTTAAAGAAAGTGGAATCTTAACAGCGCGTATCTGCCTACTTTATAAATTTTTCTAGGCTCAAATGCCTAGATGGCACCCTTGTAGTGCAGATATTGTTTTTGCGGTTAGATTCGATCTTCACTTTCATTCCGATTGGTACAATATATATATATAAAAGACATATTTTGTGGGTTCATCCATGTTAAAAAATTTAAATATTGATATAATGATATTTTGACTTGATCACACAAGTCATCCACTGGGTGATAAAAGGTAGAAAGATGGTTATAGAGGCACTACAATCACTGATTTGAAAAAAATGTTAAAGTTCCACCAATAGCAAAAATGTTAAATTAAGAATGTTTTTTTTAAAAATCTTTCCAAATAGGAGGAATATCAATATTTAAATTTTTTAACATGGATGAACCCACAAAATATGTCTTTTATATATGCAACCTGTGAAAATATATATATATACACACACACACATATATATATATATATACACTTCTTTGACAATCCATAAAAGTTTTTATTTTTTTTTGGTTACTCTTGATTAATTATAAACATCTTTAAAAATATTGTAGAAAGTTCTTTTGTTTTCCAATCTAGAAGGATTTTTGGTGTCTCCTTTTTTAAATTTCAAAATAACATCATTTATAAATTAATCCTTTATTTTTAGACTTATAATTTAAGCAAAAATTATTTAATTGTTTTACTTTTAAATTAAAGATTTTAACAATTGTCATTTTTTCTAAAGAAAGTTTCTGATTTTCATTTTTAATAAATAAATCTAGAAATTGTCATTTATTATTTTCTTTCATTATTCTAGTCTTAATTGAATAATTGTCAAAAATTATTTACCTTTAAAATAAGCTGATAACTGTAAGTACTTTATATACACAATGCAATACTTTTATCTGTTCTTCTTTGCATGTTGATAAAACTGCATATATATTATGGTAATCTCTTGGTAAGCTGGTCCTTTTAAAAGCATAAATTTTGACTTATTGTCATCTTCAAAAAGGTATGATCCTGTTATTGTAGACCCACAATGATCTCTTTTCAGTCTCTAGGAGATCTAATATACCCTTATATATGGACTATGAACTACACAAATGCTGGAACATGCTTCTATGTCAATCCAAACTACACTATTATAAACTAGGAGTGACAGGATATGCTGTCTCTTGCCTTCAATTATAACTTCATAACCATTGTGATGTTAATCTGTAAAAACTTTTCTCCCCAACCTTTTTATTGTCAGAGTGGAAAATAAAAAACACAGTAATTAAAAGTAAGTTTTTTTTTTATCTTGATTGAAAAAATTTAATGACTTTTTTCAATTCAACTTAATCCTTTCACAAACAACATTTTGAGATTTTTATCAAAATTTATTACATAAGCTTCTATTTAAAAAAAACTTAATCTAATCAAAATAGATAATGGAATTTTATAATTACCAGTATATCTATCATAACATAAAAACATATTTGTTTTAATTTCAAAATTAGTATTAATAAAATATTAATTAGACACCTTTTTAAATGTTCAATTTATAAGATTTTTTCTTTACATTCAAAATTATTTAATCCTTAACTATTATTCCAGTGCAATATAGAAGATATCTACAAAAAAAATTTGTTTGTGTTTATTTCTACTTTTCTTTTCAACTTTGTATATGTATACATTTGCACCCACTACTCTGTTGTTATATGCACTGGTACACATAACCATCTTAATATATATATATATATATATATATATATATATATATATATATATATATATATATATATATATATATATGTACAGATTATCTGGAAAAATTCTCAATTTACTTGGAGAATATCATCACAATCTGGAGATGTGATATCACATATTTGATTTATTTGAAAGAGCACTGAAGGCCATTATGGATAAATCAAATGGCATACACAGAATTTAAAGTATATAACTTTTATTTTATTGGTAGATCTTTGTTTTTTTCAGTCCCATTGCTCAAAAATATTAATTATAAAATTATATACATTTAACAAAATCAATATTTTGAAACAAATTTTATAAAATCAAGTATCAGAAATTCATTAATCTATGAACACCTTAACCATTTTTTATGATTACTTTATTTACTGTGCAATATTAAAAATATTAAGAGTAACTATTTTTTAATTTTGTTTATATATTTTTATATGTAACATTATATTTTTCTATAGTATATAAGCAGATTTATGATATTGCTTAATTAAAAAATGCTATATATATATATATATATGTTAAACAATTCTGATATATAATTAAAAAATGCTATATATATATATATATATGTTAAACAATTCTGATATATATTTAAAGATGCAATGATTAGTGCAATTACTTGGAATATCCATAATTTGCAAGCTGGAAACTTTTTAGGTCCTAAATAAGCTAGCCATGCTCAATTGATTAATAAATTGATATAGCTAAATAGAAAATAAAACAAATATGAAAGTCAGTTAAAAATCTTTACTACCAGAAATTGACAAACTTGGTGAATAATATTAATAATTTTTATTAGTCATTGATTAGACTAGAGATTATCCACTTAATGAATAATATTTCTGCATTCCAATTTTCACTACATCATTCTCACACAAGATGGGGACTTCTTTCTATCTGCTTTTAACACCTTGTGGAGGAGTGTAATCATAAACATATGATCAAATATATGTGAAAAAGATGCATGATCACAAAGATATACATTTTATGCTGAAACATTACTTATCAGTTGGCCCAGATCACAATATCACACATATCCTAATCATTATTTAGTATGTATATATATATATATCAAATTACTACAGTTTAATTGATAAATGTCAAACTTACTGCCTTTATCACTTTGACACAAATCACTTGATAAAAGTATATTAATAATTTTTATTAGTCATTCATTAGACTAGAGATTATCTACTTAATGAATAGTATTTCTGCAGTACAAGTTTTGCTACACTACTTTCATGTAAGGACTGGTTTCTATTAGTCTTTAACACTTTTTGGGTAGAAACTAATCCCTATCTTGCATGAAAATGGTGTAGTGTAAATTATACTGCAGAAATATTGTTCATTGTTATTATTTGAAGAGCCATTGGAAAAACTATAATGTACAAGTACTTGTTAAAAGCCCATTTATTTATCCATGTATGATGGTGACTTTAGAATATAAAAACATCAGCATAAACACAGAGACTCTGCACATACTTGCTAGAGCTTTATCAGGTGATCCTCTTGACTTTATTCATATTTTTTTTTTATCATTTTTAGATGCATTCTTTAATATTGGTTGTTAAAAAACATTAAAGTAACCCATAAAAACTATACAAAAAAGAATAAATATATATATTGCAATTGTTAAATCTTGATTTTAAAAAAAGTGTAAAACCAATGTATCATCCACTGAATTATCAAAATAATCTCTGTTATTCCCACTGATATGTTATTTTAACTCAAGCTGGATGATGGCTCTTGATCTCTTTTAATAAAGTGAGAGGAAAAGTCTTCAAAAGTAGTTTTGCAATATATTTCACTTATAAATAAAAAAGAGAAATAATGAGTGAAAATAGAGAAACAACTATAATCATATGGAATGCATATATACATAGGCTTAGACAAGAAAAATAAAATTGAAGAAGAAGAAAAACATTCATATTTGGTTTTAATTTTATATAACAGAAGAACTTGTAATTTCTAGTAAAAATACAGTATTATATTTTACTTTGTTAGAAGATATAATTTTCATATTTATTTGCTAATTTAAATTGATTATATTAAAATAAAATATTAAAGAAAAAACAAACCTAATAAAGTCAGGAAGAGAAGATACATATGACATTAAATGATGCTTCCATGTCTTTATATAATTTAGGTCACTATGTGATAAAGTTTGACAGTTTAATATTAATTCCAAATATTCCATTACCTCATAAATAGCAAACAAACATAGTCTGGTCATGCACTGCTTTAAATTTATACTTAGTAATCTCACCATAATTTGCAACTGGTATACATTGAAGATTTCCAGATGCAAATTTTGATGTTAAATAATAGGTATTTGACACTATTGTTCTAGCTCTTTATTCAATTTTTATGCATCTATTCTTTTCATTTCAATTTATATTTTATTGCTGTGAGCATTGTGAGAATATAGCTTGCTGAAAATTTCTCAAATGGTATATTTTAATTTTTTAAAATTAATTATTATCAAACTAAATGTATATCTTTTTTGTTTCACATCTTATTTATAGAAAAACATTCCAATTTTATCTACTATTTAATTTGATTCTACTAATAATATATAGTGGCCTTTTTTAATGCAGTTTATGATCCAGCTTAATTAGCAAAAACTGATGATCAATAGTGATGGAACATTTTCACAAAATAAAAACATTAAACAGGAAAAACTCTCCATACAGTATTGCTACTCTGTGCCAACCAGAGGTGCAGTGCTCTCAGATCCTAGGCTCCTCACTGGCAAAGGCCACAAGCCAAAAACTAGTTTGGAAATATTGAATGAGTATGCACTAGATTGGCATTTTATGCATAAGCCTTCTGGCATCCATTGATTATTCTGGTTGGCACAGGGTGGCACTACTGTATGAAGAATTTTGCCTGTTTAACAACAGTTATGTGCTAGCGTAAGAGATGGTGATCATGTGATGTTTAGTAAAATAAAAACATAAAACTACAAAGATATGTTATGTCAGTTTACAGTTTACATTAGTGTAAAAAAAATCCATGTGCAGTTTAGCATAGTTGTATAATGATTGCTTAAGTACTCAGTTGAGAAAAGTAAAACAAAACAATAGTTGGGTTTTCAAGTAAAACTTTTGTACTTAAGCCGCCATTTTGTTTTTTAAATATCATGTGACTTCTCAAAATAGTTACATAAAAATAAAGTGATAAAAATAAAAAATTTAAAAAATAACTACATGCTTATTTATTTGTAAAAAGTTATAGATTGGACAAATGTATGTGTTTACGTCATCGATGTTTTGAATTAAATAATGATAAATATTATCTATATAATACCTGTAAATGAAAAGATGCAAAAATAATGCGTAATAACTTTTGACCATTTTTAAATATTATTTTAAACATGTAATTAGTGAATACATATATATAATACAATCCATTATGTTTTTTGATGAAATCTGTTTAAATGAAACAAGTCATTAATAATAGAATATATATAAAATATTCCCTTTAAACAGCTTTTTAAATTTTTAAAATCGGAAAATAAATCAAATTGACAAACAAATTAGAAAATTAATCTGACTTCAAATGGTTACTTTATAAAGACTGAACACAATAATCGATTTATATACATACAGAATACAAATTTATTTTATATATGCTATATTTTTATTTAATACTTATTTCCCAGAATTATCTTTCAATAAATACGAAAATGATTATTAATCATTCATTATTGGTTTATAAATTATTATAATTCCTCGAATATTAGATTAAGACCTCTTAATTTTTTAAGTTTCAAGTATATTTATATAAATACTCTTTACAGTGATTTTTGATGATTCATATTTTTTAATCATTCACCTTTTTGTATTTTTCACACACATGGGCCACAATCTTATACCATTAGAAATTATAATTAATGGATACACTTTTTATTCCAAGTATATAATTTTAGACAGTGAAAAAATATATTATGACAGGTCATAAAATGCATTACATCTTCAGTTAAGCAGTGCTCAACATATTTTCCCAGATGTTATATCCAATTCTGTATTTGTTGGCATATGATACACAAATTTATAAATCCTGTATTTTTAACAAATCCTTATTTACAATGCCTTTCGATAAATAGTGATTAATTCATTAAATGTACTAAACCACTAAATATCACATGATCACCATTTCTTATGTTTGCTTAAGCTGCTAAAACAGGCAAAACTCTCCATACAGTAGTGCCACTCAGTGCAAGCCAGAGAAATTAATGGATGCAAGAAGGTTTCTGCATAAAATCCCTATCTAGTATCTACTTAACCAATATCCACAGACTAGTTTCTAGCTATGTGCAGTGTTCTCAGATCCAAGGCTCCTTAATGATGAAAGCTACAAGCTAGAAAGTAGTCTGGGGATATTGAATGAATAGGCACTAGATAGGGATTTTATGCACAAACCTTCTTGCATCCATTGATTAATCTGGCTTGCATTTGACATACACAAAACTAAAAACATTATGCAAAATATAATATCCTTTCAAATTGAAATAATTTAAGTTAATGATATGAAGTAATTTAATTTAATGATAATTCATTAACATTAAACTAACTTTAACACTATGGATGAAAGCTGAATAAATAATAGCATAAATTTATTTTACTTTTTTATTATATCAATCAAAGTTGCATAATAATCCAATGTAAAAGTATAAAAATATTTCATATTCATCAATTAGAACTGTTAATTACAAAATTATTTAAGCAAAATTCCAATAGTTTTAATTATTCATAATTTCAAATATATACAAGAACATTGTGTAACTAGTAAAGGGAATTTTTTTAATATATCATAGCTATAAAGGTTTTTATTTTTTTGACTTTTGTATAAATCAAATTATATAAAACCTTGTGAAGTGCAAAATAAACATCTGCTTGTGTATAACTGTTGAAAAACAGGCAAAACTCACTATACATATTGCCACACACAGCAAACTAGAATAATCAATGGCCTGAAGTGCAAAATAACTATGTAAGTTGAGACAAATCTATATACATATATAAATGACTATAAAATTGAGTTTGCTGTTAATTGAAGGGAGACACTGTGATTTCTTTTTGAGGATTTAAAAGAATTGAACAAAGAAAATGCCAATACCATACACCTTTGTCATTGCCCTTCTGTTATTATAACACCCCATCTGGTTGGTGCAAAAGTGTCATAAACAAATAATTGTATTCTCTTTTAGCAACACAATAATTTGTTAATTTAATACAATTACAGATCTTTTATATTTTACAATTAATAACTATAAATAAAAAATCTTTTTGGGCTCATGGTTTTGTGCCTTTTTCAAATGTTAAGCACCTATTTTAATATTAACCAATTGTTGCAGATAGAACACCATATAGTGTTCTACAATGGAAGTAAAATAACAACAATAGCAAAATAAAACATAACTAAAACAGAATAAAATTATGATGTAGAGATTCCATAAAAGTTGAAAGAATTGACTATATAATATAACAATATACAGAATAAACAAAGCATAATATATATAACAGCATATATACTACATTATTATATAATTTTCCATTCATTTTTTAATTGAAATTAATTTTTAATTTAATTAACTAAATTTATTAAAGATTTATAAATATCCATGCAATTATTTAGGTTATGTTTAATGTAATATATTTCATATATTTGTCTTCTTTCAGAATCTTTAATGTAATTCAAAGGCTTAATATTTTTATGGCTGTTATTTTATGTCTATATAGTAAATAGTGAATGTATAAAATGCCTATTAATTGCATTGTTATGTTCTTTGGCTCTTACTTCTAACTGTTTGCCTGTAGGTCCATAATAAATCATACTGTAATGGTCATAATTTTATATATAATTCATTTTTTGTATTTTATATTGTCTTTTATTTTGTAATTACCTATTAATTTTTCTAGACTTTTACTAGATGACCATCCAATAATTTATACAATTTTTGTTTTTTATTAAAGTATTATAAATTTTGGGATAATATAAAAGTTTAATCCATTTCTTATTTGAACTATTGTTATTTTCATCCTTATAATTATTTTGCATAGAAATGTTACTATTTAATATATATTTTCTAGAATTAAAAAGTATATTTTTAATATTTTTAGGGTTATATCCATAATCTTTATATAGCTATTTGAGTTTGGATAGCTGCATTTAAAGACATGTAGGTATCTGAAAATTTCAGATTTTCCTCTTAATAGATAACTTCTAGATAAATGCTGGCTTTGAATTGGTATTTTTAGATCTAGTGTCTGAACCTATCCTAGCACCTCTCTGAGAAGTGCCAAAGCATGAAACCATGGTCAGAGGTTTGGGGGGTCCTGATGATATATTTTAAATGCTGGCTCTGGCTAAGCATTTATCACAAAGCTTGTTGAGGAATTGACAATCCTCACTGATTATATACATAATTTTGTAATTAAATATTAATAAATACAGTAACATAAATGTATATAAAGTACAATGTTAAAAAAGCTTTTATCCATCTCCATCTAGGAGCACTTTTGACTAACTTTGTATTCTTTGTCAACTAACATTTTCAAACACACTTTCAAAGTCTAACCTTCCCACAATTCATTGGGTTTTACATTTGCTGTCTGTCTCTTTATTAAGTCATGATTACATTTATATATTAACATAGCTTCCTTTATTTTTCTTTTATTATTGTTTATTTCAATTTGTAAAATTTTCATATTATAGTCCAAATTAAAACCGTATATACATAATCTATTATGATCATAAAAAAATGGTGTTGAAACATTATCATTTCCATTCTAATTTTGTTTAGTTTTTTGAACTCTTTTTAATAACTGCAAGTGCTCTTTAGTTCTGTTCTTCAGTGAACATTTTGATTCCCGTATATATCCACTACCACAATTACATCTCCATTTATATATAATGCAATTTTGATTTAAGAATGAGTTTTTAGCTTTTGAATTATTTATTATTTTGTTTAATCCAAAAGGTGCACAAAATGCAATATTGCACATATCTTTATATATTTCCTTCATAAAATTCACTTATTCATTTGAAATATATGGCATTGATATCCATATCTTTTGTTTATTATTACTAGAATTCCCATTATTATTAATATTTTTATTTTTAAGTTTCTTATTAAAATTTTTATTTTTAAGTTTCTTATTAAAATTTTTAATAGTATTATACCCAAGATGATCCAACATTTAACAAAATAACAAACAAAATAATAAATAATTCAAATGCTAAAACCTCATTCTTAAATCAAAATTGCATCATATATAAATGGATATGTAAATTTGGTAGTGGATATATAGGGAAATCAAGATATACACTGGAGAAAAAAACTAAAGAGCACTTGCAACTAAACAAAATTCAAATAAAAATGATAATGTTTCAACTTCAGTTTCTAATGGTCATAATATATTATTTATATGTGGATTTAATTTGGATTATAATAATGTAAAAATATTACAAATTGAAAAAAAAAACAATAATAAAAGGAAAATAAAGAAAGCTATGCTAATATATAAATATATGCATGACTTAATAAACAGACAGGCAACAAATGTAAAAATCAATGAATTGTGGGATGGTTAGATTTTGAAAGTGTGTTTGAAAGTGTTAATTGACAAAGACTATGAAACTAGTTGAAAGCACTCCTAGATGGACAAAAGTTTTTTAAAATTATACTTTCTATATATTTATGTTCATGTATTTATTAATATTTAATTACAAGATTTTATATATATATATATATATTGTGAGTGTTCAAATTGATGATCCACATACATATATATAAAAAAAAAATAACATAGTAAGCAATTCAGCATAATAAATTTAACGAAATAGGATTAATATTATTTTATACATTTCATATATAAATGCAATCACCATATTAACAATATTACATACAGTTTAATGTTTTTTATGTTGTGTATATTTTATTTGTAAAATATTTTTAAAAAAAATATTGTTATTAAAAAAAGGTTATTATATCAATTTTATATTTTGGTTTGTAAAATATTATTTTAAGAAAAAAAATTGTAATCGAATTTAAATGTGATCTTCGTGTGTCTTCTTATCTATGACCGTCTTCTTATCTATGACCGTGTGTGGCCGCAAAGATAAAAAACGTCAGAAAGAGAATCTATAAAAATGACGTGACAGAAGATAAAAGAGGTCAGATTGGTCAGTCATTCTCAGTCACTCACTCAAGCACGCACACACTTATTATCACTTTGTATGGTAAAGGACAAATCTATTTGTTGTATCTTAAGAAAATGAACCTTTTCAATATTAAAATTGTTGGTTTGTAAAACTATAAAACATGGAGTAGTAGCAGAATTATCTGCCCGTTCAATCATTCGGGTGGGCAAATTGAAGTGTTCCGAAGAGCGGCAGCAATGTAAAAAAAAAAAAAAAGAAACCTATGAAAAAAAAAAAAAAAATGCTTTATAAATAAAGAAAAGAAAAATGGATTTGCATAGACATCGTCTCCCGATTAACCCAATGGATCAATTCACCTCATAACCTGGATCGTCGAAATACACTCACCTCTACAGAATGGAAAGAGAAAAAGGAAACTTTTTAATGAGTATTGCAAAGTTTACAATTACTATTTCCGACGGAGAAAATCCTCTTTACACTATAAATGAAGGCAATCGATAGACTAATAAACAGTGAATGGACAGATTTATATATATGGTATGATTATTTTTTTTATGAAAAATATGTGTGTTAATTTTTTTTTTATATGTAATACTATATGATGTTTTTTTTTTTTTTATTATCTAAAGAAATATAATTATTAAATGAAAATGATCGGAAAGACTCAAATATAGTTATTATTTCATATTCATTTATCCGTAATAAAAATCTAAATAGATTATACTTTATCGTTTGGTTTGGAGTAGTTCGTTTGAATATTTCTTAAACTCCTATAAAATGAAGAGAATAAACCTCATTGACCGATTTAATTGAATATTATTTTCATTTATAGAAATATCAAATATAATCATGTGTTTTAATTGTTGCCAATCAAAATTTTTTATTCAGTTATTTAAAGTTTTCAAACAAGTTATATTAATATTCACAAGTGAATAAACATCCAAGAGAAGCTCGATATATTTTTAGTTAATATAATTGGACATTGTAAAATTAGAGATGAGCTAATAGAGTATTGATATTAAACTCCAGTGAAGTATTTTAGTTTAAAACCTAAATCGGAAGAGCGTCGTGTAGGGATCATTTTATTGAGAGATATTTATAAATTATTTTGTAACTTATTGATAATCTATCGACGTCTATTAATTTGTTTAAACATTTAAATGAGTGTATAAATTTTCAAAGTGTTATAAAACTATAATAAAACCAGTTGAGGTCCACAGAAAATTATTAATTATAGGTTGAGGTAGAAAGAATTGTATATCGTTTATTGACGCGAGTATTTATCTTTATATTTAGCGTTTGCTAACATGGATATATGCATATTTGGGGTTCAGTTATTATTTTGTTTTGTCGTTTAAATAATGTCTGTATGCAAACCAATGTTTTGTAAAGTGCTATTACAGGTACTTAGAAAATTATCCATTAAGTTATAAAGACAGTACCTTTAAATAATAAAGTGGAGTTAAAGTACTATAACAGTAACAGGCTAATAAAATATATATATTGGAATCTAGATTAGTTATTAATTGGATTGGTTTTGATTAGATTGCCAATCAAGTGTTAGCCTAATCCTATATTATTGTATAGGGCAATAGTAGTTGATTTCACCGCTCTATGCAATTTATATTGTAGTTGACGGTTTTGTTGATGGCTGGAGCAGATAATCTCATTATTTCTTCATTTTTCATATAACTTAAGTAAATTAAACTTTAAGAGAGATTATTTGTGCTTTATGATGGTTTAATATATAATGGCGACCCGATTGAGCTAGACCAGATTAATTTATATTGGATTTTAGAATTTTATCAGATCAGATTGATCATCCTAACCATCACCTTCATCCATCGATTTAATCAGTTGCAAATTGGCACCAATATTTTGGGCCTTCTTTTTGTTAGATTTAAATGGAGCACAGCAATCGACAATACCGTCGGTTACAAAAATGGCGCGCCAACTCGGGCCGAAAAAACCAATTAAAGACCCAAGTTTGAGTCTCATATAGATGTTAAAAACATAGTATTATTTTTATATGCATTGGTGGAGTTATGTAGTTGATTATATTAGATCATAGGTTTAAGTAAGATATTAAAATACTTGTGCTTGTCGTTCTTTGGGGATTTTGGATTTTGTTCGCAGATGCAGGATTGAACGGATGGATATGTTTTATGTAAGGATAAATAAAAGTAAAATATTTCGCAGGTTATTTAAAATAGAAATATTATATTTAACATAAATAGGAAAATAAAAATGGAAAGCCATAAGAAAGAAAAAGTATCAAAACCTGAAGGAGATTTGTATCCAATTCTAAAGGAATTAATGGAAAATATGAATGATATGAAAAGTGATATGAATAATAAATTTGAAGGTATAAATGATATGAAAAGTGATATGAATAATAAATTTGAAGGTATAAATGATAAATTTAGTGACATGAATAATAAATTTGAAGGTATAAATGATATGAAAAGTGATATGAATAATAAATTTGAAGGTATAAATGATATGAAAAGTGATATGAATAATAAATTTGAAGGTATAAATGATAAATTTAGTGACATGAATAATAAACTGGGTGATATGATTAAAGAAAATAAAGAATTTAGAGAGGAGGTAAATATTACAATTGGCTTATGCAAAATAGAGCTAAATGCTACTAATGCAAAGTTTGAGGAATTAAAATATGACTTAGATGCTCAGTTAAAAAAATCTGATAGTAAATGTGATAGCAGATTTAATGAGTTAAGGGACCAGTTAAATAAATCACAAGAAAGATTAGAAAACAGATTTGAAAACTTGAATGAAGAAGTTAAAAATTGTAAAGTTGGGTACAAAGAATTAGAGAAAAAGTACACAAAATTTGAGAAAGCTTACAAGGATGGTCAAGAGGCTTCAAAAGTAGAAGTAAACAATCTTAAGCTAGAAGTTAAGGATCTTCAAAGCCAGATGAAAGTTGAATATAAAGAGGTGTGCAAGAAACATAATAAGGCTGATAATGAAATAAAGAAATTACAGAAAGTATGTACAGAATCGCAGAATAGTCTACTAGGTGTCCAAGAAGAGTTAAGCAACATTGAGCAAGGGAAGGCAAGAGAGTTAGATGATTTAAAGGATAGACTAGATAGTCACCAATCATCATTGCAACAGTTAGAAGAGCATGCTAAAAATCAAGATGAGGTTTATAATGAAATGAAAGATAATAGCAGAATACTGAAACAAGAGATAGACAGGCATTTGGAGGAACAGGAAATAAATTTCAATCATAGGATATCTATAATGTTGGAAGATAAAATAGTAGGAATAAAGGATACTATGGTAAAGGGTAATGATAGTCTAATGGATAAGCCATATCAATATTTGGCCACAGAAAATAAGTTAAATAGAAATGATCAGGATATACTATCAATGTATGGGGATGAAAATAATAAATTAATGCATAGTCCAGAAGAAGTTAAGAGAGAAAGGATAGATGGAAACATAGCAAGGTTTATTCAGCTCAAAGTCTTCAAGGGTGATTATAGTGAAAACCCTATAGAGTATCTAAGCGCACTAGAAGAGCTGTTCTCATTAAGTAGACTAAGTGAAATGGAAAAATTGTCAGTGGCTAGTAATCATTTGAGTGCATCTGCCAAACATTGGTGGAAGTCCTTGTTTAATAAGCCCGAAACATACGGGGATTTTAAATATCTGTTGTTGAATGGTTTTTGGGGCGAAGATAAACAGGACAATATTAGGCACCAGATTAGCCAAGATAAATATAGTGTTAGCAAGGGTAGCTTGACTCAATTTTTCCGGATGCAGACAGCAAAATTGAAAATGCTGACCGCATATCCATTGTCGGAAAATCAAATAATTCGTATCATTAGGAGAAACCTGCCACGCCATATTGAGCAAACTCTGATTGCTGCCGATAGGCATACTGTTGAAGAGGTGTCCGATATACTGGGATCACTTGAGGCAAGTGAAGCACCTACAGGAAGTGGTCATAAATACCACAGAAATGATCCTACTTACAATGTTTCTTCCATTAAATATTATAGAAATAGAAGGGCCTTAGATAATAGAAGGGATAGGTATTATAGAGGCACTAAATATGCCCAATCTTTAGCACCAGTAAATACAAACAGGGCCAATCCCAAAGGTTATGAAAGAGTAGAAAAGGGTGCATGTGCAGCAGGAAGTTATCCTGTCAGCATATCGCAGAACACACCTGTGAAAATGCTAGGGGCTAGGCCTAAGACTAGTCCTTTAAATTAAATATGGCCTCATTGGAATGTTCCTCACTGCGGGAGCCTCATAGTATAATGAATTTGTGTATGACTGAAAGATAAAAGAATTTATATAGGAACATATTTATTTGAAGTAGAGCCAAATCAGTGACCCGCAGAATTATAAATTCAAAAAGTTTTTGAATGTATATGAGGGACCATTCCGAATAAAAAGAAAAGTGGGGGAGAATGCATTTCTCATAGAAACCCCAGAAGGTGAAAAAGGTACCTTCAATGCCCGAAGCTTAAAACCAGCAGCACCACCCGATTAAATAAAAAGACATTCACTAAAAGTAACTTTATTAGTATGTCTTATGATACTTATTATTATGACCAAAAGTCATTAGCAATAGTGTAGATACACATATGAAAATATATATATATATATATAGAGTGAGAAATATTTATAGTTAAAGCACTTTTGAAAATTTTCTTTGTATAGTATGCAAGTACTGTTTAAAAGTAAACCTTGTGGAATTGACTGATGATGGTGAATGTGTTATTTAATGCATTGGAGATATAGAGTGTAAGATTTTGATGTCTGTGCTATTTGTGAATTGTAAATATTTGTATGGTTAAGTCTTTTCTTTGAGGAAGTTGACAGAACTATAGATGTATGTTGTGGCTCATAACTCTATATAAAATGATATTGAGGTCTGAAGTCGACAAATGTCCCAGACTTATTATTATTCGTTGGCAGGTAGGAAGAAATCCTTGATGGCAGGATTTAGCTCTTAATATGAGTTATAATTTCAAAGAGAAATGTTTAGTAGTTTCCCTAACCTGTATAAGATAAAGCTATTCAAACATAAATGTCCCTGATTAGCATCAAGATAGAGCACAGCTTAGTTTGTAAAGTAGTTGTCAGATCCTCCAGAAATTAAAATTAGATTTAATTGACATTTAGTCGGTTTACTTTAGTATTAGAAGTGGTTTAAAAATGGCATATCTCTGTTGTTTTGAATCTCCAGCTCACTGTATGAGTTAAGTTTCATTTGCTTAGATTATTTTATAGGAAAAGTGACTTTAAAAGTTGATATTTTCAATGTCCAAAGCAGGAATTGAATAAATATAAGATATTAAGTAACTAAAGTTACATTCTCACTTTATGACAATATTGAATGTTTAAAATTTAGACCCATAGTAGTGTCACTGAAGTGAACTACGAATATGTCTAAAGAAAATAATAATCAAAGCTATTGTTGAGTTTTAAGAAAATAAAACCGTGAATATGTATATATTTTAACAATGCAATGAAAACATATGATTATTAGAAAGTAACTAATAATATTTGGCTTATAAATATTTGGCTTGTATGAAGCAAATACTAAATGATTTTCTTATTTGACTCTAATTTTAGAGCATTGTTATCCAGAAAGTTGCAGAGAGGAATATACAGATGTAATGATTTGATTGTGAAAAAGGAAGGAAAATATATATACACGTATAGGTGAACTAATTAGTCAAACATAAATGGAATGAACGAATTCCACATTGCTTCTATAAGAATAAGATATTTTAAATTTTTTTTTTTAACATTTCAAATGATATTAAAATCAAGACAGATAGAAATGGTAGACGTTTCTCTAGACGGAAATTAAAACGCTTAATGATTTTAGAGAGGGAAGGAAAAAGGTGTCGTTATTTTTTTTTTTCTTCGTGGAGGGGAGATGTTGTGAGTGTTCAAATTGATGATCCACATACATATATATATATAAAAAAAAAAAAAATAACATAGTAAGCAATTCAGCATAATAAATTTAACGAAATAGGATTAATATTATTTTATACATTTCATATATAAATGCAATCACCATAGTAACAATATTACATACAGTTTAATGTTTTTTATGTTGTGTATATTTTATTTGTAAAATATTTTAAAAAAAAATATTGTTATTAAAAAAAAGGTTATTATATCAATTTTATATTTTGGTTTGTAAAATATTATTTTAAGAAAAAAATTGTAATCGAATTTAAATGTGATCTTCGTGTGTCTTCTTATCTATGACCGTCTTCTTATCTATGACCGTGTGTGGCCGCAAAGATAAAAAACGTCAGAAAGAGAATCTATAAAAATGACGTGACAGAAGATAAAAGAGGTCAGATTGGTCAGTCATTCTCAGTCACTCACTCAAGCACGCACACACTTATTATCACTTTGTATGGTAAAGGACAAATCTATTTGTTGTATCTTAAGAAAATGAACCTTTTCAATATTAAAATTGTTGGTTTGTAAAACTATAAAACATGGAGTAGTAGCAGAATTATCTGCCCGTTCAATCATTCGGGCGGGCAAATTGAAGTGTTCCGAAGAGCGGCAGCAATGTAAAAAAAAAAAAAAAAAACCTATGAAAAAAAAAAAAAATGCTTTATAAATAAAGAAAAGAAAAATGGATTTGCATAGACATCGTCTCCCGATTAACCCAATGGATCAATTCACCTCATAACCTGGATCGTCGAAATACACTCACCTCTACAGAATGGAAAGAGAAAAAGGAAACTTTTTAATGAGTATTGCAAAGTTTACAATTACTATTTCGGACGGAGAAAATCCTCTTTACACTATAAATGAAGGCAATCGATAGACTAATAAACAGTGAATGGACAGATTTATATATATGGTATGATTATTTTTTTTTTATGAAAAATATGTGTGTTAATTTTTTTTTATATGTAATACTATATGATGTTTTTTTTTTTTTTATTATCTAAAGAAATATAATTATTAAATGAAAATGATCGGAAAGACTCAAATATAGTTATTATTTCATATTCATTTATCCGTAATAAAAATCTAAATAGATTATACTTTATCGTTTGGTTTGGAGTAGTTCGTTTGAATATTTCTTAAACTCCTATAAAATGAAGAGAATAAACTTCATTGACCGATTTAATTGAATATTATTTTCATTTATAGAAATATCAAATATAATCATGTGTTTTAATTGTTGCCAATCAAAATTTTTTATTCAGTCATTTAAAGTTTTCAAACAAGTTATATTAATATTCACAAGTAATAAACATCCAAGAGAACTCGATATATTTTTAGTTAATATAATTGGACATTGTAAAATTAGAGATGAGCTAATAGAGTATTGATATTAAACTCAGTGAACCATTTTAGTTTAAAACCTAAACGAGCATTAATGTATACTATCATTTTATTGAGAGATATTTATAAATTATTTTGTAACTTATTGATAATCTATCGACGTCTATTAATTTGTTTAAACATTTAAATGAGTGTATAAATTTTCAAAGTGTTATAAAACTATAATAAAACCAGTTGAGGTCCACAGAAAATTATTAATTATAGGTTGAGGTAGAAAGAATTGTATATCGTTTATTGACGCGAGTATTTATCTTTATATTTAGCGTTTGCTAACATGGATATATGCATATTTGGGGTTCAGTTATTATTTTGTTTTGTCGTTTAAATAATGTCTGTATGCAAACCAATGTTTTGTAAAGTGCTATTACAGGTACTTAGAAAATTATCCATTAAGTTATAAAGACAGTACCTTTAAATAATAAAGTGGAGTTAAAGTACTATAACAGTAACAGGTTAATAAAATATATATATTGGAATCTAGATTAGTTATTAATTGGATTGGTTTTGATTAGATTGACAATCAAGTGTTAGCCTAATCCTATATTATTGTATAGGGCAATAGTAGTTGATTTCACCACTCTATGCAATTTATATTGTAGTTGACGGTTTTGTTGATGGTTGGAGCAGATAATCTCATTATTTCTTCATTTTTCATATAACTTAAGTAAATTAAACTTTAAGAGAGATTATTTGTGCTTTATGATGGTTTAATATATAATGGCGACCCGATTGAGCTAGACCAGATTAATTTATATTGGATTTTAGAATTTTATCAGATCAGATTGATCATCCTAACCATCACCTTCATCCATCGATTTAATCAGTTGCAAATTGGCACCAATATTTTGGGCCTTCTTTTTGTTAGATTTGAATGGATCACAGCAATCGACAATACCGTCGGTTACAATATATATATATATATCATCAATCATTATCAATCCACTGCAGAATGAAGGTCTCTCCAAGTTCAATCCATCTTTTCCTATCTTTAGCTTCTTTTCTCCACATCACCCCTGCACACTTTCTTATTTCATCCACCCATCTAACATGCAGTCTCTTTCTGGGTCTTTTACAACCTCTTGGAATCCAGTTTAAAATTTCAATTGTCCATCTGTTATCATCTCTTCTAACAATATGTCCAGCCCAACTCCACTTCAGTCTTTTAATTTTTTCAATGATGTCAGTAACACTTATTTGTTCTCTTACCCATACATTGTGTTTTCGATTCCTTCTTGTTATTCCCAACATGCATCTCTTCATACTTCTTTGAGTGGTTTGAAGTCTCTGTATTGCTCTTCTATTAAGTGTCCAAGTCTCAGATCCATAAGTAAGAACTGGCAAAACACATTTATTAAAAACCTTCCTTTTCAAACACATAGGCATATTTCCTTTTAGTATCAAGTTATTTCTACCAAAAGCACTCCAACCAAGTTTAATTCTATGATTAATTTCATCCATTATGATTCCATCTGTATTAATAATCTGTCCAAGGTATTTTTAACTGTTAACTTCTTCTAACTCATCATAATCAATCTTTATTTTCATATTTTGAGAAAATCTATTAAACATTACTTTGGTCTTTTTAACATTTATCTTTAGTCCTACTTTCCTGCTTTCATCTGATAACTCCTGCAACATTTCCTGTAGCTCTAAAGCATTATTTGCAAAACAACTACATCATCTGCAAATTCTAAATGACTTAAAAATCTCCATTTACTTTCACTCCTTTAGCTTCCCATTTTAATCCACAAAATACTTCTTGCAGCACTGCTGTAAAAAGTTTTGAAGATATGGAGTCACCCTGTCTTACACCCTTTTCAATGTTGATTTTCCTACTATCATTATGTAATCTAATTGTTGCTGCTGAATTTTTATAAATATTTTTCAAAATATGACAATATCCTGGATCTATACCTTGATGATCCAATGCTTTAATCACTGAAGAAATGTTTATAGAATCAAATGCCTTTTCATAGTCTACAAATCCTAAGCATAATGGCAACTCATATTCATTTGTCCTTTCTATAATTTCTCTCAATACCTGGATATGACCTACTGTACTAAAACCACTTTTAAATCCAGCTTGTTCTCTTGGTTGGTGGAAATCCAGTGTTTTCTGTAGACGAGTTGTAATTATCTTAGTAAAAATTTTGTATAAAACTGATAAAAGACTGATAGGTCTGTAATTTCTAATGTCTTCTTTATCACCTTTTTTAAATTTTAATATTAATACGGCATTTTTCCAATCATCTGGTACATCTTTATCATTTAGACATTTGGTATATAACATTGCTAAAAAATTTTTTATTTCTTCACCTACCTCTTTTAATATATCGATTACAATTCCATCATTACCTGGAGCCTTCTCTTTCTTCATAAATTTAATTGCATGTCTCACTTCCTCATTCAAAATTCTGGGCAATTCAGAAGATATAATATGTATAAGAGGCACTTGTTCTTTATTACTATATAATTCTTGATAGAAGACTTCTACACATCTTATGATGTCATCTCTCTTTTTGGTAATAATGCCATCTTTTTTTCTTATTGCAGATATAAATTTCCTACCAATACCAAAATATTGTTTTACACTCTTTAGACTTTTATTCCTCTTCTACAGCTTTCCTTGCTAGTTCACAAGTATACTTTCTTATATCATTTTCAACTCTTTTCCGTAGCATTTTACAAAATTTGAGATATTCAATCTTTTTTAATACATCATTGTTGTATATCCTCATATTCCTTCTTTTCTTCATAAATTCTCTAGTCACAGTAGAAATTTTATTGGTCAATTACTGCTTTTTTCTACCAGCTATCTTTGTTGCAGTTTTTAAAAGTGTCTCCTTCCAGTTAATAGCAAACTCCTTTCTGCAGCCATATATATATTGTAGAAGTATACATATACTCATACATACATGTAATCAATATGTATACATTATATTTGCATTATTATTATATTTATGAAAATAAATATATAACTTGTTAAGTTAGTATTTTTTATTCTTTCAAATGAAAAAAAGATGTTGTTGACAAAAGGTGGTTGACAAGGTAATAAATGACCTCTGGGTTCACATTTTATCAAATTAAAGGAAATGAAATTAACTTAGTGTTTAATATCGAATTGTTATTGAAACAATGTGAATGCGTATGCTTCAGTGGGCTGATGGAGAGAGAAATAATATATTAATTCTATTCTTTTTGTTAGAAGAATAAGGATTCTATTTTTATCAGCTATATCCTCATAAAAACTTCTACTATGTTTGATTTCAAAGAACAGTGTAAGTTGAAGTTTATGTTTTGAACAATTTAATACTCATTAGAAGAAATTTCTTATATTTGTTCAAAGAAAGTAATCTAAATACATTTTCGTGTTCTATAAAAAATTGTTTGAATTACGTTTTAAAATCTGAATGGCGTTTTAAAAAAAGAACATGTTTATAAAAACTTCATTCAAAGTTAATGTACTTTACATTATAAAGAAAGTGCAAAGCAGCTAGAACACCAATTTGTCATGGGATAGATAAAATGCACTTACCTAATCAAATATATATATATGTGAATAACATCATTTGCTGAATGCCTTAAAATTATAAAGAAATTAGATCTTCAAATTGGAATTATGAATGCCTTAAAATTATAAAAATTAGATCTTCAAAATGGAAATATAGATGTTAATAAAGGAACTTTGTATTAAGAAGATGAATATAAAGAGGAAACTAAATGTCAACTTAGGATATCCTAATATTATTCTCTTTAATGTTTAACAACAAAGGAATCAAAAAACTGCATCTTCGAAGGATTTTCATTTGCAAGGAACATTAACTTTTGTAAATACCATTTAAGATTTTTGAAAATTATAATTAGGAAAAGTTAATTTCATATTCTTTATCATCGTATTCATTTTATTATAAAAATGAATAATAAGAGAGAATTAATAATTTACAATATTTTTATTTTTATTTATGATTAATAAAGATTTAAATATCGGTTAATAAATGTTAATTTGGAAAAGGGATAATGTGAACTTTGAGGTAAGAGATTAAATTATTTTTAAATCCACAAATTATTATTTTCTATGACATGGCACTACATTGTTTATAGTAAACCAAATAGTCTAATAACAGTAATGTATGATAAATGAATAAATGATTAACATTGTTGTGAAGTATATATTTTTATATTAATAAATATAAATTACAGACAATCATTTTAACGAATGAAGGTATTATATACAAATGATTGGATTATTATTTGTATAACCCAATTATTGTAAAATAGTGTTAATATAAATGTCTAAATATTTGGATACTTATATTTTATATACATTGTAAAATCAAGAAGTGTTATATGTTTAGAAAATATATCTACCGTAAGCAAAGAGAATATTTATATTTTTAATATAAGGAGGTAGATATATAAATATTTTGTTTATATATTGTAAAATTTAAATTATTTAATTGTTAAATAAATAATTATGTTTTTTATATTAAATGAAGTCTTCAATTTTGTTTTATTTGATTTAAAGAGTTAGTGAGATTCGTTGTTAATATTACTTTAAAATATTGATAGGAACCCCTGAAGAGAGTAAATTGTTAAACTTCCCTGAGTTCGAAATCTGAGCATAACGGTAAAGTTAATTAAGGTGAAAATTGATTTGATGTGGTTTAGATATAACAATTTATTAATAATACATTAGTTATTAGGAACAAATATAGTTTTATATCAAAATTAAATCACATCATTTGTGGCATCCTATATGAAGACCTTAAATCTGACTATAGTGAGATGTGACTGCCTTAACTTATCTTGTTGAGAGGGTGCATACCATTACATATGGCACACACAACTAGGGCCTTGAATCATAGATTCCATATCATTATTATATTGAATCATAGATTTTACATTGTTTGTATAGCGATACAAAACATTGAGGGATAAATATTGTTAATAATAGTCTCATATTAAATGTATTGTAAAATAGTAGATAATAAAATAATGGAGACTTTGAAAATTAAATAGTTAAAATTTAAATGAATAGATCACTCGCTTAAAAATATAATTTTAAAATTAGGCATTAGAGTAAGAACACATATATATCTTAAAAAGAGAAAGGCATTGCATTAATATTATATGATAAATAATATATTATCGTATAAATAAAGTTATAGTTAAGATAAAGTTAATCTTATGATTACAAGAAGTAAGTATAAAATATTTTTTTCTTATACTAATAATAATAATATAGAAATGCAAACTGAGATACTTAATTCAAATATAGCTGATGATACTATGAATAGTATCAATGAACAAATAGATATAGGTGTGTCTGAGAGTAGTTCTATATTAGATACTCATGTTCCAGAAACTATGGATATTATTGACAAACCTATAGAAAATAAAACCAGTGATAATAATCCATCATTAAGTCAAATGATGTTAATGATGCAACAAATGATGGAAAATTTGTCTACAAACATAGATATCAAAATGGAAAATATGCATACTCAGATAGAAAATCTGAAAGTAGATTTGCCTACAAATATCGATACCAAGATGGAAAGTGTGAAAGTAGATATTACAAATGAATTATCAATAAAATTAGATAATATAAAAATAGATTTGAAGGACGAGGTATCACAAATACAAACAAATATGAATAATGAGATTCAAAAAATTCAAAAGGTTATTGAAGAAACAGATCTTAAGTGTCAAAAAATATTTTTGAATTTGAAACAAAACTAGAAAATAAAGTAGAAAACAAATTTTTAGAAATAAAAACTGTATACAATCATCTCCAACTTGATATGTATAAAATCCAAGAAGAGACTGAAAAAGTTTTAGATGAGAAAATAAAAGATGTCCACATAGAAATTAATAACCAAGACAAGAAAATTCAGTCTATGGAAAAAGATTTTCAGTGTTTAAATGTGAAGCAAAATTTGATTGATTCAGATGTAAAGTTAAATAAAGATAATATTGAAATATTATTAGAGAATCAATCAGAGATATTTAATCAATTGGAAAATAAAAATATTACCGTAGATCAAACCATAAAAGTTTTGAAGGATGAGTTTGAGAAAGAAAGAAAAATAATGATGGAAAAATTATACCCAAGCTTGTAAAAGGATTAAATTATCTAATATTAAAGAAGACACTACTTCAGATAAATTTAATCAAATATTAGAAGCTATTAATAGGATAAAGGAAGATCCAAATAAAAAGGAATATCAAGATGAAATGGTGATTGAGATGGAAAACATGCAAAGGGAACAAAATAATAATGATAATATTAGTTATTTTATAGGAGACTTTGCTCACCATCACAATCAACAATCATCTATAAATCTGCAAAAAGAAAATATTAGCAATACAAATCACGTATTACAATCTAATGTTGTAAATCAATTTGTAAAATTAAAACATTTTCAAGGGTTTACAAATGAAGCTCCAATAGAGCATCTCAAGAGTTTAAATTTATATTTTTCAGTAAGTACTAATTTGACAGAAGGTGAAAAATTGATAGTAGCATACAGTCATTTACAAGGTGATGCTTTATCATGGTGGGAATCATTATTCCAAATACCTAAAACTTTTGAAGAATATCAAACATTATTGATAAAGAATTTTTGGAATAATGATCGTCAAGAATCACTGTTGTATCAAATACTTCAGGAAAAGTATAAAAGTATGGCAGGTGAAACTCTTACTAAATTTTTTAGAAGACAGGCATCAAAACTGAAAACCCTTGATACCTATCATTTTAGCCAAAATCAAATTATTCGTATTGTAAAACATAACTTACCTATGAAAATTGAGCAGTCTTCATTATTTTCTAATGCATAAAATATCGAACAAATTATAGATATTTTAAATAATATTGACTCAAATAACCAAAATGTTAATCAAAATTATTTTGAAAGAAAGAAAGAAAATATTCAAGTAAATGCTATTAATTATAAAAAAAGAAAGCATAAGACTTTTAATCATTCACAAAGTAAAACAACGAAGAGTGATAATAATGCAGATGTTAAATTAAGTTCTGATACACGTCAAATTTCAGAAATTAAGAGTATAGCATCTACTAGTGGATTAAATAAAGGTAAAATAGGGTATAATAAAAATATACCCAAAACAACAGCAAAATTAAATTAAAGAGGGTCTTCGGAAATAGTTCCTCTCCTCAAAGACCCATATTTAAAATGAGGAACAAAAATAAAATTGTAGTTAAACAAATCACCAACATAATATGTTCAGAGGAAGATGATGAACCCAAGTATGCTGTTCAAAATTGTCCATTAATTAATATTATGTTTGAAGATTTGCAAATTAGAGCCTTATTAGATAGTGGTAGCCAAATATCTGTAATATCTGAGGAGTTTTATAAAAGGTTGATGGATAAAAATCCACATATTAAAACCTTACCTCTAAAATCAGTACAGATTACCCTAGCTAATAATAAAAGGGCAAAATTAATTCAAAAGCAAATCTGGATCAAACTAACTATTAATCAAACATGTATTTATCATGTATTTTTGATATTAACTGGACTTATTCATGAAATGATATTGGGAGTAGACTTCTTACATCTGAACAAATGTTTGATTGATTTTAAAAATAAAATAGTTAATGTAGGTGATGAAGTTTTAAAGATGACATTATCTCCAGAGTATGATTTATTTGAAATTGGTTGTATGATTTCAAACGGATCAGAAACACTTGTAAAATCAAAAATTGTTGAATCAAATTTGATTGATGGTGATAATGTTAATAAATTATAATTTATTCATATATTAAAGCCCTATCGAGGAAAAATATAATAATTGTCTTAAATAAACAATTACCATGAGTTTTGTAATACCTAAATTATGTAATAATTATTAAGATTATAGAGAGAAAATGTAAAGAATTAAGATATGAAAGAGAAGGAAATACTATATATAATTGTGTCTAACTAAGATGGATCATATCATTAATGTGGAAATGGAAGACTGGTTACTTATAGGTTGGCAAGTTCACAAATGAATTCCAACTAATATATTTATTGGATGCTAAAGATAATCTAGTAAGTCTCAAAAATTAAGGAGCAGGATTGGCACCTTTAAATAAGTTTATGTATGTTCATTTATTAGATGTCAGTGATAATCTAGTAAGTCTCAATAAGGAGCAGGATTGGCATTTTAAATTGATTTATACATAAAACACTTATGAACTAACTAATTAAAACTTAGTTATAGAATAATCAGGTTTTCTACCATATAATTATTTTGATATACCATTTCAAATATTTAGTATATTCATAAGGATACATTATATAAAATTCATAGAAAGAAGTGAATAAAAAAAGTAATCTATATAATGATTTTTGCATAATAAAGTATTACATTATTTAACTTTAATAGGTAATAAGTTTAAAATAAAGTAGTCAGTACATTTAATCTATGATTTGATTAAAACAGACTATATTAGATGTACCATATTTAAGACATTAAAAAAAAGAACCAATTGCCCATAAAACAATTTAATTATTATTAAATATAATAATTAATAATTTTTTTTTTCTAATAATTGATGAAGAATTTGAGATTTTAAGTCGAGGGGAAAATAAAAAAATATATGAATTGTAATGATGCATAAATGATAACAAAGATGAAGAATTAAAATAAAATGGTTAGTTTATTTTAATTTTCTTAGTCGAGGGGAACTGTAGGAGTATATATATACTCATACATACATGTAATCAATATGTATACATTATATTTGCATTATTATTATATTTATGAAAATAAATATATAACTTGTTAAGTTAGTATTTTTCATTCTTTAAAATGAAAAAAAGACGTTGTTGACAAAAGGTGGTTGACAAGGTAATAAATGACCTCTGGGTTCACAGTTTATCGAATTAAAGGAAATGAAATTAACTTAGTGTTTAATATCGAATTGTTATTGCAACAATGTGAATGCGTATGCTTCAGCGAGCTGATGGAGCAAGATATAATATATTAATTCTATTCTTTTTGTTAGAAGAATAAGGATTCTATTTTTATCAGCTATATCCTCATAAAAACTTCTACTATGTTTGATTTCAAAGAACAGTGTAAGTTGAAGTTTATATTTTGAACAATTTAATACTCATTAGAAGAAATTTCTTATATTTGTTCAAAGAAAGTAATCTAAATATATTTTCATGTTCTATAAAAAATTGTTTGAATTACGTTTTAAAATCTGAATGGCGTTTTAAAAAAAGAACATGTTTATAAAAACTTCATTCAAATTTAATGTACTTTACATTATAAAGAAAATGCAAAGTGGCTAGAACACCAATTTGTCATGGGATAGATAAAATGCACTTGCCTAATCAAATATATATGTGTGAATAACATCGTTTGCTGAATGCCTTAAAATTATAAAGAAATTAGATCTTCAAAATGGAATTATGAATGCCTTAAAATTATAAAAATTAGATCTTCAAAATGGAATTATAAATGTTAATAAAGGAACTTTGTATTAAGAAGATGAATATAAAGAGGAAACTAAATGTCAACTTAGGATATCCTAATATTATTCTCTTTAATGTTTAACAACAAAGGAATCAAAAAACTGCATCTTCGAAGGATTTTCATTCACGAGGAACATTAACTTTTATAAATACCATTTAAGATTTTTGAAAATTATAATTAGGAAAAGTTAATTTCATTTTCTTTATCATCGTATTCATTTTATTATAAAAATGAATAATAAGAGAGAATTAATAATTTACAATATTTTTGTTTTTATTTATGATTAATAAAGATTTAAATATCGGTTAATAAATGTTAATTTGGGAAAGGGATAATGTGAACTTAGAGGTAAGAGATTAAATTATTTTTAAATCCACATATTATTATTTTCTATGACATGACACTACATTGTTTATACTAATCTAAATAGTTTAATAACAGTAATGTATGATAAATGAATAAATGATTAACATTGTTGTGAAGTATATATTTTTATATTAATAAATATAAATTACAGACAATCATTTTAACGAATGAAGGTATTATATACAAATGATTGGATTATTATTTGTATAACCCAATTATTGTAAAATAGTGTTAATATAAATGTCTAAATATTTGGATACTTATATTTTATATACATTGTAAAATCACATAGTGTTATAGGTTTAGAAAATATATCTACCTTAAGCAAAGAGAATATTTATATTTTTAATATAAGGAGGTAGATATATAAATATTTTTTTTAAATATTGTAAAATTTAAATTATTTAATTGTTAAATAAATAATTATGTTTTTTATATTAAATGAAGTCTTCAATTTTGTTTTATTTAATTTAAAGAGTTAGTTAGATTCGTTGTTAATATTACTTTAAAATATTGATAGGAACCCCTGAAGAGAGTAAATTGTTAAACTTCCCTGAGTTCGAAATCTGAGCATAACGGTAAAGTTAATTAAGGTGAAAATTGATTTGATGTGGTTTAAATATAACAACTTATTAATAATACTTAGTTATTAGCAACAAATATAGTTTTATATCAAAATTAGATCACATCATTCGTGGCATCCTATATGAAGACCTTAAATCTGACTATAGTGAGATGCAACTGCCTTAACTTATCTTGTTGAGAGGGTGCATACCGTTACAATATATATATATAATTTTTAATAACCACTTTTGAATAAGATGATTAGCCAATATTTCAAAAACGATAAAAAGAAAATAAATTGTTTACTAAAAAACATTTATATGAAAAGAAAATTAGTAATAAAGACTATAAGTATAGAAGATTTATTAACAATTTAAGGATGTCTATAATATTGAAAAGATTATTAAAAAGTCCAAAGATTTGTATTATCAAGATTATATAGATAGAATATAAATTAAATAAAGAAGGATATAATAAATTATTAAAAGACCTTAGTACTTTAATAAAAACCAAATATATATAAAATTTCTTGATAAAATGAAAGGTTATAAAATTATAAATATAAATCAATATAAATTAATCTTTTTATGACAACAATATATATTTACAAAAGTTAAAATTCATAAAAATAATAACCCATTAAAATTGTTATTAAATTTTGTGATTTTATTTTACCGAAATTTATAAATATTTGAATTAATGGATAACAAGCATTTTAGGATATGGAGAATTTTCTATAAAATAGATAAATATTATTATAAACAAATAAATATAAAACTGATTAGAAACCAAAGCATTTTTACAATGGATATTGAAAAAATGTATCCAAGTATTCCAAGACTTAAAAATATACAGATATTAATAGAAAATATAGATATAAACATAATAAGTATTATAAAAGTTTTATATTAATACATAATAGTTTATATTTTAAATATAATGATGAATTTTGGAACTTACATAAAGGATGGGATAAGGGATTACAATTAATGGCTTACTGTTATTAATATTTGTAAATAGAATTAGAAAGTATTATAATTCAAATAATAAGTCAAAAAATACTACATTATTCTTAGATATGTTGATTTTTTTCATTATTGATAATAAAAAAGCTATAAATAATATTTATAATGATTTTTAATAATAATAATAATAATCATAATAATAATAATAATAATATATTTTTATAAAAAAATTATAAAATCAAAAATTCGATCAAAGACACACAACCACATATAATTGGACTCCTAAAAACAAAAATTTATGCATGATCACAGATAAATCCAGCAGTGTTTTTGGCTAGCGAAGGATTCAGTGCATTCTCCAGAGACTCTTTTTCACCATCAGCAGGCACTGGAATCTTTATTTCTCATAAATGTCCATTTACAAAGTTTAAAATATTTTACATTGATTCTAATCTACTGATGGCAACATTCCAACACAAGAGTATAATAACTAATGTGGTGTTTGTATATTTGCCAATCCAAACTAAAAAAATTGAAACAATAATTGCAAATATTAATTCCATGCTAAGTGCTACATCAAATCCAACCATTATCATGGGTGATTTTAACCTAACATATCAGGAATTTACACACAGATGGATTAATAAAATTTCAGTTCCTCTGATGAGTGGGCAGAAATTTTTACCAGACACAGCAATTTCCTTACACAATAAACACTTCTCTTCATTAATAGATTTAACATTTTATTCACCAATATTCCACTACCTAATGACAATTAAACTCACTCCCATCTACATTCTCTGACCACTCAGGGAAAATCATCAGCATTATTCTTGACCAGATATAAATAGCACCATTCCTACTAACTAGAAATATTAGAGAATTAATTCAAACAACCATCACTTAAGTCCTATTTTCAGAATCTTATATATCTTGTTGAAAAAAATTCATGAAATGAATCTGGGATCCATACAACAATATCAAGCATACACAAACATTCTTTCATTTAATATTAATCACATTGCAATAAAACAACCACCCCCATCAATGCTAATAGCATTGGCAAATCAATTACACAAACAAATAGGGATGATCAACCCATCACAGCACACACAACAATATACTTTCAAACTTACACATACATATAATAATTTATGTAAAAGTCTAAAAAATTACCTAAAAATTAAAAAAAGTAAAATTTGCCTTACCCAGCCACATACATGAACAAGAGAATACATTGAATGTGTCCTAGGAAACCCACCAAAATCAAAGTACCAATAGCAATACAGACAGAGGATGGAACATATGCAGGCCATAATATGATCAGGCCAATCTATCAACACTTCAAAGGTAAGCTGCAATCAGACAAAAATATTTCAATGACATCTCACATATTCAGCATCCTTGAAACTGAGAGACCATTTACCATAGATGACTTCACAAAAAAAACTAGCTAATATACTGGAAGCTTGTCACCCAAGTAACCCTGGAATCTCATTGTTTGTTTTGAAACACTTAAGCCAATACACAACAAAATATGTCTGTAGCTTAGCCAATCATTTAGCACAAAAAATTCAAAACATAGAAGGGATCTACCCTATTGCAATTATTCCATACAATAAAAAACAAAAAAAAAATTTCCTTCCTTGCAGACTTAAGACCAATATCCATGGGCCCATTGCTCATAAAAATAATAGAAAAGGTGATCAAGAAAAAAATTGAACAGTATATCTTACCACTAATTTCCAAAGTGTAACATGCAAAAAAAAGATCATCAACAATATAGGCAGCAGTATTTTTCAAGGCAGTACTCACATCAATTAGACATTTGATTCAGTTAACATTAAGGTTTTGCTGGAAATACTCAAAAGTATGAACATCACTAGAACACATCTATACATCATTGCAAATCTATTTCTCAATAGAAAAATACACATATCTATCAATGGAAGAAATTCACCATCTTTCACACCAAACCAGTCTTTATCACAAGGCTCATCACTTAGTGCACTGCTTTTTATGTACTACATTAATACTCTCATTAAGAAGATATAGAAAACATTTGATGGGATTCAGATATCCAGAACAACACAGTGCAATGATGACATTACAGTTTTTCTCTCATCCAAAAACAAATTCCATGACTGCAGCAGCTACTGTAAGAATACACTACACACTATAAGCTCAAATTCAATCAAGCAAAAACTTCAGCATGGTTTCTATTTACAGGAAGACCATGTGCAATGATCTATCAGTCAAAACCAACATCTTTCCAGAGTTTTTCATTTCATTTGGGGATCATGGGAATGAGATGTCAAATCCAAAATAGAATTAGGGAAGAAATAAAGTGGATTGCTGACTCCCTTTCAAGGACTTTTTATGTCTGTATTCTCCAAAGTGCAGTTAATTA
This sequence comes from Epiperipatus broadwayi, assembly GCA_028023455.1. NCBI lineage: Eukaryota > Metazoa > Onychophora > Udeonychophora > Euonychophora > Peripatidae > Epiperipatus > Epiperipatus broadwayi. The sequence goes on from JAQFVV010012421.1 coordinate 10,316,206, forward strand.
ACCAACTAATTATGATAAAAATCAGCTATTATTCATCAATTATCAAATTTTCAAAGACTTTTCATAAAAAAAATCAAAGCAATATGTAATCAGCTACTCTGATCTAAGAAGACAGTTGCTATATCAAATAGAAAATAGACTTGGTCTCCACACAATTGAAATCTTCCACATACAAAAGTTGAGGAATGCGACTATGAAACAATTCTCGAAACTAAAACACCTAATTGAAGTTACTCCTACTGACAGACCACCACTGCTGGAAGCATATACATCATCCATAATTTATCAATGTAAAACCAATAAGGACAAGCCAGAACAATATGAAAACAAATATTCATATTGGGAAATATACAACCTAATAAATGAAGAAACTAATGCAAATAAACCTTCACCAATGTTGGAAAAAATAATAAATCAATAATTAAACAATTCAAGCAATGGGCACTGGAATGTATGTTTTTCAATTTTATAATAAAAAATGAACCTCACTGCTTTGCCCACAACCTTTTTTCTCCACTATAAAAGGATGTATAGAAACATAGATTCATTTTGTGTACTATACCACAGAGCCAAAGAAACAATTGAAGACCGAATTTATAACTGTGAAAGTATGACAAAAATAAGACAAATGGCATGCAACATATACAGAAGAAAAAACACCATGATGGAGCAAATTATTAAATGCATATCAGAGCTGAGCAATACCAAATATCAGGGCAGCTACATTCATCCTATATTCTTTTCAGTGCATGAGATGCAGCTTTATAATGAGGAAAAATACTTGACATCATCTGGTCACATTCATTAATAAACCAATACAAATTAAAGATAGAGATAAAACTATCATTAAACCAGATGTATATATGCCACAACTTGGTCATTGTTAAAAGAACAATCAAGACTATGAGAAATGCAAAACAAAGACAATTGAAAACAATAAAGTTTCTGCATTATTTATGAATTATAGAATAAGGAACAAGTTCAAAATTGCCACACCAAAAACTTATGTTTAAAGAAATGTAAACCAATACTGTAAATTTTACTAAATCAAATTGTAAATACAATTAATAAAAACTATGTAAACCAAAGAAAGAAATAAAGTACCTTTTGAATAATAATAATAATAATAATAATATAATAACAACAACTACAACAACAACAACAACAACAACAACAACAACAACAATAATAATAATAATAATAATAATAATAATAATAATAATAATAATAATAATAATAATAATAATAATAATAATAATAATAATAATAATAATAATAATAATAATAATAATAATAATAATAATAATAATAATAATAATAATAATAATAATAATAATAATAATAATAATAATAATAATAATAATAATAATAATAATAATAATAATAATAATAATAATAATAATAATAATAATAATAATAATAATAATAATAGTAATAATAATAATAATAATAATAAATTTACAAAAGTAGAATTTGAAACTAAAATTAAATACTTAGATAAAGATATTCACATATGGAATGATAACAAAATTATATTAAAACATTTTATTAAAGAAACAAATTATTCCCATAGATTCACAACAAGCATGGGTTCAAATGATGGCAGTCATTAAAAATTTTAAATATATAAATGATAAATAGAATGCATACAAAAATGTAGTGATTGACAAAAGAATCAATTTATTAAATTATATAAAGATTATATTATTCTTTATTTTTGTAAGAATATATATATATATATGTTAAAATAGTGTGAGCTTAATTGAAAAAGTAAAAGTTCTTAAAGGTAGAGTAAAACATAAATATCCTAGTTCTGCATTATAAGTCCATAAAAGAAATATAGGCCATAAAAATGTTTGAATAGACTATGGTTGTTTTTTTTTTGAAAGAAATAAAGTATAAAAAATAATAAAATTTTATTATTAAAGATTTATAAGCGATTTGAACTCATACTTTCAATCTCTCTACAGCTATTCACTCCATCTTATACAATTGATACACATGACCACATATATGTAAAAAAAATAAATGATCTCCAGCATTCATCAGTTGGTTGAGATCATCACCTCATATATATATATATAATCAGTGTCCAGTTTATATTAAGATAGTATATCTTCAAACTTTAATGGACAAGCTTCAATCCACTCCACATTTCAACTCTTCAGTCATTTGTATCATAAAAAAATCTGATGAGGGAATGCTCAAAGACATTGCTGATGCCATTATTATTATCATTACCCATGTTGACTTCTGATCTTTCATGTAAAAGGACCTTAATATGTGCATTTAAAAACACAGAAGAGGGATGAGCAAGCTACAGGCTGAATATGCAATGTTTAAATACAAGTATATTATCTATACTGAACTCAATATAATTAGAAGGATTTTAACTCAGACTTTCAAACTCCCTCTAGCTAATCACTCCATCTTATACTACTGACACACATAACACAACATATATGTGAAAAAGATAAATGTGGTCATGTGTATTGGTTATATAAGATGAAGTGAATAGCTATAGGGAGCACGAAAGTCTGAGTTCAAATCTCTTATGTTAAATTCAATTGTATAAGATGGAGTCAATGGCTATAGAGAGCACAAATGTATGAGTTCAAATCCCTTATAAATCTTTAATAATAAAATTCTCTTATTTTTCTTTTTATTTTATTCCTTTCAAAAAAAACAACAACTTTAGTCTGTTCAAACAGTTTTATGGCCTATATTTCTTTCATGGATATATATAATTTAAAATTAGAGTATTTATATTTTTACTCTACTTCAAAAACTTTTACTTTTTCAGTTAAGCTTACACTACTTTGTCATATATATATTTTCTTACAAAAACAAAGAATAATATAAATTATTACAGGATTTTTGTTATAAAAACAAACAATAATATAAACTATTTTAGAAATGTTATTCTATTCAAATACACTTTTTAGAAGTTTCTAATTAAATAGTTAAACAAAATATAATAAATCTTCAAAAATTAATGGTGGTGGTAGTGGTCATAGTAGTAGTAGTAATAGTAGTAGTAGTAGTAGTAGTAGTAGTAGTAGTAGTAGTAGTAGTAGTAGTAGTAGTAGTAGTAGTAGTAGTAGTAGTAGTAATAGTTGTGGTAGTAATAATAGTAGTGGTAGTGGTGGTGGCCATGGTGGTGGTGGTAGTGGTAGTAGTAGAAGTAGTAGTAGTAGCAGCAGTTGTAGTATTAGTAGTAGTAGTAGTAGTCATAGTAATAATAATAATAATAATAATAATAATAATAATAATAATAATAATAATAATAATAATAATAATAATAATAATAATAATAATAATAATAATAATAATAATAATAATAATAATAATAATAATAATAATAATAATAATAATAATAATAATAATAATAATAATAATAATAATAATAATAATAATAATAATAATAATAATAATAATAATAATAATAATAATAATAATAATAATAATAATAATAATAATAATAATAATGACAATAACAACTTATGATGAGAACTATGGGGACTATGTTTGATAAAATAGATTGGAACTAGTATTCTTAATTTTATTCGCATTAAATAATTGTTTTAGCTAGTTTTAAACATTAAAATTATGAGCTTTTTTAGTTATATGACTTGTGCTTTAGTATTTTATATTAACACATTTTTAAAATTATTTATCAATTTATTAAGTTTACTCTTGTTTTTTTATCTTTGATAGGAGTAATTTTTTATTGATGAATAGATTCTTTATTCCTTATTTATGTTTTAAAAAGTACACTGATTTATTTATAACAATAAAGAATAAACCAACCCAATCACATGTGTTTAGTTTACCTAATGCTGATGTAGCAGACTAAATTTTTACCCACTCTATACAATTTACTGTAACCTCTAGAAAATAATAAATGCCAGGATGATAGTAGAACAGAGAAGTATGTGATAGGTATTGGAAGAATGGTGCATTAGATCTTAAAACTACAGGTACAGTGGTCCAAGACCTAAAACTATTCACCAATGAAAGCCATAAGTTTGATATTAGTCTGAGAATATTGGATTGGACAGCAGAGGGTGGAGATTTAATAAGCATTATCATATAGCATCTATTATTATTTATTAAAGCTGATATAATGGCATAGAGATGGTGAAAGTTTATGCTGCTATAGTAATAAAGGATCTAGCATAGAGAATCATCCTGCAGTTTAACAGTTTTCAACATTAAAAGAACTATGAGATATAAGCGTCTGTGAAATAAAATTTTATCTCTGTAAATAAAAATCTGAATTTTCCAAACTTTCAAGAATTATAATGATGATGATGCCTATAAATGACATTCTTTGTCTTAAAACAATTTTTTTATAATCTATAAAATTGAATTCTATTTTTTACACTTATTTCAATAGTAATTCATTAATATTTTGATTGACATGTCGAAAAATCACTTTAATAAATTAATAATAAAATAAACAAAAGAAAAATTCAATAATTTGAGCTTTTGTTTTATAAATTTATCAAAATCAATAAATTAATGATTATTCATTTTAAGCTTAAATTTTTATTTGCAGTGAAAATTATCATCTTTATGATGATGCGATTTGAAATGCAGAAAACTTTTAGTATAAAAAATAATGTCGATATCCAAAAATAACATGGATGAATGCAGATACACAAGTGAATGTAACAGTAGAAAAGTCTGCAGATCTAAACAGATAAAGTTCTTCTGAATAAAGATGATGTATATGGACCCAAAGAGTGAATATCTATTTGAAAGAGCTTATTTACTAGCTTTACAGTGAAAACCAGAATAATTCAAGCTAGGATATTTCTTGTGTTTCTCTAAACACATTGAAAGTGAACGGGAAAGATGTTGATATTCTGAACTGCAGTCTATTACAGACCGGTAAAATGCTATTCATACGACTATTAAAAATTGATGAAATCTAATAATACAAATTGTTATAGAATACTATTAAATTAAATAATCATTAGAACATAAAAATATAGTACATATAATAAACTTCTAAGTAGTTCAGGGATGATCTAAAAAACCCAACTCATTATCAAATAATCTATCTGATGAGTCAATTTTGATAAGAAATAGCCATTATAAAATTATGAACTTCAGCTAATATTCTGGATACATTCGTTATAAATTTATGTGGCTATTCTTTCTGTTGCAGTAAAGATTTTTACAACATTTAATAACTATTGGAGATTACAATTTAAAAATATTTCAGAAAATTGTACTTTCCAAATTTGTATTCCTCCTATTCTCAAAAAAATAAAGGAGGGGTGGGTGGGAAAACTTATTCAGAATCATTTGTAATTTTTAAAGTATAATTTTGTATTTTATAAGACTCGGTTATAATACAAGGCAGGAAGTAATTAACAATAGTATATAATTTGAAAACTAAAAGAATAGAATTAATTCATTTGCAAATAAAATTAATGTCATAAGAATATGTAATACAGGATAAATTTGAGTGAATAATAATTTGATTTAGTAGTAGATTTTAAATACATTTACAAAACAAAAACACACGCACACAGTTATTTAAACAATTTGGTTAGAATTAACCACTAAAGTATGTCATAGAGATATGCAACTTTTCAAAAGAGAAGCATTCTGAACAAAGACATTTTTGAAAATTATTTTGAATGTGATATAAGTGCTAGGTTTTTATTGGAAAATTTTAAAAGACTTTGTAAGATAGAACAGCAATTTTGATCTGCTACATTATAAAGCATAGATACCATATTTTACTTAATAAAATTGCAAACCCTAAATATAATTCTTTCACAAACCTAAAATAACTGCATTTTTCCATGTAAAAAATTTATGATGAATAAGCAGAACTATCAACCAATAAACGGATATTGAAAAATATCAACATTAAATAAATATGTAACCATAAAATGTGGGAATAGAACACCTAAGATTTTGGCATATGCATAGAATTTTTTTACAGGAAAGCTATTGAATATGCATAACTAAAACATATAAAAGGAAATAATTACATGTTGCAATTGTCATAAAATTATAAGTAAATGAATATCTGAAGACTGAATCATAGTGAGATTATTAGAATAATGTACTGGTAAAAATAATAATGAGATGCATTATTTTTCAGATATGTGCCAGTCTCTGAGTAATTCAAGTTAAATGATAGGGTACCAGCTTCAGATTTCTATATGCATTCCTGCCTGCAAAAAGTAAAAACAATCAATATTTGGTTATTTGAATAAAATTGTTGATATTTAGTACATGAATGCCATTTTTATTCCTGACAAAATATCCATACAATAAATAATTATAAATAAAGCAATGATAATATTAAACAATAAAATTTATTGGATATAGTTCTAGCCTACTATGAAACAGAAAAGATTTCTAAAGTAAATTTTGTATAGTTCTTAATAATAAAAAAACAACACCTTATAGAGGTCAAGTAAAATAATTTATTGTTTTATATGATATGTTGCTTTTGATTAGAATTGGATATTTTTTAGTTAGATGAAAAATTAATAAATAAGTTCAGGATTTTACTGAAAACTATATTATACTCAAATTATGTAGGATTCCATTATTGATGAATAAATATGTATTTAATAATTTTCTTCTGAATAATACATATATTTTCAGACAGTTTTTTTGGGGGAGGGAGGGGGTAAATCATTGGAATGAAGAAGATAGCAGGACAATTCTTAGAAAGACATTGCTTTATATTTACACTAAATTAAAGTACAAAATGGCATTAAGAGATAATAGGACATGCTTCATAATCATTTTAATGATTATAACCACCTGCAAAGATATTAACAATTCTCACCACCAAATGTAATACATCCTTAAAATAATCATTTAAAAATAAAATGCTATAAAAGTATTTAAAAATGAAAAATACTGTCAGTAATTATAACATCTTATTGTTTAGACGTGTAAACCTGCCTTTATACAGAAAACATACATATACATAAATGTAAGGTAGCAAGTATGTTAATAGCTCTAAACAAGCTTTTATGATAAATGCCACAAGAGAAAAAGCACTTAAAATCTCTATCTAGAATTATCCCTTGTCCCCAAACTGGTTTCAAACTAATGGCTCTCATCAGTAAGGTACTAAGATATTCAAACACTATATTTAAAATACAAACTCAAGAGCAGCATTTATCAAATACTTAGATAGAAAATCAGAAAATTTCAGATATTTATATATCTTCAAATCCCATTACTTAACTTAAATAGCATATGGGACTGAACTAAATTCAGATGCATCATATAATAACAGCCTTAGCAATATAACATCTCCAAAGGCTTAAAAGCCAAACTGTAATAGTAAGGAAAATCAAGTCATACATCATGCGACTTAATTAGCATGTATTTACAAATAAGAATAATAGATTAACATTAAGCTTGAATAATCTACAACACAATCTACATAAGTGACTCAAAATATTATTTTTGTAATCATTTCTAAAAAAAAATTTATACTAATAAAATAAATATTAATTATTTCAATATGTTTTATGATCTTGAATTATCAAAATGATAGACAAATTTTTGAAGTTTCATTAGTTAATCAAATTTTTTTTTACTTTCCTCAATAGGACCTTAATTCCTGTGATATTAGTCCTTAAGGGTGATGATGACTTTCTATTATGCCCAATTATAGTAGACAAAAACCCTTAAATGCTTTTGATATTCATTTATGCCTTGCACAATTTGGTGCAGTAGGCAGAGTATTTGACTTGGCAACAGAAGATTCCAGAATCGATTCTGGTACTTATAATTGGATGTCAAACTTCTGATGAACTCCCAAGCAATAAAAACATGCTTTTTTATGATATTCATATATGCCTTGCATAGTTTGGAACAGTAGATAGAGTGCCTGACATGGCATTGGGTGGTCCCATAATTGATTCTGGCATTTGTAAGTCTGGCTGTCAAACTTCTTATGAATTCCCAAGCAATAAAAGTTACAGGATTTTTTTTTATCTATATAAATATCAACTTTTTATACCTTCTCATTAGTATGATGTTACTTTGACAAAAATGACATCTCGTTTTTAACTAATTGGGATCCTGAGGAGACTTTAATATGACGATAGTAATTTTTTAAAGTAGAGAAACATAAAAATTTCATTATATTCTTCATTAATAAATTAGTTGTTTGTTTTTATTAACTACCAACTACCAAGAAAAATATGGTTATATATATATATAGTATAGTTAAAAAAATACATAAATGAAGAAAAATGTGACATGTATTTTTTTAAAATGAGACGTTCGTTATCTTGGGAAATATAGTTTTCTTTCAATATCTCAAGATATTCGCTAGAGATTTGCAGCTGGAATTCGTTTTTCTTTGATGACTCTTGATTTTATTAATATTGATATAACTTTCAATCTCAAGAATTGCTTTAGAGTTTAAACATGTATATTTTATTAGCAGAAAGTTTCAATTGAACTTTAGCTTTCTACTAATTAATTTTACAAGTAAAGAATTAAACCGAGTTTTTTTAATTACAAAAGTTAATTTTAATTGAATCTAAAATTCAAAACTATTCCATTAACCTTTGTGTCTTTATATGTTTGTGGAATATGTTTGTACTTATGAGTTGCTTTATACCAACAAGAATTAACACATAAGTTGTAATGTATTGACTGATTTATGATTCAAATTGAACATATTAATAAAACAAATTTTAAAAAGTCATGTTTAGGGAAAGATTTATCTGGTATTTTTTCATAGAGAGACAGGAAGGGGGAAACGTTACTTGCTAAAGTTGACAATTTCGAGTTGGTTAAAGTTTAAATATTTTTTCAATCTTCTTTTAATTTTTAGCTAAAGGTATGTTACATTTAATTTATTAATTAAAACTAGATTAATTACTTGAAAAACAATCCTAAAATTGTTTAAAACCTTTAAAAAATCATTTATATAACAAGAATTTGAACTCAGGCCATGATCATAAATGGGGAATGAGTATCACAAGATGCTGTTTAATATATATATATATATTAAAAATTTACGCATTATAACATACAATAAAATTTTTCAGCTCCTTTTTTAATTTTTTTTCTAGCATAATTGAACAAGTAATAATTTTTTTTTTTTTTTGTATTCAAAATCAATTCAATAATAAACATATACTTTATTTTAAAACACTATAGTCACTACGCCTAATTTTTGGCAGAGTAATTTCAATTAAAAAAATAAACAAACAAAACAAAATACTTATATGCTTTACATATCAAATTTGGAATGTTCTTTTTTCAATGAAATAAAATATTAATATATGTATAATAAATAAAAAATTGAAAAATAGGTTATAAATAACCAATCAATTGTAAGACAAATAATGAAATACAATTTAGCCACCAGATAGAACCATATAGCCAATAAAAAAATAAAATTTGCTTGACTTATTATTAAATTTTTTGCAAGAAGTGTTGTGAAATTAAAACATAGAAATAATATGTTTTAGATGAAAATAATTTATTTATCAAAAACATGAACTGTATGAATTTGTTATTGAATTTTAGCAAGATGTTTACTACATAAAACCATTAAAAAAATATATTTGTATAATTTCTTTCAATTGAAAGGTCACTTGATGTTGAACACTGATATAAACATGCCAATCACAATAACTCCATCCAATTGATGAAATTGGTACTATACCCAATTGATAATTTGAATCCACAACTTTACCCTTACATTAACCATGTAGTGCAATTGTTTAATGAATAATGTGAATGAATCATAAATTTGCTCACCAATAATGATAAATTAAATAATAAACTTGAAACTTAAAATTTAATTTACAAAGAAAGGAGTTTATTATATATATATATATAAGATTCAATATATTTTTATTATTTCATATTGAGTTTATTATATATATATATATAAGATTCAATATATTTTTATTATTTCATATTGTAATGGCAGCACAAATTAAATATAAAAAGAAAACAAACCAATGTCTCTTTTATTTAATATACTTCTGAACGTAAATTCAATAATAAGTATATCTTTGTAAGTAAATTAATTTCTTTTTAAATATTATTCTTAAGCTTTTATATATATATATATATATATATATATATATATATATATATATATATATATATATATATATATATATATATATATATATATATAAAAAAAATATATAAATAACTGGTTGGTATCTAATTATATATATATTGAAAAGAGTTATTTCTTATGTTTTTTTCTTCAGAATAGCAATATTTAAATTAAAAAAAATATGTTCCTTAATTCATTGTATAACACAAACCAAATATTTTAAATAATAAGAATAATTACTGTTTGATAGGGGTCATTATAAAAAATAAGGTATAAAAAGAGAAACTACTAAAATGAATAACATATTTTTCTCCTCTCCTTAGTAATTTTATTCATCTAGTAGTTTATAACTTTTAAAAAGAAAGAGAGATAAGTAAGTAAAATCTTTGAAGAATGTGTATCAATTTTTACAAGACAAAAAATTAAGGTATTAGTATTTATTAACAAAAATTCTTATCAATTAATTAAAGTTTTTTTTTCTTTATCTCTCTAAAGAAATGAAAAATGTTTTGCAAAATTAAAGGATAATCCTATTTCTAGACAGTCTTAATTCAGCTGTTGAGAAGATATTAGCATCAGCAATATTTATCCAGGATGTTGAGTAGAAAACAGCAATAACAATCTAAGCTAGTTGCTAAAATGAAACAGCAATAGTAGTTCAGCTGTAGAGAAGAAAACAGTAAAAAGTTAAGCTCATAATCTGAAGTTAGACTGATATCACTACTAATTGTTAAAAAATAATTTTAAAAATGTAGTTTCTAAGAACCATGTACTAAGCTTTATCTAAAATCTAAGTCTCACCAATCCATTCATGTAATCAGAATGTAAAAACAAATAGCCCTTTGAATAATTTGCAATAAACCTTGTATTTAGCCAAAAGCATGACTGTCTTAGTATGTGTTAACCTTACCTGAAAATTATTATATTGCAAAATGGAAGGTACAGAAAGAAAAGCAACTAACCTGAGAGGAAGTAATTGATAAATTGAACCCTGTTACTTGATATGATTTTATTATAATCTAAAGCAAAGAGCTACAAAAAGAAAAAGTTAAGTAAAGAACATTATAAGTGTTAAAATGGAAATCTGTATTAATCTGGAAATTATTACAATAAATTTACAAAAAAAGTTAATGGAAAACTTTTAATGGCAATAATAGACAATTTTAATGTATGCTAATCTGCCTTAAAAATTATTTTTATAAATTTAAAGTAAACACTCAAATTTAAACAAAAAGAAAAATATCTAAAAAGAGCTAAAACTAGATAAAGGAGGGTTTAAGAAGAAAAAACACATAATAATAAGATTTTGTAGAATGAACATCTACATTTACAAATAAATTTTTATAATAATAATAATAATAATAATAATAATAATAATGATGATGATGATGATGAATAAATTTTTTAGTTGTTTTGTTCTAAATATTATTTTTCCTTATCAAATGGGTCCTTCCCATTTTTAGAAAAAATTGAGGTTTTAGATCATCTTAATTTTTTTTATCTTTTATTTTGAAGCACAGTTTTTCAGATTTAATTACTATAATAAAAGAATAATTTTATTAATAAGAATCAACAGGAAATAATTTTATTTGTTCTATGAAATTATATTTGTTATATAGAATTTGTTAGATTTGGAATTATCATATTTTTTTGAATTTTTTTATTTATTAATTAAATTTATTAAATAATTATTTAAAAAATAGTAGTTTCTGAAATTATTTTTTGTGTTAGTATTTTTATTCCACCAACTATTTATTTATTCATGACTTGGCAATGTGTGTAACTGACTTCATCATTGCAATGTGCTTTAATAAATTGTGTAGCTTATTCTATAAAAATATTTAAGGTAAAATAGAGTAAATTTATACATGTATATTTTCTTTCAGTCACAATCCAGTCCCTATAGTTCTTGTGATTCTGATCTAGTTCATGAGCAATAACAGTTAATTTATATAGATGTAAAACTATATGTTTGTGTTTGGACATCCAGATAATTATTTGGATGGCACAAATATTAATATCACCTTTAAAGTCCATTCACTGCACTTTATAGATGGTCAGTACATTCACTATACCCTATGGTTAGAGTTTTGATGATGATCAGAATGTATCAGAATTCTGGCATTTGTATAATGATAGTTATTTTAGCACTGATATATATATATATATGCAGAAAAAAGTTAATGATTTTTTATATGCAGCAAGCTTGGTATTGGTTATATAATTATCCTACATTTTAATAATATTCCATCACAAGGGATGGCTAGATTGCTCATGCTCAGAACTGGCAATGTAACTTATATTGTCACTATTTACTTTTATTCAATGCTGATTTTGTCATGCTTACTTTCCATCTTTCTATACATACGTCTTTATTTGATCTGTTACAATATATGTTATTGATTAATATTTAGTTCTTTATTTGTTAGAGATATTAGTATGTATTCTGTGGCACACTCTAAAAAGTAGATTTCCTATAGGAGCACCAAAATGCTTTTTAAATATACCCTGTAGATAAGCAATAAAATAAAAGTATTATTCACTGAATGGTCAATTGCAGTGGTAAGGATTTGAGTGTTTTATTATTCTTTATTTTTTAACTAAATAAATAGACATCTACCTAGAAACTAATTTCTGACCAATATTAGATATTAGCTAAATTATCTGTGGTTGGATTACCCAAAAGAAAAAAAATCTTAAGCCTGGTTAAAAATTCACAAAGTTTTATCCAGATAAGCCTTGAACTTGGATAATGAATGTAACAAGTGGATGCATTACCATTATTCCATGAAGCCCTTATTTGTATTTGTACAATATATATACACCCATATAAATATATATTATAAAGATCAGACAACCCACCAAGCATGTTTTAATAATTTTACTTTTGGTAATAGTATGTATACTGAACCTCACCACTTGATGGCACTCCTTTTCTCCCAATGCACATCAATATACTGATTCATGGGCTGTCCATTTCTTTACAGAATATGTTAAAAAAAATTTTTTTTCACTTTCTATACTTAAAACTTGTATGTTTTTTTTCATTTTTAATAAACAAATCACTTTGTTTTTACATGGTGTATGGGGGGGGATTTGGTTGGTTTGCTTTTAAATTATGGACTTTTTTTTGATTTTTAGCTTTTTTTTTGATTTTGAATTATCAGTTTCTTTACATAATACTGTGGTAAAAAATTTTTTTTACCATTTTCTATACATAAAATTCAGACGGTTTTTTTCCTTTTTAATAAGATGGTAGAGGGGGGTTGGTTTGCTTTTAAATTATCAACTTTTTGAGATTTTGAGCTTTTTTTTTAAAGCCTTAAACAATTCAGTTTTAATAAACCAACAGTTGGTTTATAGAGGATGGAGGGAGGTTGGTTTGAATTTTAATTCTCTAATTTTAAATGTGTTTGAATATAGAATACATATAAAAAGATAGATTAACAAAATATACAAATTATTGGAGGGGGGGTTGGTTTGCTTTTAAATTATCAACTTTTTTCCTTATCAACTTTTTATTGATTTTGAGCTTTTTTTTTGGGAAAGTCTTATTAATCAATTCATTTTTAATAAACCAACAGTTGGTTTTTAGAGGGTGGGAGGGAGATTGGTTTGATTTTTAATTATTGTCTTTTATTTTCTTATTACGAGGTTTTTTTTTTTTTAATATTTACGCTATCGAAACCTTTATAGGATAGTGAAAAGTTTTTCTTTTATTTTTTGCCATTTTCAAAAAGCCTTCAACAGTTCATTTTTAAAAAAACATTTTTAGGGGGGTGGGGAGTTACAGTTTGTTAGACTCCAATAGGAGATGAGCCACAAAGCTGTAAGTAATGGGATTTTGGAGCCATCTAACCAACTTCCCTCATGTAGACCCCAGGTACACTTGCAGGAGTGGCAACAGAATTTTCCCAGATCCTGTAGTTGACTAAAACTATGCTTCTCCCACAAATGTATAGCTTCGCATCTAGCAGGATATTCTCTTTCTGGAAAAACACAACAGCATCAACTTCTGTGGCCAGAAATTCACTACCCTTCAACCAATTTGAGCACCTGCCACCACTATTTTACTGTTCTCACATGGATTCATGCATAAACATGCATTTGCATGTAAACTTGGCAGACTTTGCTAAAAACCCTAACCTTTTCAGGTTATGTGCAGTTTAAAATCATAGGGAAGTGTGCATGATGGCCTGACAATTCTTAATATGTAATACTAAATCCACTACAGTTTCTCAAAAATTTTTCACAATGAATTTTTTGATAGTTTTGCATCCTTCAAATACAGCCACCATCAAATCAGACCATAGCAAGAGTTGAACTGTGCTTACTTGAGAAATACTGTTGCAAGTCAATGGGTGTAGTATTTCATCATGTAATCATAGGATACATCACTCTCTAGGTGGCTTCTATGGCTCAAACAACACTTGTAGTGTTAGCCATAAGTTAGACCACTAAAACAGTATATTGACATGAATTGTGTGAAAAACAACACCATCAAGCAGTCGGGTCCAATATACATATTTATTTATTTGTATAATTTGTATGATTGCCATCTGATTTTAAATATGGGAAAGTAGACTGGGACATATTCTTTTAATGATCTTTTATTTAATAGGATTATGTAATCACTACAAAGTCACTATTCACATTACATAGCTAGATTATGAAGAACATGAGTTACATTTGATGAATGAATGTAGACTATTTACATTTAAAGATCTAATGCATCATAACAACAAGTGTTTGATTACAAAATATAATTGTCAATAGACAAATAGCTTACTATTCTTTTAACAAAGCCTTTTCTCCAATTTTTTAAGTATTCTGTTTTTATTTCTTATGCCAGTAGGACAATAATTACTTATAAAATGTTGAAGTGTTTTTTAATCTCCAATTTCATAATAATATTAATGATTACATTATAACAGAAACACAATAACAACACTAACATGACCTTGATTAAATTAACATTTATATATATTTGCAGTCCTATTATTTAAGCAGAGAAGTTAATATGGTTAATATTTTTACATATTAGTCATACCAATAGTCTGACTGAGAAGTGTATAAAATATGCAATCTGCAGTCACATTTCCAGATTATTGCACTCACTGAAAAAAGCAACCACCTCTTCTGTGGATATTTTATTTGTATTGGAATAATTTTAAGGCATCATCTAACCCAAACTGATTTGAATATCAACTAATAAAAGATTTTGAAATGCTTCAAGTGATTGATTTATCCGAGTAGCACAAGGAGCAAGAAATTGACTAAATTTAGACTATTAGACCAAGAATATTTACAATGCAAACACACACACACACACACATATATATATATATATATATATATAACTCTAAATAAACTTAATATTATGTTGCAATTAAATGTGACATGGTGAGGTAAGGAGAGAAAAAAACTAAGTCAAAATTAATAAATTAAAATAACATGTTTATTTACTCACACATAAAAATATTAATACAATAATAAAAATAGAAAGCAAATTAAATTGCATTAATTATAGAAGTTGTTGCTAGGGATTAATCTATTTCTAAATAAGGATAGAAACCAATTACTTTTAGTTTATAAAGGAATAAAAGTTAGATTTTTGTTGTAATTTTGTTTCTGAAGTGCACTCCTATATTCTTAAATATTGATGTAGTTCATTAGCAGGCATTCCAGGCATTTTTTGGCAGCTGGTTACTCCTCTTTTCCAGGGCACCACATAGCTTGGGTCTTGTGTTTTAACTTTTTATAGATATGGGTATGTATCTCAGCAATGGCAGCCATTGATGTTTCCTACATCTCAGGCAGTCAAATGTAGAAGAAACTGAGGGGTGAACATTAAATGATCACCTCTCTGTGGTTTGGTAGTGCATGGTGAGATTAAGGTTTTCTTATCTAGAGCTATACATTTCTGATGGATGTACTGGAAACTTTGTATAGCAAACCAGTAGTAGAATGAATAACAGCATAATACTGACTTGATAATAATCTTGATAATGGATTCTTAATGAAAATATTGACAGAATAGATTTTTCTCAGCAAAATTAATAAAGAACAATAGAAAATTTGTATCTTTTATACTTGTGCTATTCATTGTCTGAGACTACCCATATTATTAATTAGTTTTTCAAATTCTTTTGATTAATTATTTAATCTTCTATTTTTTTAATTATACATTGATTAAACTTATTATGTCATCAGTTAAACATATTAAATTTTAATAAAACATAATTCTTTCTGATCAGATAGTTTACAAAAATATGTGATATTTTATTAGATCTCTAATTAAATCATTTTGGTCATTATTTATACAATCAAATTCTTTCACCTACTTTTATATGTTTAATGTTACAATCTAATTTCTTTCATTTCATAATTTTGGAATTTTTCTTTTAATTTAAAAAATAGATGTGTTCTTTTAAAATATTAAATCTAAAAATTCCTACATTTCAATAGGCTCTAAACAGACTTTTTATTTATTTAAAAAAAAAATTCTACTGCTATCTAGTAAACTAATGGTTTTTTTTATATTTAAAATAATAAAAAAGATATCATTTTTTTCTGAATGTTATTTTTAATCATTTTATGAAACACATATATACATATGTGTCACACACCTGTTCCATTTTAGAAGTAAAATGATGTCAATTTCTTTTCTTAGGCATTGACCAATTTTAATTTTATATGTTTTATTTTTTTAACTACAAAAATTTACTTTTCTTATAAATATGCATCATGAAGAATGACATTTACAATGAGTAAATAAATAAGGAGGTGCTTTGAATAACACACACAGATCAATTCTGTGTTATTGAAACCATATTTAATTTCTTAGAAAAGTCATGACTATAACATGGGCCAAATTTTGTGCAATAAGAGTGAAAATTATGAACTTGGAATTTGCAAATGGCAGGACTACCTCTACTGCACATTCAACTTATAATATTTTTTTATTAACTCACTGAGAATTTTTCTTTCAGCTACACTGTTAATGTTGCCAGGACTTTTCTCTACTATAGCATATCATCATAAATGGGCCAGACTCATAAACCATCTGTAAATCAATGTCTCCATAAAAAACAACTTAGTGAAACATGAAAAACAGGAATCCCTTTATGTTCTTATATATGCACACATATCTTGATTTATGGATGCCTTATGCATCATTGCTCAACACATACTGAAATAAATGACATGATTGTGATTATTTTCAAATTAATGTCTAATATTTATTATTATTTTTTCCATTTTTCATCTAATTTTAGATGATTTATTTTTACATTTTTTATTTATTTCACCATATTCGGCTGTTTCTTATGAACTTGGTTACTCACAATAATCTTGGGATGTATTATTTTGATTTTACTCATTATATTTATTATGTAAAATTATTATTTTTTCAATGGTTTATTCAAATGCAAATAAATTTTACTTGTTATATATTTAATATTTACTAAGGCTGTAAACCTCTAGAATATGCTTGTGAAAATACGAAGGTCTTAACCACAAGCTTACACTTTGAAAGAAAAGAGGAAAACCTGAGGAACCCTTCTTTACTTCAACCTACTTTCTATATGAATAGGTGAAGCTGAAGCGGCTAGATCTAAGAATGTGAAACTATTCAATACTTCACTGATTAAGTCCACAATTCCTATTACACATTAGTATTTGAAAAATCTTTCGATTTTCAATGAGTCAATGGAAAGATCTTATAGTTAGAAATCGATTATGATAATTTAAAGTTGTAATTATAAATTTATTTAAATGCACATTGATTACATAAATAATATTTACTAAGGCTGTTATAACACATTTTCGATTTTTAATCATTTTTTAATAAATACAATCTGAAGTCATTATTATAAAGTCAAGCCTGCATATCTGTCTGATTAATAAATTATTTTTTATTAAATGATTCTTTATTATTTATTGTCTAATTAATTTCAGAGACTGAGTATTGTATGCTCCCTTTTCTATACAATCCTTTGCCACTATAAAGATGTTATTGTCATATTGATACACTACAGATAATATAGGGATCATCACAAATTTTCTCAAATTTTATTTTCAGGTGACTCACAGGGTTACCTCTTATCATGACACTATCACCCAGTCTAAATTTTTGATATTTCCTTTGCTTCCTTTTCCTTATATCTTCAAATCTTATGAGACAATCCCTGGCTCTATACAAGAAGAGTGAATAGTCAATTTAGTTTTGAAAAGATATGGTACAGTTTTCTGTAATGGAAATGAATAGGTTCAAACTCGGTGTAATGGTTAACAGACCAATTGATTGTGTAGTTAAGAGTTAATACAACTATGAAAGTAGCTAACAAAACTGTATCCTGTTGCTCTTTAGAAGTAATAAACTTTCTTTTTAGATGTAGCAGTTTATGATTTCTTTTTAGATCAGTCTAAAATTCTATTTTATAATCTGAGTATAAGTAGTACCTATTCTATTTTTCTTCTATTATTTCTACACTGTGTTTCATGCAATACTTTTTTTTGATTATCTACATATTCACTTTATATTTTTTCTTTCTCTATACTATCTTCTATAATTATGTCACTTTTTGTAATTTCACTGCTATCAATATCACTTTTTTGTTACTTCTACCCTATTGCTTATATCATATTTTATTAATTTTTTTACTTTATCAATATTTTGTGATATTGTATCATTCCTCTCTTTCTGGCTTTGAGTTATTAATTCATTGAACTCCTGTGGACTTTGTTTTATCTTTTCTGTGAGCTCTTATTAATAGTTTTATGTTGTCTACCATTTGCTTCATAAAAATTTATATCTGCTCTTTTATTAAACTGTTAGTTTGCTTCTCAGTCTCCATATTGAAAAGACAAAAGAAAAACAACAACTTATCTATTTTCTAATGTATTATATATTTTTACTTTTATTCTTTTTGTTTAATTGATGTGTTCATGTCATCTCCCACACCACAGTCCACATTAACATTATCTTCCTGATTACTTATGACTCCTACCATTGCTATTTTTATATACTTAGTTTTATACATCTATCCATAATTACTTATTTATTTAGTATATATCTTATCTATTCTTTTAACTTCACAAATGTATTTTTTAATATTTGCTTAACAAATAAAGTTATTTTATTATTGGTTATTTTCTCCACTCTTGCATCCATTATCACATTTTTAACTTTTATTTTTGTCTGATAGTTGTCATTTTAAGATGACAATTGAATAATTATTTGATTGAATATTTAAATTTGACACAATAAAATGGAATTATTTGGGCATTAACTTGAAGTGACATTTATAGTGGATACTTCTGGCCCAAGATGGGTGCCATTTGTATTGGTACAAAAGTCACAGGGTGAACCTGGGATGATGGAAAATTATCATCATAAACCCCAAGTCAAAGATTTGTCTAATTTAAATATAAAATTAAAAATAAAAGGAAAAAGCATGAGAGATCAGCAAAAACAAGACTAACTATAAGTGCACCATAATTATAGAGAAGATGAATCATTCATCATCTTGAATGATCAAAAATAAAATCAAGAGTCAACCTTGTGACCAGATTTGAAAATGGTTCATTATAGACCAGGATAATTATTTAGTGCTTGCCAGACTTGAGGAAGATTATATAAACAATAATTTAGATGCACAAACTTAAGTGATAATTTATCAGAATATATCAATTAAAAATATTGCTGGTATACAGAAACATGTTGATAATCATTAATGCTCTGGACATTTAGTACCATTAATGTACTGACCAATTATAAACTTAATTTCTAATTAATACTAAAAATAAAATGTACTGCATGGATTTTAAAGCATATATCTTTGTGTCACACAGGGTGACCATTGTCATCATTTGAATATCAATAACACCAAACATAAATCCCAATCCATATACCTAAAATTATGCATGAATCCAGCTCAGGGAGCAAAATCTCTATTACTGTTACTGTGAACAAGAGATAATACTAAAATATAATGTTTTAAACCTAATCTAGGATTAAATAAATTCACTGGAATAACTTAATAAAATATAAAGTTATTAGTAACAACAAAATTAAATTATTGTCTGTTGAGTATGCTATAAATTCAGCATTCTCATTTTGATTAGAATAATACAAAAAATATGCTATTGCATTGTAATTTACGTATATCTCAATAGGTTTATATAAAACACACCCATATATAAGCATTTAGATGTACTGTATAATAATATACAATTAATGTTTAAATTGATGTAAAGAAATAATAAAATTTCATTTTTATACTATATAATTAATTTTAACGTATAGGGTTGATGACTGATTTTAATATATGGGTACCAATTCAAATTTGTGTGCAAACTTTGCATTTTTAGAAAAATAAACTTATTAAATATTATACTATATTTTTATAACAAAATTAATTCCATGCTAAAAACAAATATATACATAAACCAATGCACACATAAGTGCATATTACTATTATCTTCTTAGAAATAAAAGTTATTAGTACATTTTAAGTAAAAGTTGTTTTTTTAGAAAAATATATACTGATTCTTCTACAATCCTTTATAAAAAGTTTTTTCTTGTTTCAGATTACACTTAATTAATTGTAAATGTCTTTTAAAATATTGCTATCAAGTTCTTTTGTTTTCCAAAATAGAAAAAATTTTTGAGTTTTTTTTAAATTTGAAAAGTAAAATTCTTTTGTTTTTAAATGTATAATTCAAGCAAAACATATTTACTTTTAAAACTTGTAATTTAAAGATTTTGACTGCAAACATATTTAAAGTAATGCCATTTTTCAATAAAATTACTCACCAAATAATATCTGCTGTGCACATTCTATATATATAAGTTCAGCAGTAATTACATATTTGTACTCCTATTGATAAAACTGTATGTATAAACTATAGCATGATAATTCTCCAGCAACTTAACATACACATATATGGGCTATGAAGCACAAAAAAGTTGGTTCTTGATTCTATGTAAATTCAAACTCTATAATCATTGTATTTTCCTGAAGGTCTGTGATGATGGCATTCTAGTTGTATTTTTATATTGGACTATTTCTATCATCTAATATATGTATTGAAAGTCTTTAAAAAAATTTAACTTTATTTAAGTATTCCAAATACATTCAATTATTAATAATAGCACATCAAACATGTTAGTATATGCACAATGTTTCAAGAGGTATTATTCTCCCCTCTTCTTCAGGTGCTGTCCAGACCAGTGACAGTATTAACATGGGATTCAAACCTGGGTCTTTAGATTCTTTAGTATTACATTTTAAGGTAATGCTTTAATCACTAGCAGCAGCAGCAGCTGGATATACTCTCTTGCCTTAAGTTATTCACTTCATAATAATTTTAATGTAAAATGTTGTAGTCCCCCCTTAATTAAACCCAACTTTTTGTACTGTATTGTGGAATTTAAAAATAACAATTAAGTAAATTCTTTCTTTATAATGATCAAAAAAATTAATGACACTTTTCAGTTTACCTTAATTAAAGTCAAATTTTTATCTCAAAAATTTTATTAATCTTTTCAATAACAACTTTGTAAGATTTTATCAAAGTATGTTATACAAGCTTTAATTAAAAAAGTTCTTAATCTAATTAAAATAGATAGTGAAATTATATAAATAGCAATATATCTGATTTATTGGAACATAAAAACATGCTTGTTTCACTTATCAAAATCAGTATAAAATATTAAATAGGGCTTTTTTGAAATGTTTGCTTTAAAATAATTTATTTAAATTCATAAATTATTATTTAACTCTTAAATATTATTACAATATAATATAATAAATATCTACAAAAAATTTTGTTTGTGTTTATTTCTACTTTGTCTTTCAACTTTATATATATCCATGTACACACTACTATGTTATTGTATGCCGTGAGACTTATAACTGTCTCAATACATAATTGAGAATATTTGCTATACAGTGAAGCTCAAATTTTAATAAACTCTATAAATGGATAAATCTATAAATATAAGGCATTTATTTAATTTATAAGCTTGACATATGCATATACTTAGTGTATGATTAACATAATTGATCTGCCTTTCTACAATAGTAACTATAAGGACTGACCATTTAGAAGTCTGAATCCTAATTTAATAAAACTATGATTTCTATAGGGATTTCTCAGTTTGAGATTGATCTTTAATTTATCGAAACATAATAGGAATGGATTTCTCATATGGATACACATATATTTAACTATTCAAAAATAAACAAATAACTGCAAATATATACTATAAGTTGACCTATGCAAAATCCAGTTCTCTACATGCAGTTGCAGGGTTGACTATGAACAAATGAAAACAATGACTTCAATTAAATCATTAACTTAAAGTTATAGATAATTTACTGTAATTATTTAACACTTGGATGATTTATGTGTGGATGCATTACATTTAAAATAAATATCACATCTTTCTTTATTATAATTATTTTTTTAACTGACAATTTCTACGTAATAACATTTGGTTAATATGTATTAAAAGAAAAATTCTTTATAAAATGTTAATATAACATATATATATAATACAGAGTGAATCTTTTTTTTTAAACTTCAACTGCATTAAAATACAACTAACTTCAATTAAATATTTTTTTAAAAAACGTTTACTTCCTGTTCTAAATAATTCACAAGATAAGATAAATAGCATATCAATATTAAATATTTATACAACTCATTTCATTTTTTTATTTTTTGTTTGTTTAATTATTGTGTACAAATAAATTCAATTTTTTTTGTGTTTATCTGTGAAAAAATTGTATAATGAAATTCATATTTTTGTTCTTTTTGTTTTTGCTTCAAAGGCCTTTATTTAAATCTATGTTACATTAGTCACAAGTTTCATGTGTGTAGGACAGATAAAAACAAAAGGAAAATAACAGGGTTGACATGTGATTTCTATTGTTGTGAATGTTTACATTGTGAAGAATCTTTAACATGCATTGTGCATTACTGAAACACATTTCCTATGAATAAATTTACTTGTTAGCAATTTCTAACCAGGTATTGGGTTATTATTTGAATGTGCCTTTCTACATGCACAAGATGCAAAGGTGGAGGCTCTTATGCTGAAAAGAACCCTTTTGTAAAGCTTTTGAGAAGATTTGTATAGTTATAACAGTTTTCATAAAAAATGTTGACAAGTTTAATCATAAGTTTGTGAAACCAATACATTCTTGGAGAAAATGATACAGAGCTTTTTATCCTCTGTGGAATAATGAACATATGTCATCAATGTTATATTCCCTTTTGAATTTCAAGAACAATGCTGTGGGTAATGCATTAAGGTTGAGTTTAAGCAAGAAATCTCAAGAATTTGGATTCCAAAGACCAGTGTTTGAATTTTCTGATCTGCTGTTTATTGTTTATATCAAGAAAAGATTGTTGATGGTTGCCAAGTGTTTTTAGTTTGACTAGTCTGTATGTCTCCCAGTAATTGATTTTGATTGTGGTATTATTAGTTTTATATGCTCATTATCTTTGAATGAATCTAATAAGTTTTACCATATATTTATTGAGGGAGATGGTGTATCTGTTGGGTATACTTTTATTGAGTTCTGGAGTGATAAATATATGATTGAAAGGGATGATAATATATTTAAGGTTTTTTTTATACATGAAATACTTGTAATGAGTGTAACCATACACTATTTTTATCTGATGGGAGTTGCAGTTGTTATATTGAGATGTTTACAGTTATTTTTTTGGCCAAAACCTTTTTTGCAAATTGTGTACATATTTGAAATAAACTGCTTGGTGATTTTTACAATGGTTTAGTAGTATGTTATTCTTGTGATGATAAACTGATTGAAGAAGATTGTTTTTGAGCATATTGACAGATATGTTTTTTTCAAGGATAAAAACAGATGGTTTGTTTTTTGCTTTAGTTTTCTTGTAAGCTTATTATCATTGATGAAGGACTCTAATAGAAAGGAAAACCAAAGAAATTTGGTGGGTTTACCTTGAAATAATGGGTTGTATTCTCTTCTTGTTTTAGCTGCCTAAGCACAAGATTTTTCCTATTAAAATGGAGCTTGTATTTATTTGAATACCTTTTTATTATATCTAATAGAAGTGAAATTTGTTTTTTATACGAAGAAAACTGTAATGTCATCCATATAGGCAATGTTGGATAATTTAGTATTTATAGATGGTAAGAATATTCCTTGAATAGCTTTTTCCATTACTAATAATAAAGAATTATGTATGTTGTAAATAGAAGTGCACTGGGTGTAGAGCCTTGTGGAATGGAATTGCTGTGAAATGAAAGTTATTGATGTCTGCAGTTAAGGTGATTTGTATTTCTTGATTCATAAGCAGATTTGAAATTAGGTACATTATGGATTTTGGTGTTTCTTTTTCTGTTAATGTTTTTAATAATTTATTGATTGTACTGTATAAAATCCAGCAGAGATATCTAATTGTACCACCACAGAATGGATTTTTTTCATGTTTCCCACTATTTCAAATACTGCTTGGAACGGAAGTGTGTCTTGTGACACTGATTTTTCCTTTCTTGCAAAATTGGTTTATGAGATTTAAGGTTAATGATAGGGCTCTATTTTATCTTTTATTGCTGATTCTAAAATTTTATTCTCAAAGGGGACATAGATATGGTCTTAAATTACTTAGAGGGAATGGTATTTTTTGAGTTTTAAGAAAAGGCACAAATGATATTGGATATAAACCTTGTATTATATAAATTCTTTTTGAAAGAAAGTTTAGCATCTCTGTCAGTAGGGATGATGTACATTGGCAGAGATGTGCAAAAACAAATCTTGGGATACTGTGTATTCCTAGATATCATGAATATTGCATTGTGGTAATTTTTAAAGTAAAGTCATTTGAACTAAATAGGTATTGGTCTCTATTATCTCTCAGAAAAAGGGAAGAAGGCTTATATAAGTCTATCTCTAGTAACTTTATCTTGTAATAGTTGGCTATTGTTTTCAGCATATTGTCACCAGTTATGATTGACACACTAAATATTATAGCTGAAGGGTCTCATGCTTTAGATGGGCATCAAAATACCCATCTTATGTACTGTTTTGTCTATGTGTGAGGGTTCGCTAGTAATGTTTTCTTTTTCTTTAATAATAATAATAATAATAATAATAATAATATATTTTTTTTTTTTTTTTTTATATATAATTTAAAAAAAAAAATATATATAACACATTTAATACTGTTTTAAAAATTTTTTTTTTAATTATTATTATATAATTTAAAAATACAGACATTTATGGTTATGTTTTTATATATATATATATATATATAATATATATATATATACATACAAATCAATACATATATCAAAATACAGTACAATTTATATAAATTATATTCTTTTAGAAGTACTTTCGACTATACACTTTGTAGTCTTTATCAACTATATAACATTAAATAATCAAAACGAGACAACCTTTAACAATACCCATAGCTCAATTCAGATTTCCCACAATTCTGTTATCTTAACATTTGATGACTGGCGATTCAAATGTTCAAGATAACAGAATTGTGGGAAATCTGAATTGAACTATGGGTATTGTTAAAGGTTGTCTCGTTTTGATTATTCAATGTTATATAGTTGATAAAGACTACAAAGTGTATAGTCGAAAGTACTTCTAAAAGAATATAATTTATATAAATTGTACTGTATTTTGATATATATATATTGATTTGTATATTACATATATTGTGAAATGAATACAGATATCAAACTTTATTTATATATATTATACCAGTTGAAAAACCCACCAAAAGAACTGCAAGTCGGATCCAAACTCAGCTGAACCAAAACTGAATTCAAACCCAACTCAACAGCTCAGATTAGTAGAAATCTAAATCGACGGCACAGTGCTATGTGCCAAGAAACTAGCTCAATGGTTGGTGAGGATCAGAGACCCCTGAACTGACATTAATATCTGATAATAAACTGACTAAAATAATTTTAAATCGAATCATATATATATGTTCAGGTTGCCAACACAGACAGCAAGAATTAACATTAAAATAATTATAAAAGAATTATGAACTAAGAAACCAAGTGTGTTTAGAAAATATTTAATAATAATAATTTGTTCGGTTGAATAAGATAATGATTATGTTACTCACCTCTAGCCTTTAATATAGTTTAGAATTATAATAAGAGTGGCGGTCTTTATTATATGCCAATGAATATTACGCAATATTGGAATTCTATGTCTATGCCCCCAACAAGAAAATAAAAGGCATTCATTAGTAAAGGAAATTTTTACTCTAATTTTATACGAAAGAATGTGATATTTATTTTCACATTCGCAAATCCATTCATGAAGAGCAAGATACGTATTTTAGGGCATAACTTTAATTTTTATTAGAAACTTATTTTGAGATAAAACGGAGCATTTGTTGGACTTTAATTTAAATCACTTCATCACGAATTACGAGCATCAGAGCGGGCTTTACTGGAACAGAGAGGTAACGGTGCTGATGAATTATGAGCTATAAAGTGAAATTGAAAGACGATAGCTAGTCGATAATCAAAGTCCTATGGTGGCTTGCGTCTGACAAGTCTTATGCCCTTCGACTAATATGAAAAGGAGAGGAAGAGCTTTCTTCCTCGATAATTTAAATAACATAAATATGATCACGACCAGCCTAACGGAGCGGAAGATTGCCCTACGTCAGCAAAGTTCGAAGATGATGACTTGATAGTCATCGTTTGAATACTAAAACCCATATAGAATGCTCTACATGATGACTTGATCAATTAATTAAAGTCAAACAAGCTTTTAACGAAAACCATTTTAAAGTATTTGCAAATCATATTAATTATGTCCCAATCATCGTGCCCTTCCTGAATCTAAATAGCAATTAACTGAAATTTGAATTAGAGTATATTTAGTTGGTTCCTTTATTGACCCTTTTGCAGAAAACATTTTAAGATTATATATAGGAATAAATACATATTGGTAAACATGAGAAAATAGCTGGGGCATAGATTGGAAACGGAGCTAATAATTTATTATTAGCCAATTATAAAAATAGTAAACATGTAATAATTTCTTTCGACTCGATGATTGATAGAACTTATAAATTTAGTTCTAATGGGTGAGAACTACTATTAGAATTAATATTATATTATTTGCATGAGGCAAATAGAACAAAGGAGCTCATCGAGTCGAAAGGTTATTGGCATATAATTAAAAATAAACGACATTAATAAAGCACACAAATATATATAAATATATATAATATAATAAATAAACCGCCAACTAAGAAAAGTGAAAGTTTAAAGACTAGAGGTTGAGAGAATTACGATATAAGTTTACAGTAGCATGAATAAAAGGTTTTATAAAGATTATTACATTAAAGAATAAAAGAGCTCTAAAAGGGAGTGTAAAGTAAAGTTCGAAACTGGCCAGAAAGATTAAGGTTCATTTGGAAACATATTACCCAATTCTTCCGGGGCTGGTTCTTACTTTACACGTCCAGGTTGGTAAAAACATAGGCATGTGTCGGTTACTTGAACAGCATTTTAGTGGCTTTTTATAATTTGATTGGTCTGGAAAAGATTCAGCAGCTTCATTGAAGATTTTTAGGGGACTTCAGGAACAAATAGCCAGATTCCTGACATTTTAGTCTTTCACCATGATCGAAGCACTATTTAATTTTATAATTTAAAAATGCACAGAGTTGACTACACTTCCCTACAACAAAGATGGCTTCTTTCTTTTCCAAACTTTTCAGAGCTATATATACTGTCCTCTCTGATGCCTTCAGGCTAGCGCTTCTTTCATTATCAATGTTTTTAGACACATTGGTTGTTTTTAGATCCATTCCTTCGATAAGGTTTTCAAACTCATTAACTTGAATTCATTTTCTAATTAGAAAATGAATTCTTAAAATCAGAAAATGATTTTAATTAGGATATCCTTATCTTTTTTCTAATTAATAAAACTTTAACTGTTGTTTTTGAAAAGGGAAAATCTGAAAGCTTATCGAAAGAATGTAGCTTTTAATCATTAAACTTTAACAACTTATTTAAAAATAAAATCAAACATTCCCGACGCAATGAAACTTTTAAACAATTATATATATTTAAATATTTACAAATATATATGCACAATCCACACAGTTATAATATATAAATTCATGAATAATTCTATCATGGATTTATTAATAGAATTGATCAATTTAAATCTGAAACTAATTATTTGAATACCCATTTATGAAGTAAGTTTTTCTTTATGGAAATCAGCATGGATTGAATGTATAAAGCTCCATTGCATCAGAAATTTAAGGTTAGTACTAGGGTTTGAAGTGGGCTTATGGCTAGATGTCATGAAGCTAGGATAGAACTCAGATCAGACTGCTTCATTTCATTTCACTTCAAAAAAAAAACAATAAAAAAAATCTCTTTACTTATGCATAATACATTCGCATAAGTGTACTTGACTAGTTGTTAGACTCTGGGAGAACAGCATGAGTGTGAATAATATCATCTGTACAAACTACAAAATTATACATGTCTCATTGCGATCATTTTTTTAAATATTATCTAGCTTATAATAAGCTTATAATGAATCGGTCCAATAATCAAGTCTAATCAAGTCTCATTTTCCCTATGGTCGTGCCAGTCGGTCGTCTGTATATATATCTGTCATTTAATGTTTGTCTTATTGTTTCCCTGGATCAGATGGCACATATGGTTTTAACTTTTGATAATGTTTGTAGTCTTGGTCTTTTCTGGTTGGTGTCAAGTTCCCATAGTCTATTGCAGTCAAAAAGTCTATGGTCTTTTCTATTGACATAGGGCACATCCCAAGCATAATTCTTTGGATCCATGGGGGTAAATGATGTCTGATCATCCGGATGATGTGTTGGTCCTCATATTTGAAGGCTGTTAGGAATTTGAATGTGGTTACTTGCTGGATGAAGTAGGCTGCATATCCCTGTCTGCAGTTTTCTTGATATGTCTGAGTGTTCAGTCTATGAAAAATGCCCTCCTGCCTTTTTTCACTTCAATATTTTTTAAAATGGCCTTTTCATATCCTTGGATCGTGGTAGGTGGTTTTTTTAATAGCTTCCACCTTGCCTTGGCAGCTTCTCTTAAGTAGTGGCTGGCTAGGATAACCTTTTCCTTTTCTGCTATAGAGTGCAGACAGAAAAATTCCTTAATGCTGTCTAGATGATCTATGGGCTTTTCTCCTGGGTCACCCCTAAAAATTTGAATTTCTACAGCAGATATAAGGGATGGTCTCTGCAAGTTCCTTAGACTCATTTTGGAGTTTATTGTCTGTTCCATTTCTACTTTTGATATTTTATCTTACTACTGGTCTGAACATCTTCCTTTTCCCTGTCTGTTTTTAAATTAGTTTCTGCAACCAATTCTTGGTTTGACTCATATTCTCCACTGTCATCTTCTTTACTATCCACAACTTTTTTTGGTGTGGTCTGATCATCTTCATCACTTCTTGGAGCCTTGTAAGTGTCTATTGCTGTATGATGCATTACAATCTCTGGGTTGGTTTGGGTCCCTTGTGTCTCCTCTAGCTTTAAAATCCTCTCCATCATCATCATCATTAGCTTCCTGTCTTCTCTCATTTCTCTGAGGATCGCATGAAAAGTCTCTCGATCATCATGATCGTCTTTAGCCATCTTTCTGCTTTGATGGTTGCGCTTTTTCCTATTGATCTGATTTTTAAAAGTGATTTCTCATTCACTGGAGGTGGTTGAAGGTGCATCATTATCATCAGTCAATCTTTTATCTAATTGTTCTTCCATCTTTGAAAGTGAATAAATAATATAATAAACAATATGAATCAACTTATGACACTCTCTGTATACTTAAATAATAATTTTTTTCTTCAGTACATTTAATTAGGTCTCTGACTACTGGTCCCATTGTCCCTATCTTCATTAGATGCTGCGTATTATTTCCCCAATCTATGTAATCTGCCTTTTTTTAGTTTAGTTTTAGTTTGCCTACGTTTTCTTGGTTAGCTCTTTCTATTAATTCTTTGAATGAGATATGTATTTTATTTAGAAAAAACTATGAAAGATAAGAAACAAACATTACTCACTTTCCCTCTGTTCAACTGTTCTCCCATGTCTGAAAAAAGAAACTATACAAATAATTAGTGATATACAAACATTCATATATATATATTAGCAGGTAGTACAACTAATTGTATTGGACACATTTGTTTTTTTTTTTTTTTACAACTGACCCACTACTGTGCTGACAATCAAATTTGCTGACAAATTTGTTTATATGGGCGCCAGTGAGCAAAATGAGATCAATAGGGCATGTGTAATGACCCATTGACCCCCAAACCACATATGATTGACTTAATTTTTGATAAAACAATTTGACTGATGAGTATTTTATTATTTATGGACAACTGACGTGTTCCTGACCTGAGTTTAAATATAGGAGTCCACTACTTCATTTTTACTAAGCATGAGGCTTTCACACACAAAAAAAAAACTGTCAAAATTAATATTACACAAGAACTTTTATTTGTTGATATCATTTTTAATCTTGCTAGCATGAAAGCGTATAAACCATTTAAGCATTTTGCCAACTGCATCTGGCTGCTTGGTGTACACAAAAGGTCTTCACCTGCTTTGAGGTTACTCTAGAAATTATTGTCATTAAAGCGTAATGTCACACTGCATCGGACCGCTTGACAGATAATTCCCAGTTTGAGGGTCTTCACCTGCTTTGAGGCTACTAAGAATACGGAGCGAACATTTAATATAAGTGCTAGCAAGCAATACTTTGAAATTTAAAACTTTTAACATGATATCATATTGGATATTTTAAATCATTACAACTGAGATGAATATAATTAATTTTGACACAGACAAAATATTTCATTTATTTTACCCCTTGCTTTGATCTGCTCTTACTACTTTTCTAACGATAATTTTTCTACTGTCATGAACGCGTATAACACAAACGTATAATATATATAGTGATATAGTACACGTATTTTATTATATATATTCTCTCTTATTACTTTTTTTAAAATAATTATTCTGACTAACGAATTTTTACTGAACGAACATTTAAAAAATAGTCTTGAAAGCATTTAATTATAAGAAAGAAAATTACAAAATGACATTTTAATTCATTAAATCATTACAAGTTTATGCGTTATAAATCGCATAACTTTTCTTCAAATATATATAACATTCAACAAAAATATCACTTTCTACTGAAACATTTAATTTGTTGAGATCTCAATTGACTGAGTAACTAAGATCATAATTACTATCTCCAGGGTATGTGTGGGGTTTATTAAATCGAGCTCCAACGATTGGGCGACCAAAAACATAACCATATACCAGTCGAAAAACCCACCAAAAGAACTGCAAGTCGGATCCAAACTCAGCTGAACCAAAACTGAATTCAAACCCAACTCAACAGCTCAGATTAGTAGAAATCTAAATCGACGGCACAGTGCTATGCGCCAAGAAACTAGCTCAACGGTTGGTGAGGATCAGAGACCCCTGAACTGACTTTAATATCTGATAATAAACTGACTAAAATAATTTTAAATCGAATCTGTATATGTTCAGGTTGCCAACACAGACAGCGAGTATTAACATTAAAATAATTATAAAAGAATTATGAACTAAGAAACCAAGTGTGTTTAGAAAATATTTAATAATAATAATTTGTTTGGTTGAATAAGATAATGATTATGTTACTCACCTCTAGCCTTTAATATAGTTTAGAATTATAATAAGAGTGGCGGTCTTTATTATATGCCAATGGATATTACGCAATATTGGAATTCTATGTCTATGCCCCCAACAAGAAAATAAAAGGCAGATAAAGGTATTCATTAGTAAAGGAAATTTTTACTCTAATTTTATACGAAAGAATGTGATATTTATTTTCACATTCGCAAATCCATTCATGAAGAGCAAGATACGTATTTTAGGGCATAACTTTAATTTTTATTAGAAACTTATTTTGAGATAAAACGGAGAATTTGTTGGACTGTAATTTAAATCACTTCATCATGAATTACGAGCATCAGAGCGGGCTTTACTGGAACAGAGAGGTAACGGTGCTGACGAATTATGAGCTATAAAGTGAAATTGAAAAACGATAGCTAATCGATAATCGAAGTCCTATGTCGGCTTGCGTCTGACAAGTCTTATGCCCTTTGACTAATATGAAAAGGAGAGTAAGAGCTTTCTTCCTCGATAATTTAAATAACAGAAATATGATCACCGACCAGCCTAACGGAGCGGAAGATTGCCCTACATCAGCAACATTCAAAGATGATGACTTGATAGTCATCGTTTGAATACTAAAACCCATATAGAATGCTCTACGTGATGACTTGATCAATTATTTAAAGTCAAACGAGCTTTTAACGAAAACCATTTTAAAGTATTTGCAAATCATATTAATTATGCCCCAATCGTCGTGCCCTTCCTGCATCTAAATAGCAATTAACTGAAATTTGGATTCCTTTATCGACCCTTTTGCAGAAAACATTTTAAGATTATATATAGGAATAAATACATATTGGTAAACATGAGAAAATAGCTGGGGCATAGATTGGAAATGGAGCTAATAATTTATTATTAGCCAATTATAAAAATAGTAAACATGTAATAATTTCTTTCGACTCGATGATTGATAGAACTTATAAATTTAGTTCTAATGGGCAAGAACTACTATTAGAATTAATATTATATTGTTTGTGTGAGGCAAATAGAACAAAGGAGCTAATCTAGTCGAAAGATTATTGGCATATAATTAAAAATAAACGACATTAATAAAGCACACAAATATATATAAATATATATAATATAATAAATGAACCGCCAAGTAAGAAAAGTGAAAGTTTAAAGACTAGAGGTTGAGAGAATTACGATATAAGTTTACAGTAGCATGAATAAAAGGTTTTATAAAGATTATTACATTAAAGAATAAAAGAGCTCTAAAAGGGAGTGTAAAGTAAAGTTCGAAACTGGCCAGAAAGATTAAGGTTCATTTGGAAACATATTACCCAATTCTTCCGGGGCTGGTTCTTAGTTTACACGTCCAGATTGGTAAAAACGTAGGCATGCGTCAGTTACTTGAACAGCATTTTAGTGGCTTTTTATAATTTGATTGGTCCGGAAAAGATTCAGCAGCTTCATTGAAGATTTTTAGGGGACTTCAGGAACAAATAGCCAGATTCCTGACGTTTTAGCCCTTCACCATGATCGAAACACTATTTAATTTTATAATTTAAAAATGCACAGAGTTGACTGCACTTCTCTACAACAAAAATGGCTTCTTTCTTCTCCAAACTTTTCAGAGCTATATATACTGTCCTCTCTGATGCCTTCAGGCTATCACTTCTTTCATTATCAATGTTTTTAGATACATTGGTTGTTTTTAGATCCATTCCTTCGATAAGGCTTTCAAACTCATTAACTTGAATTCATTTTCTAATTAGAAAATGAATTCTTAAAATCAGAAAATGATTTTAATTAGGAAATCCTTATCTTTTTTCTAATTAATAAAACTTTAACTGTTGTTTTTGAAAAGGGAAAATCTGAAAGCTTATCGAAAGAATGTAGCTTTTAATCATTAAACTTTAACAACTTATTTAAAAATAAAATCAAACATTCCCAATGCAATGAAACTTTTAAACAATTATATATATTTTAATATTTACAAATATATATGCACAATCCATGCAGTTATAATATATAAATTCATGAATAATTCTATCATGAATTTATTAATAGAATTGATCAATTTAAATCTGAAACTAATTATTTGAATACCCATTTATGAAGTAAGT